>LPNX010241128.1:95477-238703 GCA_001517045.1 Pseudotsuga menziesii
CATTGTAGTTTACTACATGATCAGATGTGAGTGCTGGCCGTGCCTTTCTGACGAGTAGGTCAGATGTAAGTGCTGGGCGTGCCTTTCTGACAAGTAGGTCAGATGTAAGTGCTGGGTGAAGACCTACCTGTGGGCTAGGCCTACAACCAGCATGAAAAAGGGCTGGCTCTGTAGAACTTCCTATGACAAGATAGTACACACATGATGATGACCAGAGGAGATCCAGATCGAGCTATGATCTAGATCCAGTTATGATGACTTCGAGAGATCTAGATCGAGTGATGATCTAGATCCAGCAAAAGTGATCCAGATCGAGTGATGATCCAGATCGAGTGATGATCCAGATCCAGTCCAGTGATGATGATCCAGATCGAGTGATGATCCAGATCCAGTGATGACGTTCTATGATGATCCAGATCCAGATGACTTGAAGACGAAGATGACTTGAAGCTGAAGATGACTTGAAGACGAGATGATCCAATTAATACAAAGAAGAAGACCAATGCTGAAAATTGTGTCAAAAGAATACCTTCCTAGTTAAGAGGGAGTGTTGATGTATATGTAACTTCGGAATGTATTCTTCTATGTATCTTATGTATTGTAACCCGATGTTTATTCCGGGATGTCTCTATTATGTATTTGAGTCATGTGGTCATGCCCCAATGTTTCGATCGGGAGGATTAATAATGTAATCAAGTCATATCAAGTCATTAGGTAAGTCCCCACAGTTTCGGGGCACTTGAGTTATTATACACTAATTAAGGTGTAGGCTCGAGTAGTAATTATTAGGTCGAGCCTACATGTGAAAAGGCAATTCAAGTGAACGGATGAATGTAAATAGAGAGTGAGAGTCTCTCTATTTATCACTTGTGAATTACATCACTTGCTCTCTCAAGTGTGGCGCACCTTTGGAGAAGGAAATACTTTGGCTTGACAGAAGATAGAAGGCTGTTGTTGTGTTGGGAGGTCATCTTACTGTTTTGGGTTTCACATCTTGTGGTGATACTATCTTAGAGGAAGTTGAGGGGTTTTCTCCATTTATGTTTTCCCCTATCAAAACTCTTTGTGTCTCTTGTCTCATGTGATGTTTAGACCCGCATGGAAAAATCTGGCCTCAATTCCTGAGTCGAAACACCGAATGTTAAGAATTTTTACTACCTTCGGGTTCCAGCCTATAGAAATTCCCACCGAGTGCTCTCTTGCACTGATTACATGAAAGTCAAAAAGGGGGAGGGATTCTTTTAGATGACAAGATATTTCCTCTCCCAGTCTCATTGTTTCTTGGAGCAATATGATGTCAAGCTGTTGAAGGCTTAGCAGTTGTTTTAGGGCAAGTTTTTTGGGCTTACTTTCCAAACCCCTTCTATTGAAGGAGGGTAGCTTCATTGAGAAACTCTTCCCAAGGATTTCACTGCTCTAAGTGCATCTATTAAGGATTTTTGTTTCCATTCTCCTACATATTTGATAGTTGTGTTCTATTCCTAGGATAGGTGGGAAGGCTTGCCCCTACCCTTCTCCTTTTGGATGTTTCTGAATTTTGTTTCCAGCCCATGGATCTGTGTAATAGGGAGTGGGATGTCCCCAGATCTAAGGTGAAAGTGAATGGAGGGTGATTCCAAAGAGGAGGTTCCCTTCTCTTCCATTGTGGGGTTTTGGGATTGGAGGGGGAAAAGCGAAAGGGTACTGGAAGGTGGTGAGGGGCTTAGATGCTCTATAGGAGGGAAAGGGGAGGTGTTTCGGGGGGGTCCCTGTTTGGAGAAGCCCTAGGATGGGGTGAATCTGAGAACCAACTGATAGAGGAATAAAGGATGCTTCCATATTTGAAATGGGAGGGAGGGTGTCATGATTCTTACCCGAAGAGTGAGAGACCTTTGTGGCTTCTGCAATTTTCTTCGTGCCTTACTTTTCAATTCATTATGTGCTTTGAAGAGGATCTGAGCTATGGATTTTCTCCAGGGGTTCCACCCAAGTAGCATCTGGGTTTGGTAGTTTTCCCATTCCACCCCGAGAGTTCCCTTTGCAATTGTCTTTTTCTCCTAGTTCGATCGAGCACTTTCTAGACCTTTCAAAGGTTTTTTTAAAAGTGAGTTGGCAATGCTTTGTCATGTGTCCATACTAGTCATAGTTGTGGCATCGAAAGGGTATGCCATCGTAATCCAGTTTTTTCCTTCAATTCATCTGTTCCAAGATAAAATTCAGTTCCTCCCTCAAACTGGTTCTGATGTTTAGTAAGACCAAAATTCTTGCAACATACGTTCTCCCCATCTACACAAAAGTCATGACCGTATCAATGAAATCACCTAGGGCATTCCCTATGTCCTTGAATCAGTCGCAATTCCAAAATTCCCATGGCAGACTCGATAACCGGACCCATATTGGGATTTCATCAAACTTCAGTGTGTCCGCATCAAACATCGAATTCCAAGTTTTGAAGAGTATGGCTGTGGGGTCAAAACTCCATGGATATGAAGAATTTTTCGCATGTCCTCCTTGTTTTGGAGCTTGAAGATGAACCAACCCTGGGAGAGAACTAGGGTTTCTGGTAAGTAGTTCAAAATTCCCCACCAAATTGATTTTGCCCAATTTTCCAAAAGATGCATATTTGGGCACTGACCTTTGACCCATCCTACTACTTCTGTTTCGGCCATTTCCAGGATTTGTGTGACTGAGACATTTTTGTCGTAGATTGTTGGGCCAGGATAGAGAAAAGGAAGAAACCGAAGCAAAACCGCGTGATGGAGAAAGGCAGGTAGAGGGAAGAAAAGGAACCACATAGCCAAGGAAGCTGCGATGAGGAAAAACAAACCCAGAGTCGATGGAAGATTGGAAGGTAGAATATTTAAGGATGGAAGGAGGAAGGTAAGAAGGACTACAGGTGCTCAAGTCGGTATAAAACTAAATGACATATTTTACGGCTAGTTATGGCCTATGTCAAAGACATTTTGTGGCTAGGTATGGCTTGTCATAAATGTAATAGAAGATATTTTGTGGATATTTATTACTGTAATAACTAAGTTGTACTTAGTCGACCCCGCGTGGTCTTATAATATCTATAAATAGGAGGAACCCACTCTGTATAAGGGTTAGCTTCAGAAAGATTGTAGTTGGTTGGTTCAGTCGGTAATAGTAGAAGTATTTTGAGTAGATCAGAGAGGAGTCTGATAGTAGATGGTTGTTGAGCCTCCGATCTGTAGTGATGTGCGCAGACCATTTTGTAAGAGTCAATCTACAGCTGAGTGCGCAGGTAGTAGAGTAGAAGAGTTGATCCAGGGTGTGTGCGGATCAGTAGGAGTAGATAGAAGAATAAAACTAGAGAGCATGAGAGAAAGAAGAGTCTGAGTTAAATAGACATTTCTCAAAATAGTCTGTAAGTCACAAACTATAAGGTGCCATATATTTCTCATGCTAAATGAAGAGCACATTGGTGGTTTTTACCCAGATGGGTTTCCACGTTATTTCTTGTGTCGCATGAATGTTGAATGTTGAATGTTGAATTATCTTGCATTGTTGATGGTTATTGCTTGAATGAATGCTGTAGTACTGATAAAAGCAGTGAATCAATGAATGACTAAAGCACTATTGACCATCTTGTATTGTTTCATGCTTAAAAGCTATTAAGTACTGATATAATCACATCATTGTCATTTACTATTAAGGAATCATCTACGTCGCACTATTGCACCAGTGTTAAGTTGTCAAGGACAAGGTTGTGTCGCACTGTTGCGCCACTATCAAGTAGTAAAAGACTCCATCCTTCCAACTTTTTCGAGCGCCTTGGTCGTCCATCAAGGGACTGTAATGCCTCTCCAACTACGAAAACATGGTTATGACAATTACATATTAAGATATCTCAGGTAAGATTGTGCCTTCCTCGCAGGTGTTGCCGGTTGAGATTACTCTGTTGGGCCGATGTCTTTGGGTGTTTTGTTGGTATTGTGTTGTTGTTGAACCTGGGCCGCGAAAGTGGGAAAAATAGGCTAGCAACTGGTTCCGTTTTGGGACCCTTAATCATTTGAGTCAAGAAAAATGTTGTGGCATCCAACAAAGGAGGAAATTGAGGATTGGTTGGAATCGAAGACATTAGCATTTGTGTAAGAAGAAAGCGTAAGATTGTGGTTGAGCGTAGAATACTGGTTAGAACGATACCTATACATTAATATTCATGAGATCTTCTTTTCCAAATTTCCTATTGTGTTGCATAAGTGGTTGTCAATATTGGTGACTAGGAAGACAAATTTCCAGAAAAGAGAAGTGGTCGAGTGGAGTGCTCAGCTGGTCCGCGAGTTAACCAGTGTAAGTAACCCCATATCTAGAGCTTTTGATTTTTGGGTCAACAGTATTTTACAAGGGTATATTACTGATTTTGTAGTAGAAATGATAACCTCATATACTGAGGCTGAAAGAAATTTTTTCCAAGTACCTCGAAGAAGGTACTTGTTGTCTACAGGTACATGGATAAATATGCTCGTATATGAGAAGGGAATTTTGCAGTTGAGAAGTTGACATATCCAGGAAGAAGGGTATGTCGTAGAAGACCTGTAAAGAAAATGGGAATGGTGAGTTGAGATATTCCCACAAAGTATAGAACCTGAACTAGAAGCTATATTCCTAAGAAGTGGAACAAGATTTAGGTCAGGAAAAAGAAGAAAGACAGTAGGAGGTAGACAAAATCCTAGTCTGCTCGAAGAAAGTGAGTATGAAGTTGAGTCACGACTAGATGAAGTGTCTTGTGACAAGGAGGAATATTATAGCTCGATCTCTGAAGGAGTAGAAGAATCTGAAGAGTCTGTGGAGACACCAAGATCAGGATGCAACTACACCACACCAAGAGTATAGCCATAGGTAAGGTCTAGAGCCTCATCTTCTGAAAGAATTGTTAATATTGATAGTGCTAGTACTGCAACTAGCGCGCAAGGAAGTATACCTTCATTAGATCATTCAGTAAAAATCCTCGACGCCAACTCAATGGCTAGGGCAGATATTAGATTACCCACATTCAATGGGAATGAATCAAAGGATCTAGAGAAACATTGATTCCTCTATGAAGTTGTTTGGATGGTTTTCCAAGTTCACAATGCAAACATAAAGAAAGCACAAATGGTTACGACTATGTGGGGTCGTGCGTTGGACTAGTTTATGAAGTTTTCTGTAGTACCAATAGGAACCCCATAGAATACCCTTGATGAGATCCGACTCATGATGATTTATGAGTTTAGAAAACCTAAATATGAGTCGCAATGCATCACTGAGATCAAGGAGATAAAGCAGTTACCGATGGAATCCGTATGGGATTTCGATCAATGGTTTAAAAATTTGATGGCTAAAGTGAGTTTTCAGATGTTGGATGTACAACATAAAAGTGGTTTATCGCTTCGTTATTACTACACATTTGAGGGCCATTGATGCAACCAAATATTGTGTCGCAGACAGAATCACTAGAACTAGCAATGAAGTTGGAATCCTCACCGATCGGAGATGGTGGCGTAAGAATGATGCAGATTCAATCGCAGTTGGCTAATATAATGGTACAACTCCAGACTATAAAGAAGGGTAAAGAATCTCAAGAGGACTTGTGGTGTACAATATGTCAAATGGATGGACACACCAAGGATAACCGTCCATCATACATGAACTATATCTCGTCGGGTGCGCCAAATCCATTGCTTACCCACATACTACCTTGGTGTTGAATATGCTAGACTAGAGGGAATCACGACGAGGATTTTCTATACTCATAGAATATTGTAAGTACCCCAGCCAAGATTTTCTATAAAATTTGCAAGTGAATAGGGCATGCTGAGAAGGATTGTAGAGCATATCAGCTCTTGAAAGAGAAGACAATAGACACCTACTTGATGAAGAATGATGAGAAGGCTCGGGTTGAATAGGCATGAGCGCACTACCAGCCTATGAAATTGTCACAAAATCAGTATCAGAATCAATATCCACCATAGAATCATATCAGCCATAATACCAACAGAATCAATACCCACCGCAGTAACCACACCCTCCGAGAAGGGGGTGGAAACTTCAGAGGAAGAGAAGGAGGAGGATTTGGTAGAGGAAGAGGCCAAGTAGTGTGCTATAACTGTGGAAAATCGGTTCATTACGCTACATATTTCCATGAATGTGCAAAAACATGTTCATATTGCAAAGAGCGGGACCATAATGGGAGCAATGTACCGAGTCGATTGCAAACTGGCAAGCTCGAACCATTGCGGGTCCTAACCCTGCATAGAATCTGAACCCAAATCCAAATCCTAAATTGAATGTTTAGATGATTGCTATTGAGCCAAGAGAACCAAGTGTTTTGTCATAACATGAGGAGGTGCTGCGACCGGAGCCGGTCAGATTATACCCCAGGAATAACCACTGTTACATCTGATTTTACCACACATGGTTGATCACACTTTTATGGCCTTCCTTGTCCCTATGCAGACTCTTTGGACCCCATGGACTATTTTTGTACCTTTGATGTTTCCAAGATCATCCCTAAAAACACCTACTATTTGTTGTATGCAACTTTTAATCCCTTTCTTGCCTATATACGCGAATATTACCCTTAAACCCACGTACATTGGGATGTGTGCATAAGTCCAAATATTTTTGGAGTTTTCCTTGATGTGGATCTGATTCACTTGTCTCTTGGCCTTCCATATGCCTCGATATCTCTCGGATTTTACCTTCTATTACCCCATTGAAGCACTATATAAGGAACCCCTTGGATACATTAAAGAGGAGGCATTAAAGAGAAAGAAAACTATAGTCCATTGTTGTCGTAGCTTGCTTGTACTTGAGTCTACATCCCTTTGTCCCTTGGAGCACTTTGTGTTCTTCCCATGATTGCCTTTTTTTGTGAGCTTGCTATCGAGAGATGGAGGATTGAGGTGGTGGAGGCCCAGGTGGAGGACTCAGTTTCTCCGATTCGCAGATGGGCCAACATAGGTTGTCACTTATGTAATCTCTAATTTTACTAATAGAAATGTCTTTTCCTGTCCAATGATGTGCATTTAAATGAATATTGAATCCATGGATGCATTTAATTTCTTATTCATTATTGATTATATATGCTAGAGTAGGCCTAACACAATATTATATAGCATGCTTACCTTGTTTATTGTTGTTGAGAGTAAATTGCTAACGCAAGCGAGATTGGAAAAATCTCAACGGGGATCTACTTCAATCATCCGAAATAATGTATGTTTCGAGATCCTTTAGTGTTCAAATGTTGTATTTCTCTTGCTTATTGGGAAGGTATTGATTTTTGCGGTTTTTTTGTCTGTTGTGGTACAACCCAAGCCATAGGAAGTTTTCTCCATAACATAATTGCGGACTCCGCTGGGGAAGTTTCTAGTTTTTTTTCTTTGGGGGTTTCCAGCATTCAATGTGCTTGTATTGCTTTGATTTCTCTATTTCTGTGTCAGGTCTGGGGGCATGATTTCCCAGTAGTGTCCTATAGGAGTAAATTTTGTCTCAGCTTGTCCTTTTACCTTATTTTTCTCTCTTTTTCTTCTTGTACACGGGTTTTTCTTTCATATTCGCATGTACATGCGGGTTTTCATAGAATACTCGCGTATGTACGTAGGTTTATTGAGAAAATTCATGTATGCCTTGATTTTTTGCTTTTTTGGGAAGATTAAGTGTTGTTGGGTGAGTTTGGATGATTGTTGAGTCTTCTTTGATGCTTTTGGAGTTTGTATCTCCCCTCTGTTTCTGACCAGAGACTCTTTTTTATTTGATTTGTGAAAATGTTCTTGTCATTTCATTTTCTATTTTTTGTTTTGAGATTAGCGCATTAGATCTCTTTTTCCTTAGTAATATTCTTGGCTACTATCTATGAGTGGTTGTAGAGTTTGAGGGTGGAAGAGCCATATTTTTTCTTTCTATCTCATTTAATTCAAAAATACATAAACAATTTGCTTTTTGCATAGTTATGCATTCTTTGCATTTTGCATTAGCATGGTACTTTCATTAGGTTTGCTTGGTGAATATTAGTCAGATTTTCATATAGGAATGATTGCATATACATTTGAAGAAAACATTTTGCACTTCATGTAGTAGCATACCCTGTTTTTCATTTGACACGGTGCATTTGAATTAATTGTTAGGTGTGCATTTTACTTCTTGTTGTGTCATAACATCATCAGTTGCACGACCATTTACCCTTTGAGTAATAAAGCCAATTAAAATCAATGCATAATAAAATTAATTACACTCTTTTCTTTTCTAGGTTGCACCAACAAGAATAGGTTTTAGGGTCTTGGAATAGTTCATTATGAGTTAATTCTCCAAGACCACTAAACGAAAGAATTAGGTGTTTGTCCATGTGAGAGTGTGAAATCCTTTATATAATTAGTGTTTCTCATGATCCTCCTCTTACAAGGGAGTTACGCATGAGGTAGTGTGTGCAATTATGATTGGGATGACCCTTGATTGTGATTGATTATCACCGAAGATATTTCCAGGATTGTATTCGTATCTGGGGGCCTTTGAGGTATTGGCTAGTGCACCCTTGGGGTACTAGTTGTGCTTTCAGGATTCGGCCAGCTTTTTTACCCTTCCCATATAGTCAATCCCTCCTATGACTGTCCACCTGAGCATTGATTATATAGAGGTGACCTTAGTTTCCTTACCTAGGTTATCGAGGGGGTATTTGCAAAGGTTATTCTCCAGCTGTCCTGGCCAGGTAGGGATCGGACAACACAGTTGCTATATGCGTTGAAGTTGAGGGCCACTATAATTAGTTATGAACCTCTGCTTTTTGTGTATGGGAGTCTTAAGCCTCTCCCAGGCGAGACATACCTGCTTCATTCGGGAGCTCATATCCTACCCTTGGTTTGCTTGTGATTTGGATTTACATTTTTAGGTGTATGCTCTGTGCATGCTAGTTTGCCTAGGGTTTGCATAATTAGATAGAGTCTTTTTATTTTTTGAGTCATTGTGGATTCGAGTGTGGTATCTCGCCATTCTCGTCGTTTAGAAGGACTTCCACCTTCCACGTCTCCTCCTCCTTTGGGAGAGGGAACTAGACAGTCTGGGCGGACTACTTCTCACTTTGATTCACACACCATGGGAGATCATGAGGATGAGATTTCAGAGATGTCTTATCCACCTCATGAGGTTGGGGAGGAAGATCCTACTAGCACATATGATCCTTCACATGAGCATCCTTCATGATCTAGTTATGATTCCCCATTCACAGGTCGCCGGTATTGGTTTCCGGGAAACGAGACTCACTATGAACCCACAAGCACTAGTTATGTTAGATATGACAAACCTGATATCCCTGGGTCGGATCCGACATATCATGCCAAGTCGGAAGTTGACCCTGGCACTATGCTTGGGGGCACTCCCACTCTTCTCCATGCAGAGAGGTTTAAGGGCACTAGTCACATTGCACCTTCCATCCCGGTGGTGGAGGCATATTCACATGTTCCTCCTAGGCCTAGTGTTAGTAATCCGATTCAGATACTAGGACCAAGAGGAGTGAACATTGGGAACACAACTTACATTCCTTCACATGTCCCTTCGTCCTCGAACCTCGTTCCTTCAAATGCGTTTTTAACGACTCATCCTCCCCTTAATTCACTTGGGCCTTCAGGCCGGAATATTGATACTATCCATGTCCGTTCTATGACTTCTAACACGGTCGTATCTCAGATTTGAGTACCTCCTGTTATGTCAACAGGTCATGTACATGTTTCTGGATCATCTCATGTTCTACCTCGTGGAGCTCCTCGTATACCAAACTATGGACCTTCTCATGGTACATCCCATGGAACACCTTATGGAGCTTCTCATGGAAATTCTTATGGAATGCATTATGGACAAAACTACCAACCCTATGGGTATGGGTATCAACAACCCACTTATTTTTCTAATTATGGCTTTGTAGAACCTCATAATCAAGGTACCCCACATCACAATGCTTCCATGTAGCCCTACATGGGTCAAATGGGAGGAGGTTATTATGCCCAAGGCCATGGTATTTATAGCAATCAACGTTACATGAATCAAAATTACCAGGGAGCATGGAACCGACTAGCTCAACCTAAGCTCCCTTTCCTTGTGACATTGAACTTACCTGACTTGTCGAGACTGATGAATGATCCTATGTCTCATGACCTAACATGGCCGGCAATCCCTACCAAGCTTCCTTCGAACATTCCCAAGTTTGAAGGTAAGGCCGGTGAAGATCCTGGTGAGCATGTCACCACTTTCCACCTTTGGTGCTCTTCCAATTCCTTACATGACGATTCCATTCGTTTGAGACTATTTCAACACACCCTAATGGGTCCTGCTACGAAATGGTATATAGAGTTACCAAGGGGGTCGTTATACTACATTTGATGATCTTGCGCTGAATTTCCTTAATCATTTCCAGCTACCCATACGTTACGACATTGGTACCGAACTCTTGTCGACCTTCTAGCAAGATAAAGCCACACACATTTCGGATCATATTCAAGAGTGGTGTAGACGAAAACAGTTAGTCAAAACCTTTATACCACCAGAGTTTCTTCTTGAATGGTTCCTCAAATCGTTATTACCTTACATAGCGAAGGATGTTTCTACATCCGGAGTTCAAAATGAGGAACAAGCTATTGTTAGGGAACAAGAGTTGGATTTGATCTATGCTTAATCCAGAATTTTGTATGAGATTATACCTAATGCTCCTAGGTCCAATTTCGACCCCAAGGTCAAGCCTGGGCCACATGCCGATGGTATTGTGGGCTCTACAAGTACCAAACCTGCATACTCAGTTGTGAAACAAGTGAGCCAATTGTCAATTAACTAGTCTGTTTCGGGACAAGCTATGGCTTCGTCTCAACCTACCCAATCAGAGAATGTACTTTCTGTACAATTGTCGAACCCGAAAGGAAACTAGTAGCCTGGAAGGAATAAGAAAAAAGGAAAAAATAATCATAAGGGTGGGAACAAGAACAAAAATGATAATAATAATGACAAGAACACTCAAAATGTTGGGGGCGGACAAGCAGTCTAAACGTAAGGTGAAGTTTCCTTGCAAGTTTTGTAAGGATGAACACCTCACTCACTTGTGCCCTCGTATGGAAGATTCCTTGAGGTTCATAGCATAGGGCCCAGCTATGTCAACTAATCCTTTACCCAACAATTAAAATATGAACTCGAGGACCGTTGATCCTGGTTGTGCATCGGGTGGAAATCAAAATCCATCGGAAGCCAATAGTGTTCACGACTACATCAACATGGTGCGTGCTGCTAAGGTTGTGACTCGCACGAAAGATTATGGTTCGCCACAACAATACCTTGGGAAAGAACCTTCCCCACCCGAGAGTGATTTGCGAATCGAAAAGCCTACAGATAAATCTGAAGCTGCACCTCACATTCCTAAGGGAGTCTTAAAGCATTCATGGCCCAATCCTAATGCCCGAGCCACCCAGAACTATTCAGTTCTCAAGAATTTGGGTTAGCACCTTGTGCGATGTCCACGTTAGAAGTGCTTCAGACTTGTCCTCTGTAGAGGAAAGCCTTGTTGTCTGGTCTTGGGGTTAGTGACGATAACTCTTCTACCATGATCAAATTTGAAACCATGGGAGTGCAGCCTTGCTTTCCTTACTACATGTCTCTTTTGATTCATGTAGAGTGTCTTAAAAACACTATCAAGCGTACTGTCATTGATGAAGGAGTTGTTGCTTCCTTGATGTCTTTTTCGTGTTGGAAGGGTTTGGGTTCTCCCACGTTGTCTCAATCCACCACTATGTTGACAGCTTTCGATGGTAGATCGTTTTGGACACACAAGATTATTCCTTCTCTATAGGTCCAATTGGGAGGGAAGACCGCTGTGATCGAGGTTGAGGTGGTTGATGCACCCCTTGACTACAATATTTTACTGGGTAGGAATTGGATGTATAGTATACAAGCTGTATCTTCTTCCCTCTTTCAAGTGATATGCTTTCTTCTTAATGTGAAGGTTGTTACAATTAATCAAAAGTCATTCCATAATCCGAGTGTCAATGCATCATCGGGAGATTCTATCCTAATTATCAATCATTCTCAACCGGAAAATGGGAGTGTGGGCATGGGTATGTATCCTTCTCTTATGGGAACCTTTAGTTGTCCTACGCCCATTCTTATGATTGGGTCTAGTTTTAGTGGGGCTTCATCCTCGTTGAATTCGGTGTCTTTTCGCACTATGCATATGGAAGATCCTTGGATTCTTCCTTCACTGAGTACTTCGAGTGTGCCCATTGAGACAGATGTGTCGTTTCCTGCAACAATGGTGGCGTGTCAAGTGAATCTTGATCAGGTTACAGACCCTAGTCCTTCTTCTTCGTGGACGGAGGAGGAGGACCCGTATATGTTGCCTGCATGGGTAGTAGATTCATCTCACTCACATGATTTCCTCGATGATGTTTTTCCATCGGATGAAGCTATTCTTGAGGCCATGTCTAGGGTTGAGCAACCTTGGGAAGAGTTGCATCATCGATCATATTTCCTTCCTAAGCTCGATTGTATGGAGTGTGATGACTTTAGGGAGATTCTTTGTGAGAAGATTGGTAGCCCCGTGGTTCCATTAAGCTCTCTTGGTCAGATGGCTGATGGAAACATGGCTAATTTATCACCAACCATTCCTATCAATATTTCTCATGATCCTAGCAAGGTTGAGAATGTCTACATTGGGGTGGGTTGTTCTCCTGATGAGATCAAGGAGTATACTGAGTTGTTTAAAGAGTTTCATGACATTTTTTCTTGGTCATACGAAGAAATTTCGGGTATAGACCCTCGTATTGTTGAACATGAGATCAAAACGTATCCAGATGAAAAACCGGTTTGACAACGTTTGTGTGTAGTGAATCCTAGAAAAGCACCCGCCAATAAAGTTGAGATAAAGAAACTATTGAAAGCTGGTTTTATCTATCATGTTCCCTTGACAGAGTGGGTTTCAAATCCCGTTCTAGTGGATAAGAAGCAGGGAGCGATCCATATATGCACTTATTTTCATGACTTAAATCATGCCTGTCCTAAGGATAATTTCCCCACACCATTTATTGATCAGATTTTCGATGAGTGTGCGGGAAGTGAGGTATTTTCCTTTATGGACAGCTTTTTCGGATATAATCAGATTCCGATTAAGACCAAGGATCAACACAAGACCACATTTATTTGTCCTTGGGGTACTTTTGCATATTGGAAGATGCCCTTCGGCCTTAAAAATGTCGAAGCCACATTTCAGTGGGCCATGACCTTGATATTTCATGATCTTAAAAAGATTATCGAAGTATATTTGGATGATCTCACTGCTCACTCTTGTTTGAGAGTCTGTCATCCATATCATTTGAGATTAGTGTTCAAAATATGCCGCCATTACCAAGTTCGTTTGAATCCTCACAAGTGCATATTTTGCATGACTGTTGGTCTTTTATTAGAATTCATTGTATCTAAGGAGGGTATAAGAGTCGATCCCTTAAAGGTTGAGGCAATACTTCAATTGTCTCCCCCGTATAATATTAGACACCTTTAGTGTTTAAAAGGCATGGAAAACTTCTTTCTAATATTCGTGGTTAATTTTTTCAACTTGACTAAAGGATTTATGCATATTTTGAAGAAGGACACCCCTTTTTACTGGGATGAGCAAGCCTAGGAGTCTTTCAATTCTCTTAAGCGAGCCTTAGCAATGGCCCCTATGCTTAGTCCACCAGACTATAGCCTTGATTTCTTGATTTATGTGGCTGCAACTATGGAGACGGTTGGTATGGTTTTTGTTCAGGAGGATGAGGAGCTCCATGAGAATGTCATATATTATTTGAACCGAAACCTTATAGATGCGAAACTTCGTTATTCCCATGTGGAGAAGCTAGCCTTGGATATTGTTCATGTTGTTCAGCATTTGAGACATTATATTCTCCTTTGCCAAACCTTGGTTGTAGCTCATATCAATCCATTTCAATTCGTCCTCACTAGAAGGATGATTGGGGGAAAATACAATAAATGAATTGTCATTTTGTAAGAGTTTGATCTCGAGTTTGTTTTGGCAAAATCGAAGAAATCATTGATCTTTGTGGATCTTATATCTGATTTTCCAAGTTTTGAGGAGGAGGAGGTTTATGAGGATACTTTTGTCGATGAGCATATTTTCCTCATCTCAACTGTGGACCCTTGGTACAGGGATATCATTGTATATTTACAAACATTGAAGGTCCCTATTCACCTTCACAGGATGAGCGATGACAATTACATCATGTAGCTAAGAACTACCTTATAGTGTATAACACTTTGTACTGCTATGGGGTGGACTCCATTTTGCGTCGTTGTTTAACCCATGATGAGGCCGAGGTTGTGCTAAATGATTTCCATGGAGGAGATTGTGGTGGTCATTTATCTGGGATTTCTACAGCCCAAAAAATCTTGAGAGTGGGCTATTTTTGGCCAACCATATTCAAAGATTGCATTAATGCGGTCAAGAAGTGCCACCCTTTCTAGGTGTTTACACATAATATGTGCTCGCATCTAGACCCGTTACATCCTATTATCACCATCGGTCCCTTCACCAAGTGGGGGCTTGATTTTATGGATTGCAACCCAGCTTTGGCTAGGGGACATCATCACATTATTGTGGCTGTCGATTATTTCACGAAATGGGCAAAGGCTATGCCCACAATTAAATCCGATGGTGAGACAACTGCGCATTTCGTTTTCAACCAGATTATCACCCGGTTTGGTATTCCGAAAGATCTTGTCACTAACCATGTAGGCACTTTTAGAATAAAATGATGGAAGAGTTGACTTCCAAGTTAGGGTATAAGCAAGATCATTCCTCTTCTTAATACCCTCAAGTGAATGGACAATTTGAAGTAGTGAACAAATCACTTAAGTCTATTCTCCAACGAACCATCGCACAAAGAAAGACTAATTGGCATATCATGTTATATCCTTCTTTGTGGGCCTATAGAATCGCGGTTAAGACTGCCACCAATTTCTCTCCATATCAGCTTGTACATGGGGTGGAGTTTATTTTTCCGGTTGAATGCGAAATCCCTTCTCTGAAGCTAGCTATGGATCATTTACCTGACACTTTCGCATTGGAAGAGAGTTTGGTCCACTTAGAGCGACTTGATGAGCAGCACTGATATTTCTTACTAATTCAAGAGGTTAACAAGCATCGTTTCAAGGTCCAATATGATAAGTCTATCAGCCCGAGGAAGTTTACTGAAGGTGACTTAGTCTTTTTGTGGGATCAAGCTAAGGAACCCTTGGGGGAAGGGAAATTTAATCCCATGTGGCATGGTCCTTATGTGGTTAAATGAGTATTAGAGAAAGGGGCCTATGAGCTGGTTGATTATGAAGGGATAGCCTTGCCAGATCCTAGAAATGGGCTCTATCTCAAAAAATACTATGCATGATATTCATCCATGGCTGATTGTTGTATATTATTGTACAATTTTTCATTGCATAGTTAGGTTTCCCTATGGTCGTTGGGTTTGTTGATTAGTTTTCGTTTCTTATGACAGATGCCGATGGACTCTTCCGTTCACATAGGAGAAGTTGATGGTGTGATTCGTATTTATGCATGAACGAAATGAAAGAAAATATACAGAATCATAATGACATACATTTTGCAAAGATAACATAGATACAGTAAACACACATTCTATTAAATGACAGAAATAGAACAGACTATAATACAATTGCTAGAATGGTGGTAGCTATCTCTCAAAAGAGATGTGGCTGCTACGCTCATTTGTGCCAAGCTGAATAAAAAATGAGGCCAAAGGGTCCTATTTATAAAAATAATGAGGGTTAGAACCCAAAAGTCCAAAACGTAACCCTAGAAGATGAACCGTCATAAAGTTTGCGGCCCCAAGGTGGTAAGTTGAACAGTCAACTTCTCAGGGTCATAATGTTTGCCTCCCATTGTATGTGGATGTGGCATTCGGTTTGGAATTAGAATCATGATATGATTTTGAAGATTTAATCTTGGCCACTAATGACTGCTTTGAGCGACATTCATGTTGGGGCTCCGACCCTTAGGGTCTTGAGTTTCGGTAACTCCGCAGGTTGAATGTAAGTGGAGTTACACATCAAAATAGTCTTAGGGGTGTCGGGGTTGGGTCGAAGCCCCCTTTTGTAATTAACCCATGGTTTAAGTCTAGGGTTAGGGTTTTGGGCGCCCATGGTTTAAGTCCATGGTTTTGTAATAGTGCGATGTATAAATAGGCACTTATGTAATGAAGTAGGGTTAGGTATTTAATGATTATCCTATGATGTTATTGTACTGCGAAGCTAAGAGACTGTACAAGGGCTTTGTAAGGAAAGGTTAAGTCCCAGCTGTGTACGTGGACGACCTCTGCAGCTGTGTGCGCAGAGGGTTTTGTAAGTGATTAGAAGATCTGCAGCTGTGTGCGTAGAGGCCTGCTGCTATGTGCGCGGCTTTGAGGACTTGAAGAGATCTGCAGCTGAGTGCGCAGATCAGAACTGTGGTTTTGTAAAGAGTTGAATAAACAAAGTTCTGTGGACGTAACCCCTACACTGGGGGTGAACAATGTTACATCTGGTGTCGTGGTTCTTGTGCTATTGTGATATTTCTATTATGTTCTTTTATGCATTAATAACTATAAATATGATAAGTAAGATCTCTGCTAGCAAATAGCTTCGCTGTGAATTCCCAGTAAAGGGTTAAGCAAGTCATAGTTTGTTTATCTATCTATGAAGTTATATATGTGAATGTCAGAGCTCTGTGTTAACTTATTATAATTTATTAAAGGCTAAAGGTACAGTAATATCCCTCTTTTGCTTGCAGAAACCTGATTCTGCGGCACCCCATAGCTGTTGCGGGTGAGACTGTAGCCTGTTCGCAGGCTGCTGCCGAAAGGGCCAACACTGTGGGTCTTTTGTTGGTGCGAAGTTATTGGTAAAACTTGGGTCTGCCCTATAGCCCAACAAATTGGTTCCGTTGCCGGTTGAACTTAGTATCTGTTGAAGAGGGATCTACATCGTACCTCGAGGGCTATGTTCTGGAAACCCTCTGTAAAAGAAATTGGTGACTGGATCGAAGAGACCTATTTGAAGTTTGCAGAGCAAGAAAATAAGGATCCTCGCTGTACTGTGGAATTTTTTTTGCAAAGGTACGTCTTTTCTGATGTTTATGAAATTTTCTTTGGCAGTATACACATAGAATTGCACCAGTGGTTATCCAGGTTAATAGAGAGAAGGACGAACTTCCAAGAAAATCAATTTCCTCCCTGGACCCCCGCAAGAATCACTATCTTGAAAAGGATGAACAACACGATCTTGCAAACCCTTGAAGCATTTGTGATGGAGTTCGCCGTCGACACAAATACCTCCTTTAGCGAAGCTGAACGACAATTCTTCAAAGGACCACACAGTAAGTACTTGAACTTATTGAGCTTGAATATTAAAATGCTATTGGCTGAAAAAGGAATTTTGCTTATAGAATCTGATTGTTAGATCTAGTACTACTAACCTATGGTTGGAAGTGACTGGGACTTCGATGAGCAAAGTGGTTTGCTGCGAAACGGTAAGAGATATAAGAGATATCTTGGCTCCTCTACTGAGTACACCCCTTTAAGTTCAGAAGACTCTGAGTCCACTGAAAACCCCTCTGTTAGAAACCCTCCCATAACCCTACAGCAAAGACCTGTTATCCCCAAAAACCTGTCACAGTCTGCAAGTAACCCTAGCCCGACTGTCCATGTCAGTGGTCAGCCTACCCCAGCAAGTTATCCTAACCCTCCCTCTTCCTCCCCCCCTAGATACCCGATGGCCCATGTTCATGATGAAATCAAGCTACCAGTTTTTAAGGGAACTGGATCGGAAGATCCATAACAGTTCTGGTTTCTATACGAAACTATTTGGACCGCGAAGAACATTATGGACCAAGATGTGCAAAGAGAACAACTGATTACTTCCTTCTGTGACCTAGCCTTGACTTGGTTTATGAAATTTTCTAGCACTCAGAATCCTGTATTGGCTGATATTAAAACAGTGTTGATAAGAGAATTTAAGAAGCCTAAATCAAAGTCGCAGTGCATCACTGAGTTAAAAGAGATTCAGCAGCGATGAGGTGAATCTGTGTGGGACTTTGATCAAAGATTCAAAGTCCTGCTAGATCAAGTTAGCTTCGCGATTGGAGTATCTCAACATAAGGAATGGTTTATTGCGGCATTACTACCTCACATTAGAACTCCACTCATGCAACAGAAGGTTGCTGATCAGCAAGAAGATTTAGAGATTGCCATGAAGCTCGAAACAACCCCTGTCGGCGATAATTCTAGCATTGTTCAAATTCAAGCGCAGCTGGCGGAAATGGATTTAGAGCTTCGCGATATGAAGAAGGGGAAATCCACCCGCGAAGTGGTGTGGTGTACACGATGCCGAACAGAAGGCCACGACAAGGATCAGTGTCCAGCATTGAGAAACTATCTGAATACTGGCTCACCGAACCCACTGAATCCTACTGTTCTATACTGTGAAATCTGTCGAACTACTGGCCAGCATCGACCGAAAGATTGCTATCTGTTACAAAGGTATGTTCAAGTCCCGAATAATCCTTACTGTAAGTTCTGTAAATCTGTAGGCCAAAATGAAGATGAGTGTCGCAGCTTCGACCTTATGAGGGAGCGTACCTACGACGCTTATAGGGTTCACCCGAATGCACAAGGCAATGATGGATATGGTTACCGGGGTGGTCGAGGTAGCTTCAGAGGACGGGGTCATGGTATGCTTGGCGGGGGTCGAGGCCAGGTCATCTGCTACAACTACAATCAGGCAGGACATCTAGCTCGCGACTGTCAGAACCCAACCACGACATGTCGATATTGCAGAGCAATTGATCATGTCATCGAGAAGTGCCCACAGTTGATAGCTAAGATCCAAGAGAGAAACAACAAACCTATCAGAATGTCCAGTTGGTGTCTGTAGAACCACGACCGATCCCAGTTGTTAATGTTGTTACAAGGAGTGGAGCTACAACAGATGTGCAGAGTAAGGAAAGACAGCCTAACGAAGCTTGGGTGCGCAAGGCTGTATTGAAGGCTCCAGCATTTGATGTCCGATGAGAAAAAGAAACTTTTCTGGAGGCGAGACAAGACTTTGCTGATCCAGAACTGCCAGAAGCAAACAAGCAGCATCAGCAGTCACAACCTCAGGAAAGTTCACAAGGTCAAGTAAGTACTTTGTCCTCGTTTCTACAAATTTGCATCAAGTTGTTAAGGAACCAGAATGCCTTGAGTGAATTACAAAAAGTCATTCATTCTTGCGAATCTCACCAAAGTCCTGGTCAAGAAAGAGCTGTTAGTAGAATTAGAAGGACTGGGAGAGAGATGAGACTACATGCTCAGGTAGGAGAGTATGACATGAAGGATATTATCTTAGATCTGGGTTCAGAAGTCAATATTTTAACTAAACAAACATGGGAACAAATGGGGAAACCTACCCTTGATTGGTCACCTATACAGTTGAGACTAGCCAATCAACAGAGGATTGTGCCCTTGGGAAGATTCCCTCGGGTACCAGTAGACATAGATGGAGTGGGTACTGTAGCATAATTCGAAGTCATTGAGATCATTGATGATAGCAACCCCTACCCATCCTTGCTAGGAATTGAGTGGGTATTAGACAATGATGCAGTTATCAATCTTAAAAAGAGACAGATGTCCTTTGAAGGGAAGGGTCTATGAGCCATACTACCATTAGATCCTTCTCAGTGAGAAAGATATACAGAGCCAGTCAGCGAGGGAGATCAGGATATTCTGGATCACATCTACAACATCACAGCGAAGGAGGAAGATTATGTCAAACCTACTACTGAAGGCATAAGGGATTGGCAGTGTGATAGTTTCCGCATGTCTGATTTAGACGATGGTTTAGAGAATTGGCAGAATCGCCTGTATGAGCTACATGGCCATAGGTGCGCAAGACTTATCAAATCCCTCAGATGCCTTAGTGCAGAGATAATAGCTTTGCCTACCTATGATGGGTTGACAGACCCAAGAGAATTTATCGTGCAGTTCTCAGAACAAGTACCCGAGTCACAGAGAATGCAGACTCTGGAAGCAGCATTAAGAGCTACAACAGCTAGATGGTGGAATGGTCACAAAAAGCATATTCACAGTTGGGAAGCCTGCCAGAAATCTCTGCGCATAAGATTTACAGATCAACATCAAGAGGTGCGAAGCAAGTTTACTGGGCAGAATAGTCCTCGGGAACATTTGAAGCAGTGTTATGCAGCATGGGAGTATGTACCTCGTGAAGAATGGGTACACAGGTTTGTGCACACTTTGGAACCAGTAGCAAAGAACTGGTATACGGAGGTCGAACTTCGAAATGGTACTGTAAGTTGGGATAATCTGGTTGATAGTTTTATGCTTACATTTTCTATTAACGAAGTTTGCCCTGCTTTAGATGCAGCTGTTAGGCTGATCCACACTAAGGTATTTGATGCTCAAGAAATAGTTGAATACCAACCGGATTGGAGGGAATAAGAAGCTAATGCTGTGGAATGTTATAACCTCGCAATTAACGAGGATGACGATCCGCGCAACATCAACATTCCTGAGTCAGAGGGACACTACAAAGTACATGGACCAGCAGTCGAAGCACTTGAAGTGACTCAGCCCCTGAAGACGCAGACCGTAAACATTGGGTCAGAAGAAAACCCCAAGTATGCTACGATTGGAGATTATTGGGATGAAGAAATGGTGAGTAAAGTGACCCAACTTCTCCATGAGTATCAGGACCTATTCCCGATGAAGTTTTCTGAGATGAAAGGTATCCTTGGGGATATAGGAGTAATAAAGATCCCCTTGAAACCTGATGCGAAGCCTATGAAACATTGCTCGTATCGGCTGAACCCCAAGTATAAGGAAAAAGTTAGACTGGAGTTAGATAAGATGCTTGCTGCAGGAATTATTGAGCCTGTTGAAGAATCTAAATGGGTCAGTCCAATGGTCATGCAAGAAAAGAAAACTAAGGGTGAAATCTGAATCTGTGTTGATTTGAGGAAACTGAATGATGCGTGCCTGCATGACCCTTTTCCTACTCCTTTTACAGACGAAGATCTAGATAATGTTGGAGGTCAAGAAGTGTACTCTTTTACTGATGGATTTTCAGGCTACCA
The DNA here is from genome assembly GCA_001517045.1 of Pseudotsuga menziesii. Classification (NCBI taxonomy): domain Eukaryota; kingdom Viridiplantae; phylum Streptophyta; class Pinopsida; order Pinales; family Pinaceae; genus Pseudotsuga; species Pseudotsuga menziesii. The sequence continues at coordinate 116,596 of LPNX010241128.1, forward strand.
TCAGATCAAAATTGCTCCAGAGGATCGACATAAGACAACATTTGCTACAGAAATGGGATCCTTCCAGTACACAGTTATGCCCTTTGGATTAAAGAATGCACCTGCCATGTTTTCTAGAGTAGTAATTTGTGCATTTAAAGAGTTTATACATAAATTATTAGAAGTTTATTTTGATGACTGGACTATTTTTGGGTTACTAAAAGACCACATAACTAGTTTAAGACTTATGCTGGACAAGTGTAGACAGCACCAGATCTCCTTGACCTTGAAAAAGTGCATCTTTTGCACACCCTTTGGCATTCTGCTGGGTCATATTGTCTGTAAGCAAGGATTGATGGTGGATCCTGCAAAGATAGCAATCATTGTGAACTTGCCACCCCCGAAGTCAGTCAAGCAACTACGCACCACACTTGGTCACACTGGATACTACAGGAAATTTATTAAAGGTTATGCCCAGATCACAGCCCCGATGGAGAAACAGTTTAAGAAAGAGATTAAGTTCGAATGGACACCTGAGTGTCAAGAAATCTTGGACATTCTAAAAGAAAAAATGGTAAATGCCCCTATTTTGGTATTTCCTGACTGGAATAAGGAGTTTCATGTGCATGGCGATGCATCCTCTATAGCTCTAGGTATAGTATTGGCTCAGACAGGAGAAGGAACCATTGATCACCCTCTTGCCTTTGCAATTCGCAAGTTGTCAATAGCAGAAAGGAACTATACGACGACAGAAAGGGAAGGTTTAGCTATGGTATATGCTTTGCAAAAGTTTTGACATTATCTGTTAGGTTCTCATTTTAAAATGTTCACTGACCACTCTGCTTTGAAATATTTGGTTAACAAGCCTGTGTTAGGTGGAAGAATATGTAGATGGCTAATATTGTTTCAGGATATGACTTTGAGATTATAGTTAAGCCAAGAAGACTTAACCTGGGACCGGACCATCTGTCGAGGCTCGAATCAGGGGAAGAGCCCACTAGCTTAGATGAAGGTCTTCCTAACGCCCAGTTATTCCCCATCCAGATGGTTGATGACTACTTTCAGGACATTGTTTAGTATTTGGCTACAGGATTTGCACCCTCAAAGATGACAACACAGTAGAAGAAGCAGTTGGTGGTTCGCGCTGCTGACTTTACCTTAGTCGCAGGACAACTATACAAGATGGGACCAGATGAAATACTACGCAGGTGTGTCTTAGAGCATGAAAAAACCTTGATTTTGGCTGAGGCACATTTTGGTGCAGTGGGAGGACATTATGCAGGAAAAGCTACAGCATAAAATATTCTGGCAGCAGGATTATGGTGGCCTACACTTCATAAGGATGCCAGGGAGTACTGCCACAGCTGCGACATCTATTAGAGGACGGGAAAACCATCCAGGAGGGATGAGATGCCCCTCGTTCCATAGGTAACTCTACAAGCCTTTGATAAATGGGCTATTGATTTTGTGGGACCTATAAATCCCCCTACAAAGAAATCGGGAGCAAGGTATATTATTACAGCAACAGAGTACCTTACCCGTTGGGCTGAAGCTCAACCAGTCAAAGACTGTAGCGCATCTACAGCTGCGAATTTCATCTTTGACAATATATTAACAAGGTTTGGATGTCCTATAATTCTTATGAGTGACCATGGATCACACTTTCTGAATAAAACTATCGAAGCCTTGACTGAAGAATTTCAGGTGTACCATCAGAAGAGTATTGCGTACCATCCTCAAGCCAATAGAACTGTGGAAGTCTTCAATAAAATTATTGAGCAGGCTTTGACCAAGGTTTGTAATGTTAATAGAAATGATTGGGATCTTAGAATTTCGGCAGTCCTATGGGCTTACAGAACCACTTGCAAAAAGTTGACAGGCCATACACCTTTAAGGTTGGTTTATGGGCAGGAAGTAGTTATGCCGATGGAGTACATTGTTCCTAGTCTCAGAATAGCTTCTTTCACAGAGATGGATGACCCATGTACGTTGAACAAAAGGCTAGCTCAGATAACAGAACTAGAAGAGGACAGATTCATTGCAGGCTTCCAGCAGCAAGTCCAGAAGGCTAGAGGAAAAGCATGGCATGACAGGCACATTAAAAAGAAGCAATTCCAAATTGGTGATCTTGTACTCTTGTATGACAGTAAATTCATGAAGTTCCCAGGAAAGTTTAAGACCCATTGGAAAGGACCATACATAGTTCAGAAATTTACCGATGGTGGCGCAGTCCAGTTAGCTAAATTGAATGGAGAAACCTTGCCTTCCATGGTGAATGGAAGTCGGTTGAAGAAGTACAGGGACAAACCGGGACCCTCTAGTCAGGAATAATAAAAGGAGGAAGAGTCTAAGTACCAAGAACAGCTGCGAGTGGGTACTAGACTATAATCAAGCTGTCAAAAGGTCGCGGGTCGAGGGTCACATATACTGTCGAAGTTCGCTAGTATGGCGCAGCTAAAAGTTGGGTCGCAGTTTAAAATTATGACTGCTCGGGAAGATTGGATTTGGCGGCAATGGCACGTGCACTACGTTGAGTACCCTTAATGATGAGATTTTACGAGATTTAGCGGTGTGTGGACAAGATCCACCACCTCTCGATCAGATTTGATATCCATGATGCACCATTATGACAGATCTGATCGCCAAATTCTTTAAAAAGACGTCCAGTCCTGCATATTTCACATTCTATAGTTTCTGCAGTTAAGACCATGTCGAACGACTGTGAAGTTCTGGAGCTGTTACGAGAGTTTAGGGAGAGAGATCTACAGAACCTCCTGAGTAATCCTCCTATGCAGGTATGCTCGACCAGAAACAAAGAAAGGTAGAAGTTCTCTCTAGGAGACGTGAAGAAAGGCAAAAGTGCGCTCTATGCGGCACTATGAAAGGCAACAGTCTTCACAGAGAAACCCTGAAAGAGCCCAAGAGGTATCCTCCTGGGTTAGCAAAACTGAGGCGGCCGTTTGTCTTATGCAAAATCACAATGACACGCAAGTCTGAGGGTACCTAAGCCCCTTGAGTTGTGGATGGTCAAATGTTTAATCAGGCATAGCAGACAAGCAGACCGAAGAATGGGGTCGCTGATAGACCCAGAAGGTCCTCACCAGCATAAAAATTACGAAGCAAAGGAGCAAGCCATCAATAAAAGCACACGTAGCCTCAGCAAGCAGTCCATTCCCTTCGCTAGCAATATTCTAATGCCTGAAGAGTACCAGAGTGCCCCGGGACGGGTCACAAGTGAGTCTTAGGGGCCTGTTGGGGCTCTGACCCTTAGGGTCTTGAGTTTCGGTAACTCTGCGGGTTGCATGTAAGTGGAGTTACACATCAAGATAGTCTTAGGAGTGTCGGGGTTGGGTCGAAGCCCCCTTTTGTAATTAACCCATGGTTTAAGTCCAGGGTTAGGGTTTTGGGCACCCATGGTTTAAGTCCATGGTTTTGTAATAGTGCGCTGTATAAATAGGCACTTATGTAATGAAGTAGGGTTAGGTCTTTAACGATTATCCTATGATGTTATTGTACTGCGAAGCTAAGAGACTGTACAAGGGTTTTGTAAGGAAAGGTTAAGTCCCAGCTATGTGCATGGACGACCTCTGCAGCTGTGTGCGCAGAGGGTTTTGTAAGTGATTATAAGATCTGCAGCTGTGTGCGCAGAGGCCTGCTGCTGTGTGCGTAGCTTTGAGGACTTGAAGAGATCTGCAGCTGAGTGCGTAGATTGGAACTGTGGTTTTGTAAAGAGTTGAATAAACACAGTTCTGTGGACGTAACCCCTACACTAGGGGTGAACCACGTTACATCTGGTGTCGTGGTTCTTGTGTTATTGTGATTTTTATATTATGTTCTTTTATGCATTAATAACTATAAATATGATAAGTAAGATCGCTGCTAACAAATAGCTTCGCTGTGAATTCCCATTAAAGGGTTGAGCAAGTCATAGTTTGTTTATCTATATGTGAAGTTATATATGTGAATGTCGGAGCTTTGTGTTAACTGATTATAATTTATTAAAGGCTAAAGGTACAGTAATATCCCTCTTCTGCTTGCAGAAACCTGATTCTGCGGCACCCCATAGCTGTTTCGGGTGAGACTGTAGCCTGTTCGCAGGCTACTGCCGAAAGGGCCAACACTGTGGGTCTTTTGTTGGTGCGAAGTTATTGGTAAAACCCAGGTTTGCCCTATAGCCCAACAATTCATCAGTGTTGTGCCAAGGGATTTTATGAAATTGGCACCACTTACTGGTTTCCTTCTTTGTCTTTCCATCCCCTTTCTTTGCTTATGGTAGGGACTGGTTTTCATTTCCTTTTGTTGTGTTCTGTGGGCCAGGGTTTCCCTTGCCTTGTTTCTGCAATGTATTTGCAGGTCGAGAGTCTCTCTTGTTCTTTTGTTGAAATTTCTTGTCGATTTTGACAGCATACCAATAGGCAGATCCAAGTGAAGAGATGTCAAGGAAGTCCATCTCAATTTGGATGTACCAATGTATACCACTGCACTATTTCAGAATTAAGTGCCACTTGGAGTCCTTGACACCCAACTTTATGCACAAGGTATGAAATTTATTGGTGTTCTCCGACATCGTCTGGTCCCTTTCTTGACGTCAAATGGTCCATTTTGTGTACTGATCATCATAGTTTCCCACAAGGTAATACTGTTCCCTGAAGACATCTATGAAAGAGGTCCAAGTGGGATTTGTTTCAAATATTCCAGACTCATCTAATGAGTTTTTCTCACAATAAGTACCCCACCAATTTTGGACATGGGGGACTGCCTTGAGGAGCACAAAGGTGATTTTTTCTCTGTCGAAAAAATTGTGGACAAAGAAATACCCTTTTAGAAAATTCAACCAATTATCTAGGGCATCTGCATCGATTTTTCCTTCAAATAAAGGAATATCAAAGTTACCTTGTACCTTGAAGGAAGTTGCATCCATGAACTGGCTGCTCGTTAAATATGCACTTGTCGCTGCTGGCATTCATAGAAGGATTTGGGCGAAATTATCCATCATCTCGTTCCTCTGTTGCTCGAGGGCTTCCTCGAGCACTGGCTTGATAGGATCTCCTCTTCCATTGTCTCTCTTTTATTCCACCATGGGAGGTTGTTTGGGGCGGCGAGAGTGATCAATTGAAACTAGTTCGAGACCAAACTCTCTATACTCGGACCTCATCGACAACATGCTGCGAGAAACAATTAAAGAGCATATTGCTCTGATACCACTGATCCAGATTTATGCGTGAACGAAATGAAAGAACATATATATAATCATAATCACATGCATTTTGCAAAGATAACAGAGATACAATAAATACATATTATATGAAATGGTGGAAATATAATAGACTGTAATACAATTGCTAGAATGGTGGTAGCTATCTTTGAGAAGAGATGTGGATGCTACGCTCATCCGTGCAAAGTTGAATACAAAATGAGGCCAAAGGGGCCTATTTATAATAATAATGAGGGTGAGAACCCAAAATTCTAAAACATAACCCTAACAGATGAACCGTCATAAAGTTTGCGGCCCCAAGGTGGTAAGTTGAACAGTCAACTTCTTGGGGTCATAATGTTTTCATACGATCTCTGATTTGGGCATTCGATAGCTCGTTGGAAAGGTATATATAAGAATTACAACTTTTGATTGGCCAAATGCATGTCAATGGTACCCATTTAGACCCCGAATTGCCAAAAATTGTCATTTAGCGCCTCAAAACGGCCCCAGAAGTTTGTGACCCGAAAAACTCTAGAAAAATAATTACGAAACTGCCACAATGGACAATTATTTTAAGCCAGTGGAATAGGTGGGTGGCCAACGATCTCCATCTGGATCAATCCTCCCTCCTTAGGAAGCAATGATCTCTGTTGCATGGAATCCTATATCATATCTCAAAATGTGTGTTGAGTTGATCTCCTGGTGTGACATTTGTTGAAGTGAAGAGGCTTCCTTTCTTTGACATCCCGAGAGGGCTGTAATTGTTGTATCGATGATTTGTTTCTGGATGAACACCTTGAATGCATGGCCTTACATCGTAGAGGTAATCGGATAGATGAGGGAACAATGGACTTGTATTCTGCTTCTGTCTGATGAGCAGAGACACCCTGTGCAGAGGGTGTGGAGGTTTTCATGATCTTATGTTCTCCTTCAAATGCAATTGTGAAGATGAATGATTTTTTGATGTGGGAGCTTATCTTCCTACCTTGTAATACTTTGTTAGGTGCAATGGTCTCTGGTGTTCGATAGATTTTTCCTCCCAAAGTAAAAATGAGGCTGCATTGTTGTGACTCATATACAACATGACACTTCCACATATATGGTTGTCCTAAAAGAACATCATAGACTTCAAGTGGGGCCACATCACACAATAAATAATCTTTGAAAGGCTTGATTCCATATGGTAGGAGGAATTTTTGATTAATGCGGATACCTTGTCCTTGTCTTAGCCAACCGATGTTGTAAGGTTGCGGGTGTGGTGTTATCGGAAGCTCCAATCTCTTAACGAATTCTGCTGACTTCAGGTTCTTTTTCCTGCCATTGTCAACAAAAAAATGTAGAACATTCCCTTCACCCACATCTGCGAGTGGAAGAGGCGCTCCTCTGCCTCTAACTCTTTAGGGTCCTCTAGTTGAATCTGTGGGGTAGAAATAGTGGCAGTGGGGTTTTCACCAATGATCTGCCTCCCATTGTATGCGGCTATGGCATTGGGTTCTTCTGAATATTTAATCTCAGCCACTAATGACTACTTTGAGCAACATTCATTAGTGTTGTGCCAAGGGATTTTACGAAGTTCGCACCACTTACCGATTTCCTTCTTTGTCTTTCCATCCCCCTTCTTTGCTTGTGGTGGGGACTGGTTGTGGTCGAGAGTATCGATTGTTCTTTTGTCGAAATTTCTCCTCAATTTTGATAGCATACCGATAGGCGGATCTAAGTGAAGATATGACGAGGAATTCCATTTCAGTTTGGATGTACCAATGTAGACCACTGCGATATTTCAGAATTAGGTTCCACTCGAAGTCCTTGATACCTAGCTTTGTGCACAAGGTATGAAATTTATTGGTGTACTCCAACACTGTCTAGTCCCTTTCTTGACGCAGAATGGTCCATTTTGTGTACTGATCATCATAGTTTCCCACAGGGTAATACTATTCCCTGACGACATCAATGAAAGAGGCCCAAGTGGGATTTGTTTCAAACATTCCAAACTCGTCTGATGTGTTTTTCTCACAATAAGTACCCCACCAATTTTGGACATGGGGGAATACCTTAAGGAGCGTAAAGGTGATCTTTTCTCTGCCAAAAAAATTGTGGACAGAGAAATACCCTTCTAGAACATTCAACCAATTATCTAGGGCATCTGCGTCGATTTTTCCTTCAAATAAAGGAATGTCAAAGTTAACTTGTACCTTGAAGGGAGTTGCATCCCCGAACCGGCTACTCATTGAAGATGTATTTGCCGCTACTGGAATTTGTCGAAGTATTTGGATGAAACTATCCATCATCTTGTTCCTCTGTCGCACGAGGGATTCCTCGAGAAACGACTTGATAGGATATCCTGCCCTTTCGTCTCTCTTTTTTTCCACCATGGGAGGTCGTTTGGGGCGGCGAGAGTGATCAAGTGTAACTATTTTGAGACCAAACTCTCTATACTCGGACCTCGTCGAGGACATGCGGAAAGAAACAATCAAAGAGCAGACTGCTCTGATACCGCTAATCCATATTTATGCGTGAATGAAATGAAAGAACATATACAGAATCATAATCACATACATTTTAGAAAGATAATATAGATACAATAAACACATATTCTATTCAATGGTGGAAATAGAATAGACTGTAATACAATTGCTAGAATGGTGGTAGCTATCTCTGAGAAGAGATGTGGCTGCTATGCTCATCCATGCCAAGATGAATACAAAATGAGGCCAAAGGGGCCTATTTATAATAATAATGAGGGTGAGAACCCAAAATTCCAAAACATAACCCTAGAAGATGAGTCATCATAAAGTTTATGCCCTATGGTGGTAAGTTGAACAGTCAACTTCCCGGGGTCATAACTTTTGCATACGATCTCTGATTTGGGCATTCGATGACTCGTTGGAAAGGTCTATCTAATATTTACAACTTTTGATTATCCAAATGCATGCCAATGGTAATAATGTGGCCCCCAAATCACAAAAAACGTCGTTTAGGGCCTCAAAATAGCCGCGAAAGTTTGGGACCTGAAAAACTGTAGAAAAAATAACTAAGAAACTGCCACAATGGACAATTGTTTTGAGCCAGTGGAAGAGGTGGGTGGCCACCGATCTCCATATGGATCAATCCTACATCCTTAGGAAGCGATGGTCTCCATTGCATCGAATCCTGTATCATATCTCAAACTTTGTGTTGAGTTGATCTCCTAGTGCGACATTTGTTGAAGTGAAGAGGCTTCCTTTCTTTGACATCCTGAGAGGGCTGTAATTTTTGTATGGATAATTTGCTTTTGGATGAGCACCTTGAATGCATGGCCTTGCATCATAGAGGTACTCGGATAGATGAGGGAACAATGGCTCTGTCTTCTACTTGTGTTTGATGAGCAGAGACACCCTATGCATAGGGTGTGAAGGTCTCTGTGATTTTATGTTCTCCTTCATATGCAATTGTGAAGAGGAATGATTTTTGATGTGGGAGATTATCTTCCTACCTTGCAAGACTTTGTTAGGTGAAATGGTCTCTAGTATTTGATAGAGTTTTCCTCCCAAAGTAACAATGACGCTGCAAGGCCATGACACATATACAGCATGACGCTTCCACATATATGGTTGTCTTAAAAGAACATCACAGATTTCAAGTGGGGCCACATCACACAATACCTCATCTTTGAAAGGCTTGATGCCATATGGTAGGTGGAATTGTTGATTAATGTGGATACCTCATCCTTGTCTTAGCCAACCAATGCTCTAAGGTTGTGGGTGTGGTGTTGTTGGAAGCTCAAATCTCTTGACGACTTCTCCTGATATTGGGTTCTTTTGGCTGTCGTTGTTAACAAAAAAATGTAGAGGCATCCCCTTCACCCACATCTACGAGTGGAAGAGGCACTCCTCTGCCTTTCACTCTTCAGGATCCTCTAGTTGAATCTGTGCAGTAACAACATTAGCATTGGAGTCTACATCAATGATTTTCCTCCCATTTTATGTGGATGTGGCATTGGGTTCAGAATCAGAATTAGGATCTGATTCTGAAGATTTAATCTCAGCCACTGATGACTGCTTTGAGCAACATTCATCAGTGTTGTGCCAAGGGATTTTATGAAATTGGCACCACTTACTGGTTTCCTTCTTTGTCTTTCCATCCCCCTTCTTTGCTTGTGGTAGGGACTGGTTGTCATTTCCTTTTGTTGTGTTCTATGGGCCAGGGTTTTCCTTGCCTTGCTTCTGCGGTGGATTCACAAGTCGAGAGTCTCTCTTATTCTTTTGTCAAAATTTCTTGTCGATTTTGACAGCATACCGATAGGCAGATCCAAGTGAAGATATGTTGAGGAATTCCATCTCAGTTTGGATGTACCAATGCAAACCACTGCGATATTTTAGAATTAGGTGCCACTCATAGTCCTTGATACCCAGCTTTGTGCACAATGTATGAATGTTATTGGTTTACTCCGACACCATCTCGTCCATTTCTTGACGCAGAATGGTCCATTTTGTGTACTGATCATCATAGTTTCCCACAGGGTAATACTGTTCCCTAACGACATCTATGAAAGAGGTCTAAGTGGGATTTGTTTCAAACATTCCAGAGTCATCTGATGAGTTTTGCTCACAATAAGTACCCCACCAATTTTGGACATGGCCCAAATTCCTTAAGGAGTGCAAAGGTGATCTTTTCTCTGTCGAATTTTTTTTTGGATAGAGAAATACCCTTCTAGAACATTCAACCAATTATCTAGGGCATCTGCATCGATTTTTCCTTCAAATAAAGGAAGATCAAAGTTAAATTGTACATTGAATGGAGTTGCATCCCCGAACCGGCTGCTCGTTGAAGATGCACTTGCCGCTGTTGGCATTCGTAGAAGGATTTGGGTGAAACTATCCATCATCTCGTTCCTCTGTCACTCAAGGGATTCCTCGAGCAACGACTTGATAGGCTCTCCTGATTCATCATCACTCTTTTATTCTGTCATGGGAGGCCGTTTGGGGTGGCCGGAGTGATCAAATGAAACTAGTTCAAGACCAAACTCTCTATACTCGGACCTCGTCAGGGACATGCGCTGAGAAACAATCAAAGAGCAGATTTCTCTGATACCACTGATCCAAATTTATGCGTGAACAAAATGAAAGAACATATACATAATCATAATCACATACATTTTGCAAACATAACAAAGATACAGTAAACAAATATTTTATTAAATGGCGGAAATAGAACAAACTGTAATACAATTGCTAGAATGGTGGTAGATATCTTTGAGAAGAGATATGGCTGCTACACTCATCTGTTCCAAGCTGAATACAAAATGAGACCAAAGGATCCTATTTGTAATAATAATGAGGGTGAGAACCCAAAATTCCAAAACGTAACCCTAGAAGATGAACCGTCATAAATTTTGCAGCCCCAAGGTGGTAAGTTGAACAGTTAACTTCTCGGAGTCATAACTTTTGCATACAATCTTCGATTTGGGTGTTCGATATCTCTTTGGAAAGTTATATCTAAGATTTACAACTTTTGGTCAGCCAAATGCATGCTAATAATATCCATTTGGACCCAGAATCACCAAAAAACGTCGTCTATGGCCTCGAAACGGCCCCGGAAGTTTGGAACCCAAAAAAATTTTAAAAAATAACTAGGAAACTGCCACAATGGACAATTTTTTTGAGCGAGTGGAATAGGTGGGTGGACACTGATCTCCATTTGGATTAGTCCTCCCTCATTAGGAAGCAATGTTCTCCATTGCCTCGAATCCCATATCGTATCTCGAACTGTGTGTTGAGTTGATCTCCTAGTGAGACATTTGTTGAAGTGAAGAGGCTTCCTTTCTTTGACATCCCAAGAGGGCTGTAATTGTTGTATGGATGATTTGTTTCTGGATGAGCACCTTGAATTCATGGCCTTGCATCATAGAGGTACTCTAATAGATGAGGGAACAATGGATATGTCTTCTTCTTGTGTCTGATGAGTAGAGACACCCTATGCAGAGGGTGTGGAGGTCTCTGTGATCTTATGTTATCCTTCAAACGCAATTGTGAAGAGGAATGATTTTTTGATGTGGGAGCTTATCTTCCTACCTTGCGAGCCTTTGTTAGGTGTAATGGTCTCTGGTATTCGATAGATTTTTCCTCCCAAAGTAACAATGATGTCGCGAGGCTGTGACTCATATACAACATGAAACTTCCACATATATGGTTGTCCTAAAAGAACATCACAGACTTCATGTGGGGCCACATCACACAATATCTCGTCTTTGAAAGGCTTGATTCCATATGGTAGGAGGCATTGTTGATTAATGCAAATACCTAGTCCTTGTCTTAGCCAACCGATGCTATAAGGTTGCGAGTGTGGTGTTTTCGGAAGGTCCAATCTCTTGATGACTTCTACTGAGATAAGGTTCTTTTGGTTTCCATTGTCAACAACAAAATGTGGCAGCATTCCCTTACCCACATCTGTGAGTGGAAGAAGTGCTCCTTTGCCTCTAACTGTTCAGGATTCTCTAGTTGAATCGGTGCAGTAGCAATAGTTGCAGTGGGGTCTAAATCAATGATCTACCTCCCATTGTATGCGGCTGTGGCATTGGGTTCAGAATCAAAATTAGGATCTGATTCTGAAGATTCAATCTCAACCACTAATGACTGCTTTGAGTGACATTCATCAGTGTTGTGCCAAGGGATTTTATGAAATTTACACCACTTACTGGTTTACTTCTTTGTATTTCCATTCCCCTTCTTTGCTTGTGGTGGGGATTGGTTGTCATTTCCTTTTGCTGTGTTTTGTGGGCCATGGTTTCCCTTGCCTTGGTTATGTGGTGGATTCACAGGTCGAGAGTCTCGCTTGTTCTTTTGTTGAAATTTCTCCTCTATTTTGACAATATATCGATAGCCGGATCCAAGTGAAGAGATATTGAGGAAGTCCATCTCAGTTTGGATGTACCAATGTAAACCACTGTGATATTTCAGAATTAGGTGCCACTCAGAGTCCTTGATACTCAGCTTTGTGTGCAATGTATGAAAGTTATTGGTGTACTCCGACACCGTCTGGTCATTTTCTTGACGTAGAATGGTCCATTTTGTGTACTGATCATCACAATATACCACAGGTTAATAATGTTCCCTGACGATATCTATGAAAGAGGCCCAAGTGGGATTTTTTCAAAAATTCCAGACTCGTCCGATGAGTTTTGCTCACAATAAGTACCCCACCAATTTTGGACATGGGGGACTGCCTTAAGGAGCGCAAAGGTGATCTTTTCTCTGTCAAAAAAATTGTGGATAGAGAAATACCCTTCTAGAACATTCAACCAATTATCTAGCGCATCTTCATCGATTTTTCCTTCAAATAAAGGAATATCAAAGTTAACATGTACCTTGAAGGGAGTTGCATCGCCAAACCGACTGCTCGTTGAAGATGCACTTTCTGCTGCTGGCATTCGTAGAAGGATTTGGGTGAAACTATCCATCATCTCGTTCCTTTGTCACTCGATAGATTCCTTGAGCAGCGACTTAATAGGATCTCTTGCTCCGTCGTCTCTCTCTTCTTCCGCCATGGGAGTTCGTTTGGGGAAGTGAGAGTGATCAAGTGATACTAGTTCGAGACCAAACTCTCTATACTCGGACCTCGTCAAGGACATGCGGCGAGAAACAATTAAAGAGCATATTGCTCTAATACCACTGATATGGATTTATGTGTGAACGAAAGCAAAGAACATATACAGAATCATAATCACATACATTTTGCAAAGATAATAGAGATACAGTAAACACATATTCTATGAAATGGTGGAAATAGAACAAACTGTAATACAATTGCTAGAATGGTTGTAGCTATCTCTGAGAAGAGATGTGGATGCTACGCTCATCCATGCTAAGCTGAATAAAAAATGAGTCCAAATGTGCCTATTTATAATAATAATGAGCACGAGAATCCAAAAGTCCAAAACGTAACCCTAGAAGATGAACCATCATAAAGTTTGCGGCCCCAAGGTGGTAAGTTGAACAATCAACTTCCCGGGGTCATAACGTTTACATACGATCTCCGATTTAGGAATTCGATAGCTCGTTGCAAAGGTATATTTAAGCTTTACAGCTTTTGGTCTACAAAATGCATGCTAATTCTAGATAGTTGGTCCCCGAATCACCAAAAAACATCGTTTAGGTCCCCAAAACGGCCCTAGAAGTTTAGGACCCTAAAAACTATAGAAAAATAACTAGGAAATTGCCACAATGGACAAATGTTTTGAGCCAGTTGAAGAGGTGGGTGGCCACCGGTATTTGTCTGGATCGATCCTCCCTCCTTAGGAAACAATGGTCTCCATTCCGTCGAATCCTGTATCATATCTTGAACTGTGTGTTGATTTGAGCTCCTGGTGTGACATTTGTTGAAGTGAAGAGGCTTCATTTCTTTGACATCCCGAGAGGGCTGTAATTGTTGTATGGATGATTTGTTTCTGGATGAGCACCTTGAATGTGTGGCCTTGCATCATAGAGGTACTCAGATAGATGAGGGAATAATGGCTCTATCTTTTGCTTATGTCCAATGAGCAGAGACACCTTGTGCAGAGGGTGTAGAGGTCTCTATGATCTTATGTTCTCCTTTAGATGCAATTGTGAAGAGGAATATTTTTTTGATGTGGGAGCTTATCTTTCTACCTTGGGAGACTTCGTTAGGTGGCATGGTATCTGGTATTCAATAGAGTTTTCCTCCCAAAGTAATAATGATGTTGCAAGGCCATGACTCATATACAGCATGATGCTTCCACATATATGGTTGTCGTAAAAGAAGATCACGGACTTCAAGTGGGGCCACATCACACAATACCTCGTCTTTGAAGGGCATGATGCCATATGGTAGGAGGCATGGTTAATTAATGCGGATACCTCGTCCTTGGCTTAGCCAACCGATGTTGTAAGGTTGTGAGTGTGGTGTCGTCGGAAGCTCCAATCTGTTGACGACTTCTGCTGAGATTAGGTTCTTTTGGCTGCCGTTGTCAACAACAAAATTTAGAGGCATTCCCTTCACCCACGTCTATGAGTGGGAAGAGGTGCTCCTCTGCCTCTAACTCTTCAGGATCCTCTAGTTGAATCTGTGCTGTAGCAACAGTGGCAGTGGGGTTTGCATCAATGATCTGCCTCCCATTGTATGTGGCTGTGGCATTGGGTTCGGAATCAGAATCAGGATCTGATTCTGAAGATTTAATCTTGGCCACTAATGACTACTTTGAGTGACATTTATCAGTGTTGTGCCAAGGGCTTTTATGAAATTCGCACCACTTACAGGTTTACTTCTTTTTCTTTCCATCCCCCTTCTTTGCTTGTGGTGGGGATGGGTTGTCATTTCCTTTTGCTATGTTCTAGGGGCTACGGTTTCCCTTGCCTTGTTTCTATTGTGGATTCGCAGGTTGAGAGTCTCGCTTGTTCTTTTTTCGAAATTTCTCCTCGATTTTGACAGCATACCGATAGGCGAATCCAAGTGAAGAGATGTTGAGGAAGGCCATCTCAGTTGGGTTGTACCAATGTAGACCACTGCGATATTTCATAATTAGGTGCCGCTCAAATTCCTTGATACCCATATTTGTGCACGAGGTATGAAATTTATTAGTGTACTCCAACACCATCTAGTCCCTTTCTTGACATAAAATTGTGTAATAATCATCATAGTTTCCAACAGGGTAATACAGTTCCCTGACGACATCTATGAAAGAGGCCCAAGTGGGATTTGTTTCAAACATTCTAGACTCGTCTGATGAGTTTTTCTCACAATAAGTACCCCACCAATATTGTACATGGGGGACTACCTTAATGAGTGCAAAGGTGATCTTTTCTCTGTTGAAAAAATTGTGGAAAGAGAAATACCCTTCTAGAGCATTCAACCAATTATCTAGGGCATCTGCATCAATTTTTCCTTTAAATAAAGGAATATCAAAGTTAACTTGTACCATGAAGGGAGTTGCATCCTCGAACCAGCTACCAATAAGTACCAATAAGTACCCCACCAATATTGTACATGGGGGACTACCTTAATGAGCGCAAAGGTGATCTTTTCTCTGTCGAAAAAATTATGGAAAGAGAAATACCCTTCTAGAGCATTCAACCAATTATCTAGGGCATCTGCATCAATTTTTCCTTTAAATAAAGGAATATCAAAGTTAACTTGTACCATGAAGGGAGTTACATCCCCGAACCGGCTACTCGTTGAAGATGCACTTGCCACTGCTGGCATTCGTAGAAGGATTTGGGCGAAACTATCCATCATCTCATTCCTCTGTCGGTCGAGGGATTCCTCGAGTAGCGACTTGATAGGATCTCCTGCTCCGTTGTATCTCTTTTCTTCCACCATGGGAGGTCGTTTGGGGTGGCAAGATTGATCAAGTGAAACTAGTTCGAGACCAAACTCTCTATACTCGGACCTCGTCGGGGACATGCACCGAGAAACAATCAAAGAGAATATTGCTATGATATCACTGATCTGGATTTATGCGTGAAGGAAATGAAAAAACAGATACAAAATCATAATCACATACATTTTTAAAATATAACAGAGATATAGTAAACACATATTCTATTAAATAGCGGAAATAGAACAGACTGTAATACAATTGATAGAATGGTGGTAGCTATCTCTGGGAAAAGATGTGGCTCCTACACTAATCCATGCCAAGATGAATACAAAATGAGGCCAAAGGGGCCTATTTATAATAATAATTAGGGTGAGAACCCAAAAGTCCAAAACATAACCCTAGAAGATGAACCGTCATAAATTTTGCAGCCCCAAGGCGATAAGTTGAACAGTCAACTTCCCGGGCTCATAACGTTTGCATACGATCTTCGATTTGGGCATTCGATAGCTCGTTGGAAAGGTCTATCTAAGATTTACAATTTTTGTTTAAGTAAATACATATTGATGCCAACCATTTGGTCCGTGAATCGCCAAAAAATGTCGTTTAGGTCCTCAAAACAGCCCCAAAGTTTGGGACCCAAAAAATTGTAGAAAAATAACTAGGAAACTACCACAATGGACAATTGTTTTGAGCCAGTGGAATAGGTGGGTGTCCACCGATCTCCATTTGGATCAATCCTCCCTTATTAAGAAGCAATGTTTTCCATTGCATTGAATCCTGTACCATATCTTGAACTGTGTGTTGAGTTGATCCCCTGGTGCGTCATTTGCTGAAGTGAAGAGGATTAATTTCTTTGACATCTTGAGAGGGATGTAATTGTTGTATGAATTATTTGTTTCTAGATGAGCACCTTGAATGTGTGGCCTTGCATCTAAGAGGTACTCAAATAGATGAGGGAACAATGGCTCTGTCTTCCTCTTGTGTCTGATGAGCAGAGACACCCTGTGCAGAGGGTGTGGAGGTCTCTATGATCTTATGTTCTCCTTCAGACGCAATTGTGAAGAGGAATAATTTTTTTATGTGGGAGCTTATCTTCCTACCTTGTGAGACTTTGTTATGTGAAAAGTTCTCTGGTATTCGATAGTTTTTTCCTCCCGAAGTAACAATGATGCTGCGAGGCCATGACTCATATACAACATGAGGCTTCCACATATATGGTTGTCCTAAAACAACATCACAGACTTCAACTGGGGCCACATCACACAATACCTCGTCTTTGAAAGGCTTGATGCCATATGGTAGGAGGCATTGTTAATTAATGCGGATACCTTGTCCTTGGCTTAGCCAACCGATGCTGTAAGGTTGTGGGTGTGTTGTTGTCAGAAGCTCCAATCTCTTAACGAATTCTGCTGAGATCGAGTTCTTTTGATTGTCGTTGTGTTGCAGCCGCAACTTTTCCCCCCTAATTTCTTAAATTTTGGGGCCCCTCCTTATCACTTAGAGTTGTTTTGATTTCGTGTGATCCATGAAGGTCTGTTCTAGCCTTAGCTTTGGTCGATTCTAATGATTGATTTGCATCCTGTCTCTCCAGATCACGTTTGTGTTAAGATTTTATTGTGGATCGCAGAGTTGAATGTGGTTTTGATAACCAGATTTTAGTCAGATCAGTTGCCTTTTAAGTAAACCGTTGTCTCTGAGATATTTTAGTCTGGTTGCTGCTGTGTTGACCTCTTAAACACTTAGTGTTTCTGTGATCGGGCGTAAATTTTATGTTAGATCAGAAGCTGTGAAGTTTCAGCCCCTCCGCCGTTGCGGCTCCGAAATCGTTTATTCGTCCGAAGTCCGAATCGCCCCGATGGCCGATACGTATTGACCTGCTTGGTCGTGTGTCCAAAACCTATTCTCTTCCACCGTTGCGGCTGGGAAAGCGGTTTTTCATCCGATGTCAAAGCCGTCCGATTTTCGATTTACTTTTCCCGCCTTTTCGTCGTGTGCCTGAAGCCTCTACCTTTCTGTCGTTGCGGCGGGAAAAGTGTTTCCACCCCCGAAACGAAAAACCGTCCGACTTCTAATTTAAAGCCCCTCTTGCCCGCATTTCTCTTGTCCACAACTTATGCCTCGCCCGGCATTCCGACTGGGAAAACCTTGTGGCCTCCGATCTTATTTCCTTCCGATTGCCGACTTTAAGTTTTCCCGCCAGTGAGTTTCCTGTTGACCATCGTAGGCTAGGTTTGTCAAACCCGTAGGTGGTGCACCTTGCCATTTCCTTGTGGAATAGTTGTTTTTTAATTGTTAATATTTGTTGTTTTGAATGATGCTTGTCGATTGATGGTAGGCGGTTTTGAGGAAAGCGGTCAATCTACCGGGGTGCAGAGAAAGACGGACCCGTTCGGCGGAAGTGTGACTGAAACCAGGGGAGTGGAGGACGAAATCCGGAGTCGTAAAGGCACGAACCCAAAAATGATCAGTTACCAAGTGGCTCATGATTGTATACAGACAAGATATAGGAATGTGAAGAGTTTGAGAAACTGAAAGACTATGCGTCTGGGGGAAAATGAAACACTCTGTAATGTAGTTTAAATATTTGAAAGTGGAACTAAGTAAGGGGATTTTTCCATGGAAAATTTTGTGAATGTTTGCTTGTAAGAGGAACTACTTCGTTTTACAAAGGAAACTGCAATTTTGCCTGTTGGAGAGAGTGCAACATGGAAGGCATCAAATGTAATTAAATGAGCAATGTTGAAGGGGAACTATTTCGTTTTCAGCTGTGTCTCATTGACTATGAGATTGTTCTAATTTTCTGAACCTATGTTCTTGCTGGAATATTATTTAGTTTATTTTATGGTGTTTTCTGCTGTGAGTAACAAATGCTGTTCATAAACAATTGGCTATCTGGTTGTTGAAATATCTTTAAATTGTTCATGTGTGATGAAGGAAGTGTCAACTATCTGTAACTTTTCATTATGCATGTATGAAATGTATTACTCACCAATGAATGATAATCCTGCTCCCTAGGGATAGTTTAGTTAGTCAGTTTGCTTTTGTTGTACGCGATCTGGATGCTTATGAGCCATAAGACGAGACGTAAGAACCTGCGCATCATATTGTGACTGTTCCTGGCATATTTATCACACTGCATTGTTAAATAGGCACGTGCATTTCATTTTTTAGTAAAAATACAAAAACTCGGTGGGCGAGGCCACAACCGGTAAATCCTTGTTTGTTACTTGACCTACGGTAGCCGGACTGCAAACCGGACGGATTCCCTATACCAAATAGTCAACGGGCTAGTTGGGAACGTTGATTGGGGAGAATCCCTTACTGTTGTTGCTTGCGAATTTCCAGGCCTCAACAGTTTTGGCGCTAGAAGGAGGGCCGCCAGTGCATGGCTGGCCGCGGAAACTTGTTTTCCCGATATTTTTCCATCGATGACAGTTCTGAAAAAAGTGGGTTCCATAATCCAACCCCGGAAGAAAACAGAGAATATCTATATCCTGTTCGCAACGAAATTGTTAATGACCTGAGAAGACACACCAGGGCATATGTAAAGAAGATTGGAGGATTGCCAATTATCCCCGAATTTCCTAGAAGAGAATACAAGAAGAAAGACCGTCCTATAGTAGAAGATTCAGTGTTGGTTGGAGACTGGGAAGAACTTGTAGAGACAGCTCTACAGGAGGTTGAATTACCTTTGAACCAAGTAGGCCCAGATACCCCTTACAGTTCTCCTATTCACACCCCTGTTGGTTCACCTCCTCACTCTCCACCTTTACTTATGGCAGGAGTTAAAGCCAACCAGCCACCCAACCCACCAAATCCACCACCTGCATGGAGAGCCAGATCACCTATAAACCTGACCCCGCCTTTGCATGACCTACCTCAAGCCTTTGAAAAGTTGTTGCCTAAATTTGACCCCAATGAGAAGATATTAGTAGATGATCATTTGCAAAGTTTTTATTTGGCTATAGAATGATTAAGGGCGGGGGAGCATGAAGATGTGGTTTGTAGACTATTCCCGCATACCCTCAAAGGAGCTGCAGCCTCATGGTATTTTGGATTTCCTACTAACTCTATCCCAGACTGGGATACCTTCGAAAGAATATTCAGAAGTAAGTATGCAGTCCAAAAGACTCACGCTGCCCTTATGAAAGGACTATGTGCTTTGAAGAAAGAGAAAAGGGAAAAAGTGCACAGTTTCACACAAAGGTTTCCAGCCTATCTTAAGAATTTCTCTTAAACAGATAAGCTTTCGGACAAAGTACTAATTAAGTACTATACTTCAGCTTTAGGCCCTTATTTGGCCATGTTTGCAAAAGGTAGGGCCAAGCCTACTTTGACAGAGACCTATGAAGAGGCAGAAGTGGTGGAAGCGGAAAGAGAAAGTATTGAAGACTATCCAGAACAATCAGGAGAGAAAGGCGTGGGAAGAAAAACCTTATTGTTCACTAAGCCTAAGGAAGAAAAGTCGCCAGACCTGGAAAATATGGCCAAGATGATACAAAAGCTTTCCAAAAAGATCATAGATATGGAGAAAGAAAAGGAGGAACAAAAGTTTTATAAGCCATATTATAAGAAAAGAGAGGATAAGGATCATTCCCATCCTGCTCCTCATAACACTGCATCCATGAATCTCACAGAGGTCGGCATGGATAATTTCTGCACTTTCCACCAACAGCCACACTCTGAAAAAAATTGTCCACAATGGATAAACTCTATGACGCTGGTGATGAATCAACTGTTGGATTCGAAATTAACAGAAGAAGATGATGAAGAAAGAAAAGAGAATTATGCCTCTACATCTAATAAAGAGCAGGAAGAGGAAACCCTGGATTTATGGAATTCTGTCTCATTATTTGACGCTGAAGAAGGAAAGACTCAGGGATACAAGGGCATTATGGAAACCAACGTGGCCAGAAGAAGCAAAGGAACGGTCAAGGAAGACAGTCTTATTTTCCCAAAGATCAGAAGGCTTCAGAGAAATGTTAAGAAGAAGTTTCAAAATAAAGCCTCGGCTGATAAGATTCCGGAATTCACGATTACCAGCCAAAATCCTAGACAGTGCGATACAACAGCCAATCCAAGTGAAGAAAACGCTGATAAACCCCATCCCATGGGACGGCCGATGAATTATGATGTTGTGGAATATTTAAAAAAGGTAAAGGTCAATGTTCCATTATTCGAAATGTGTAAGGTGCCGCATCAAAAGGAGAAACTACTAAAATCACTTGAGGCATCAGATGACAAGCTGCCCGTCGACAATCAACCTCGGGACAAAGAAGAAATTGGAGAAACCAGCGTTGGAGGTAAGTCTAAAGCTAAACATCTACCTTTCCTCCTGACGTTTGAAATTTTTAATCATAACGTGCACAATTGTCTGGTAGACTCAGGAGCGTCCATTAATGTCATGCCCATATCGGTGTGTGAGAAGATAAATGGGCATCCTAAGCTGACCACGTGGAGGGTGGTTCAGTTGGATAGGACAGACGTTAAGGTAATTGGTGAGATGGAAGACGTCCTAATCCGTTTGACATCCAATGACAAAGCATGCCAAGTTATTAAGATCGTGGTGGCTGATATACCAGATGCTTACGGTCTGGTCCTGAGCAGAGATTGGTCAGCCAAATTAAATGGATATTTCACGTCAGATTGGTCGCATCTGTGGTTACCATACAAGGGGAGTCCAAACCAAATTAAGATTCTAAGAGAACCCCACATGAAGTACAATGTTACCCAACTGGATGAGAAGAATATACCTGTGGATTCTGTATTGGGAAACTATTTTCTTGAGTTGGAACCAGGGAATTATCAAGCGGAAGAAGCCAGCAACTCATCTGACACCCAGCCTGATCTCCTTCGATTCTCGCAGGCTGATGAGATTGATTCTAAAATAGTAGACTTAGCAGTAGGAATAGATTTACATTCAGTAGTTAGTGATTTTTGGACTTTATTTTTTGATGGCTCAAAGACATTAGAAGGGTCAGGGGCCGGATGTGTCCTGATTGACCCTCAAAAGAATAAATATTTTCTTTCCTGTAGACTAGAGTTTGAGTGTACTAATAATACAGCTGAATATGAAGCGCTGGTGCAGGGACTCAAAAAAGCGATTGAATTAAAGGTAAGTGATTTAAAAGTTTTTGGGGATTCTGAAATTTTTGTGAAGCAAATCAGAAATCAAATCAGAAATCAAATACATTGTGTTTCTCCTCACCTGAAAGCTTACCAGAATGAGGTATGGGATTTGCTTAAATATTTTAATGCATTCAATATTACTTCAATCCCAAGAATTAGAAACGCAGCATCTGACTTATTAGCCACTTCGGCCGCTAGGCTTGTACCCTCAAATAATCGATGTACTGTTGAATTGCTTTTTAGGCCTTCAGTACCTGATATGATCACCAACCTGTGGGTGTTCAATGATGACCAGCAAATTATAGAATGTTTAACAAATGACGAGGTATTCAAAGGAGCGATTATTGATGATGAAGAACACCAGGCCGAGATGAAATTTGACAATTTCATCCCTAAAGGGGTCAGACCATTAGAGAAGATGTTTGACTTGAATGAAAAGTTTAGAAGACCAGCCAACGTGAATACACACAGCTCAACTCTACAGTTCGATTTGATAAACTTAGGGAATGAGACAGATCCTAAGTTTGTGAACCTCGGCAAATGTTGTTCACCAGCGGAAAGAGATAAGTTCGTCAGTTTGTTTAAACAGTACAAAGATGTCTTTTCCTGGACGTACCAAGATTTAAAAACATATGATACCAGCATCATCAAACACGTTGTTCCCATCAAGGCCGGAGTCAATCCATATCAGCAGCCCTTGAGAAAAATGCATCCAAAGCTGGAACCGTTGATTCAGAGTGAGGTAAAAAATTATTGAATGTTAGAATCATTTTCAAAGTCAGACACTCTGAGTGGGTATCAAATCTGGTACCCGTTAGAAAGAAGTTGGGAGAAATTAGACTGTGTGTGGACTTCAGAAACTTAAACCGTGCATCGGATAAAGATAACTATCCCGTGCCACCCATGGAGCAGCTGTTACAAATGGTTTCAGGTTCTGAACTATTTTCATTATTGGAAGGGTTCTCTGGATACAATCAAGTATTGGTAGCCGAAGAAGACATATTAAAGACAACATTTAGGACCAAATGGATAAATTTTGCCTATAGAAGGATGCCCTTTGGACTGATTAATGCTGGAGCGACATTTCAGAGAGCTATGGACATAGCTTTCCATGGATTGATTGGATGAAGTGCTGTAGTTTACCTAGATGACATTACAATATTCTCGAAGAAAAGAGGGGAGCATGCGTTCCACCTAAAGCAAATTTTCGAACGTTGTCGAAAATATGGCATCTCCCTCAATCCAAAGAAGTGTGTATTCGTGGTCACGGAAGGAAATTTACTGGGGCATATAGTTTCAAAGAGAGGTATATCTATAGACCCAGAAAGAATTAAGGCCATTGAACAAATCCCTCTGCCCCATAATAAAAAGGGAATGCAATCATTTATGGGAACCATAAATTTTGTAAGAAGATTTGTACCTGATTTTGCCCAGACTGTTAAGCCACTGCAGCAGATGGTCAAGCAAAATGCACAATTTAAGTGGACTGAAATTGAAAAGAATGCTTTCAGTAAAATCAAGACTATTGTTGCACATGCGCCTTCCCTGAAAATACCAGACTTTGATAAAGACTTTATTATGTATACATTTGCATCCGATGATTCATTGGCAGCTGTGCTTACGCAAAAGGAGGATGGGGGTGATGAATTCCCAATCTCTTTTATGAGCACTGGGCTACAAGGGGCTGAATTAAACTAACCAGCCATTGATAAGAAAGCTTACGCAGTATTTAAGGCAGTGAAGCAATTCATGCCTTATATATTAAAAAATCGAACCAAGGTAATAGTCCCTTACCCAGCTGTAAGATCCCTTCTCATACAGAAAGAGTTAGGAGAAAGAAGGGGCAACTGGGTAACAGCTCTTCAAGAATACGACCTTGAATTCAAGCCAGCCTTTATAGTGAAAGGTCAAGGGTTATGCAATGACTGAAAGCAGAAACAACGAAGAACAAGCATGGGAAGATGAAGCCGAATTGCATGTAATGGATGTATGTCCTTTGTTTACAGCTCTTGAGTCTTGGTATAGAGACCTTGTGCATTACTTGCAGTCAGGGATGTTGCCAGAACATTGGAATTCCAAACAAAGAAGATCTCTGCATCTTAAATTGGCCTCCTATCAACTTGTTGAAGGAGTATTATTCAGAAATAATTATGATGGGGTTCTCCTAAGATTTTTAGAAAAGGAAGACGCAAAGAAAGTAATGGTAGAATTACATGACGGTCCGGCTGGGGGACATTATTCAGGCGACACTACAGCCCACAAAATCCTTAGAGCCAGTTACTATTGGCCTACACTCTTCAAGGATGCACATGCACATGTCAGGAAATGTGATATTTGTCAAAGGTGTGGTGGAAGACAGCCTAAAGCAGCATCGCCCCTAAAGCCTGTGATGATCACGGAACCATTTGAGCAATGGGGGTTGGACATTATTAGAGAAATAAAACCGAATTATTCCCTGCTGCACAAGTACATTCTTACTGCGACTGATTATTTCACTCACTGGGTCGAAGCTATCCCACTGCGCAAGATAAACGAAGACGAAGTCATTAGCTTCCTACAAGATCATATCATGACCAGGTTTGGAGTTCCAATTTCGTTAGTTTTTGATAATGCTAAATAATTTTCATCAATTAAATTGACTGCATTTGCTCATGATAAAGGGATAAAATTACATTATTCTGCTAATTACTATCCGCAAGGGAATGGCCTAGCTGAATCCTCTAATTAAAAACCTCATTAGAATTCTGAAGAAGACTGTAATAGAAAACCAGAGAATTTGGCACTCAGCCTTACCCAACGCCCTATGGGCTGACAGAGTCACCCCCAAGTCTGCGATAGGAGTGTCACCCTATACCCTTGTGTACGGTAAGGAAGCCATCCTACCTCCCAATATCATGCTACCGTCTTCTATTTTAGCTCAAGAGTCTAGTGGGTCGGAGAGTGAAGTTTTACAAATAAGAATATATAATCTCCTGAAAGCAGAGGAGGCCAGATCCAAGGCCAGAGAACGTTTTAAGTAACAATAGGAGGTAGTAAAAAGATGGTTTGACAAACATAAAGCTGGAAAAAAGGACTTGGAAGTGGGAGACCTAGTTCTCAAGTGGGACCATCCCCATGATGAGAAGTGAAAGCATACTAAGTTCCAGTAGTTGTGGGTAGGCTCATTTCAAATCACAGCAAAACTCGGCCCTGCTACGTATAAGCTGCAAGATTTACAAGGTTGGGAGGAGAATTTGCCAGTTAATGGTTTGGTTCTCAAGCCGTATTTTTCTTGAGTTTTCTTTGAGCGTTTCTGTCTTGTATATAAATAAGCCGTGTGATTGTTTTTTGAGTCATGCTTTCATTTGGTTTAAATTTGAGTTTATTGATTTTCAATAAAGGGAACGAACTTGCGGTTGTCTGGAGGACATTAAGATCTTTTTGGGAATAGCAAATATGTTGTGTATCAGCCTGTGTGTTGCTGATTGAACTTCTTCCAGTCTAGCTGTTGTCTCGAATGTTTTTGTGTGCATTGAAGTCCCACTTAATTCCTATGAAATAAGCCGGATTCATAGAGTCCAGAATACTATGTTGAGGTTCCATCCACTTCACACTTAAAATGTTCTAAGGGGCGATAACAGAGGACCCATGGAAAAGAGCAAGGTGAATAGTATGTTAAATACAAATTATCCCATGCCAAGAAGTAAATGCCAAAAGGCAGAAAAGAGTCGAAACTCCTATGAAAGCATCATACATCAAAACAAAGGCTGAATCATAAGTACCACATTGCCAAATATCCTCTCCGTCCGTGAGTTGAAACATTAAGCATACCACTCACACAAAAGGGCACTATGGGATAGAGGATCCTGAATTAAAATTTAGTAAGAAAGGAACACAGGAAGACTCGCATGAAAAGGGACAAAGTCCGAAAGCACAAAAAGTGCCAAAATGGCATGGGAATGCGGAGCAAACGAACATTTCTGCTCACCACCTGCTACAATCCTGTGGTGTCCAAAGCTATTAGCCACCTGAAGACAAAGATAATAATGAAATTCATCCTCTGGCCTCAGCAGAGTTATCTGGACTTGAAGATCTTGGTTTCCACTTTTCCAAATTGGACTATCATCAATGATTAAAAGACACACTTCTGTAATTTGAGAAATCCAGATGGTTGGAAGAATTTAACAGATGCACTTGTTGTTAAGCAGCTTGTCACTCAAAGAATAATCTCCCAGAGATCTAGGTTCACCAGGTAATCGCCAGTTGTTGCAGCCGCAACATTTTCCCCCTAATTTCTTAAATTTTGGGGCCCCTCCTTATCACTTAGAGTTGTTTTGATTTCATGTGATCCATGAATGTCTGGTCTAGCCTTAGCTTTGGTCGATTCTAATGATTGATTTGCATCCTGTCTCTCCAGAGCATGTTTGTGTTAAGATTTTATTATGGATCGCAGAGTTGAATGTGGTTTTGATAGCCAGAGTTTAGTCAGATCAGTTGCCTTTTAAGTAAACCGTTTTCTCTGAGATATTTTAGTCTGGTCGCTGCTGTGTTGAGCTCTTAAACACTTAGTTTTTCTGTGATCGGGCATAAATTTTATGTTAGATCGGAAGCTGTGAAGTTTCAGCCCCTCCGTCGTTGCGGCTCCGAAATCGTTTATTCGTCCGAAGTCCGAATCGCCTTGATGGCCAATACGTATTGACCTGCTTGGCCGTGTGTCCAAAACCTATTCTCTTCCGCTGTTGTGACTGGGAAATCGGTTTTGTGTCCGATGTCAAAGCCGTCTGATTTTCGATTTAATTTTCCTGCCTTTCCGTCGCATGCCTGAAGCCTCTACCTTTCCACCGTTGCAGCGGGAAAAGTGTTTCCACCCCTGAAACGGAAAACTGTCCGACTTCCGATTTAAAGCCCCTCTTGCCCCCGTTTCGCTTGTCCACAACTTATGCCTCGCCCGGCGTTGCGGCTGGGAAAACATTGTGGCCTCCGATCTTATTTCCTTCCGATTATCGACTTTAAGTTTTCCCGCCAGTGAGTTTCCTGTTGACTATCGTAGGCTAGGTTTGTCAAACCTGCAGGTGGTGCGTCTTGCCATTTCCTTGTGGAATAGTCGTTTTTTAATTGTTAATATTTGATGTTTTGAATGATGCTTGTCGATTGATGGTAGGCGGTTTTGACAAAAGCGGTCAATCTACCAGGGTGCAGAGAAAGACGGACCCATTCGGCGGAAGTGTGACTGAAACCAGGGGAGTGGAGGAAAAAATCCGGAGCCGTAAAGGTGTGAACCCAAAACTGATCAGTTACCAAGTGGCTCATGATTGCATACAGACAAGATAGAGGAATGTGAAGTGTTTGAGAAACTGAAAGACCATGCATCTGGGGGACAACAAAACGCTCTGTAATGTAGTTTAAATATTTGAAAGTGGAACTGAGTAAGGGGATTTTTCCCTGGAAAATTTTGTGAATGTTTGCTTGTAAGAGGAACTACTTCGTTTTACAAAGGAAACTGCAATTTTGCCTGTTGGAGAGAGTGCAACATGGAAGGCATCAAATGTAATTAAATGAACAATGTTGAAGGGGAACTATTTCGTTTTCAGCTGCGTCTCATTGACTGTGAGATTGTTCTAATTTTTTGAACCTATGTTCTTGTTGGAATATTCTTCAGTTTATTTTATGGTGTTTTCTACTGTGAGTAACAAATGTTGTTCATAAACAATTGGCTATCTGATTGTTGAAATATCTTTAAATTGTTCATGTGTGATGAAGGAAGTGTCAGCTATCTGTAACTTTTCATTATGCATGTATGAAATGTATTACTCACCAATGAATGATAATCCTGCTCCCTAAGGATAGTTTAGTTAGTTAGTTTGCTTTTGTTGTACGCGATCTGGATGCTTGTGAGCCATAAGACGAGAGGTAAGAACCTGCGCATCACATTGTGACTGTTCCTATAATCTTTATCACATTGCATTGTTAAATAGGCACGTGCATTTCATTTTTAAGTCAAAATACAAAAAATCGGTGGGTCGGGCCGCAATCGGTAAATCCTTGTTTGTTACTTGACCTACGGTAGCCGGACCGCAAACCGGATGGATTCCCTATACCAAACAGTCAACGGGCTAGTTGGGAACGTTGATTGGGGAGAATCCCTTACTATTGCTACCTGCGAATTTCCAGGCCTCAACACGTTGTCAACAAAAAAATGTACAGGGATTCCCTTCACCCACATCTGCGAGTGGAAGAGGTGCTCCTTTGCCTCTGACTCTTCAGGATCCTCTAGTTGAATCTGTGCGGTAGAGACAGTGGAAGTGGGGTCTGCATCAATGATCTGCCTCCCATTGTATGCGACTGTGGCATGGGTTTTGGGATCAAAGTCAGGATCTGATTTTGAATATTTAATCTCAGCCACTAATGACTGCTTTGAGTGACATTCATTAGTGTTGTGCCAAGGGATTTTATGAAATTTGCACCACTTACTGATTTACTTCTTTGTCTTTCCATCCCCCTTCTTTGCTTGTGGTGGGGACTGGTTGTCATTTCCTTTTGCTCCGTTCTGCAGGCCAAGGTTTCCCTTTCCTTGCTTTTGTAGTGCCTTCACAGGTCGAGAGTCTTGCTTGTTCTTTTGTCAAAATTTCTCCTCGATTTTGACAGCATACCTATAGGCAGATCCAAGTGAAGAGATGTCGAGGAAGTCCATCTTATTTTGGATGTACCAATGTAGACCACTATGATATTTCAAAATTAGGTGTCTCTCGGAGTCCTTAATACCCAGCTTTGTGCTCAAGGTATGAAATTTATTGGTGTACTCCGACACCGTCTGGTCCCTTTCTTGACACAGAATGGTCCATTTTGTGTACTCATCGTCATAGTTTCCCACAGGGTAATACTATTCCCTGACGACATCTATGAAAGAGGCCCAAGTGGAATTTGTTTCAAACATTCTAGACTCATCTGATAAGTTTTGCTCACAATAAGTACCCCACCAATTTTGGACATGGGGGACTGCCTTAAGGAGCGCAAAGGTGATCTTTTCTCTATTGAAAAAATTATGGACAGAGAAATACCCTTCTAGAAAATTCAACCAATTATCTAGGGCATCTGCATCGATTTTTCCTTCAAATAAAGGAATATCAAAGTTAACATGTACCTTTAAGGGAGTTTCTCCCCCGAACTGGCTGCTCCGTGAAGATGCACTTGCTGTTGCTGGTATTCGTAGAAGGATTTGGGAAAAACTATCCATCATCTCGTTCCGTTGTCGCTTGAGGGCTTCCTCGCAAAGCGAATCAATAGGATCTCCTGCTCCATCGTCTCTCTTTTCTTCCACCATGGGAGGTCATTTGGGGCAGCGAGAGTGATCAAGTGATACTAGTTCGAGACCAAACTCTCTATACTCGGACCTTGTCGGGGACATGCACCAAGAAACAATCAAAGAGCATATTGGTATGATGCCACTGATGTCGATTTATGAGTGAATGAAATAAAAGAACATATATACAATCATAATCACATACATTTTGCAAAGATAACATAGATACATTAAGCACATATTCTATTAAATGGCGGACATAGAACATACTGTAATACAATTGCTAGAATGGTGGTAGCTATCTCTGAGAAGAGATGTGGGTGCTGCGCTCATCTGTGCCATGATGAATACAAAATGAGCCCAAAGGGTCCTATTTATAATAATAATGAGGGTGAGAACTCAAAAGTCCAAAACGTAACCCTAGAAGATGAACTGTCATAAGTTTGCAGCCCCAAGGTGGTAAGTTGAACAGTCAACTTTTCAAGGTCATAACTTTTGCATACGATCTCCGATTTGGGCATTCGATAGCTCGTTGGAAATGTCTATCTAAGATTTACAACATTTCATTAGCCAAATGCATGTCAATGGTGAAAATTTGGTCCCCAAATCACCAAAAAATGTCATTTAGGGCCTCAAAATGGCCCCAAAAGTCTGGGATCCGATAAACTGTAGAAAAATAACTAAGAAAATACCATAATGAACAATTGTTTTGAGCCAGTAGAATAGGTAGATGGCCACCGATCTCCATCGGGATCAACACTCCCTCCTTAGGAAGCAATGGTCTCCATTGCGTCGAATCCCATATCATATCTCGAACTGTGTGTTGAGCTGATCTCCTGGTGCGACATTTGCTAAAGTGAAGAGGCTTCCTTTCTTTGACATCCTGAGAGGGCTGTAATTGTTGTATGGATGATTTCTTTCTGGATGAGCACCTTGAATGCATGGCCTTGCATCATAGAGGTACTCAAATATATGAGGGAACAATGGATGTGTCTTCTTCTTGTGTCTGCTGAGTAGAGACACCCTGTGTAGAGGGTGTGGAGGTCTCTGTGATCTTATGTTCTCCTTCAGATGCAATTGTGAAGAGGAATAATTTTTTGATGTGAGAGCTTATCTTCCTACCTTGCGAGACCTTTTTAGCTGCAACGGTCTTTGGTATTCAACAGAATTTTTCTCCCAGAGTAACAATGACGCTGTGAGGTTGTGACTCATATACAACATGATGCTTCCACATACATGGTTGTCCTAAAATAACATCACAGACTTCACGTGGGGCCACATCACATAATACCTCATCTTTGAAAGGCTTGATGCCATATGGTAGGAGGTGTTAGGATTATTAATCCTCCCTTGTCCAATTTGGTCATATGTCTAAATTGGGAGTCATGTCTAAATCGAGAGTCCATCCAGACTATTTATAGTCATTAGCACCATTGGGTCAACTTGACCTAATTGGGGCACATGTTTCAGTTACTAAAGTGTGGGGAACACTAATTGAGGCTCACTGCCACTGATTGCACTTGATTGCATCATTTTAGGATCCTCCTAGACCAATCCCTACAATTTAGGAAGCCACTGGGAGTGCCGAAACCAACCAAGGTCAATTCACTTCAGTTGATGACTAGTCAAGCTAAGTTAGCAGTCAGTTACATTCAGTTCTAGTCCTCTACATTCAGTTAGTGCTAGGTTTACTTGACTGCACTCATGTGGGGTGCATTTCTCACCTACCACAGTCAGTTAACCTTAGTCAACACTGAATGTAACACTTGAGTTGTGTTTTAGAGCTCCGATGAACTCATGTTATGGTTTAGACAAGGTCAGTTAACTATTGAATCCTTTGATAGTGATTTAGACAAGGTCTTGGTTACCTACAGTCAAGTAGAGTCTAATCAATTTGAAATTCCTCATGTGGATTTGAATTGCTTGTGGCTATTAAAACCATTGTACTTCATTGTAATTATCTATCTAACTACTCTTTGATTAATGAAAAGCATTAACAGTTGCAATCCATTTTTGTACTGTTTCATTCTTCAATAAATGAGTAAATTGTGTGATCTATCATGTGAGTTGTGTGTTTTTCTCTAGATATATGTGCTCAATTTAATATGGTATCAGAGCATAGGTCTCAGGTTCAATTCCCCCGAGCTACGTCAGAGGCGGGGTGTTGGAGTATCGGGTACCTCCACATGGTATAACCGCTGCACCTCTGGGAATATAAAACTAGTGGTTTAACCACCACTCCTGGAGATAGGGCCTTGTGCTGGATTTCAAATGTTCACCAACATCTGTAGGTTTTGGTGTAACGAAAAACCTTACATGGTATTAGAGCCTCGGCGGACAAGGCACTTATCCTCCTCAAATCTCCTACTGGATCATTTTTTTGTTTTGCAAGTACAACTTCGAAATGATTTCATCTCTGATGAGACAAGGTCTCTGTCAGGTGTCTATTGGACTCAGTAAAGAGTGTTTTAGTAAGATTAACTGGCTGAATAAAAGTGATGGAGCTTTTGTAACAATAGCAACAAGTCTTTCTCCTAGCTTGCGCTACCTCATTAGATCTATTGAAGACTCGAAGGAACTCTGGAAAAGATTGGATAGAACCTTTGGAATGATTTATGAGGAGAATAATAGAACTTTGGAGAGCACATCTAGCACCATAAGAATCCTTGATCCAAAAATCTTGTCCTCCACTCTCTCTGATGAAGTTGTTCAAGATAAAGAAGAAGCAGAAGCTTCTACACAGTCAATTCGAATTGAAGACAGTCTCCATGTAGTGACTCCTTCTCCTGATGCTCCAGAAGTTCATGAGATCTCTGATATCCCATCTTCTCATATTGCTGAAACAAAATAAGACATTCAAATCTCTGATATTGAAGAAAAATTCTGCTGCACTTCCATGCAAACATTCACTGGTGATTTTCCTTTAAATTATGTGCAAAATTTACCAGTAATTGCTTCCGAAAGTGAAGAGAAATTTGATTTTTCTCCCTCTAATGTTGCTGCTGGTGTGAAAATATGTGATACCTTGGATATTTTGGAAGAAATATCATATTACCAGAGTGATCCATTCACTCCCCATGATCTTTATTTTCTAGCAAATTCCTGCAGGATTGCATGCACCAAAATTCAGAATTTTGAAGAAGAAGAAAGCTGTGCATCCACTGTCTTGGTTAACCATTTATTTGAATCTGATATTAACCTTATTGGATATGATATGATCTTATTTATATCTTATCTGATATTTCTTGGTTTAATATATCAAATTCAGAATCTTTAAGTACCGCTTGTAGCTGTTCTCATCAACGGTGTGAAGAAACAAGTACTTCAAGTCTCCTACAAAACTGCTGCTAGGGATTTGATTCCATTTCATAGTTTTGGATATGTTTTGAACCTATTTAGATCTGATTTAATTTCTGATATGATATTATTTGGTTCATATTTTAAAATCCAAAATCCTTCAGTCATGCTTGTATCTGCTCTCACCAATTCCGGTGTGAAAAAGCAAGTACCACACTTTCTCTTCAAAACCGTTGATGTGGATTTGGTGTTGGTTTTCTCATATGAGGTTGCTAATATTTTATTATGTGATTCATTATCTATTTTAGAAGCTATATCATACTATGGAGATCAATCATTTTCTCTCAACAATATCAGTGCTTCTCTACCATTGATCACATGCTCATCTCCTCACAGAACTAGTAAAGAGGAAGATTTTCTGCATTCGCCTGGACACCTGCTCCTAACACCTGGGGTTGTTATTACCACTCATGGTTTCTGTTCATAGCTACAACATATCAGTTTCTTGAGTGTTCCTCACATTCTCTAAATTCTCAAGATCCTTTTCTCACTTTTTAGTTGACTTCAGTTGCTCTACATGGGTCCAGTCTTCATCCGGCAGCTGTCTATATTTCTGATTTATTTGAGCATATCATTCTTCTTCCAAAGAGGAATATTCCTACAGACATAATGATGGATAGGTTCACATTCCAGGCCCCAGGATACCTGTGCACAGAATAACCAAATTGATCTTGATTCTACCTGCTTAATTAGAAGGGGGGATTTTTTCCCATGTGGTTTTTCCCCAACACCTTGTTTTTGAGCAGTTACTTTACTTTACTTGATGTAATGGGTGACCTATGGTCTTAGTTACCAGGGCCCATAGATTGTCCAAGTTAGCATTTAGGGGGGGTTTTAGGATTATTAATCCTCCCTTGTCCAATTTGGTCATATGTCTAAATTGGGCGTCATGTCTAAATTGGGAGTCCATCCAGACTATTTATAGTCATTAGCACCATTGGGTCAACTTGACCTAATTGGGGCACATGTTTCAGTTACTAAAGTGTGGGGAACACTAATTGAGGCTCACTGCCACTGATTGCACTTGATTGCATCATTTTAGGAGCCTCCTAGACCAATCCCTACAATTTAGGAAGTCACTGGGAGTGCCGAAACCAACCAAGGTCAGTTCACTTCAATTGATGACTAGTCAAGCTAAGTTAGGAGTCAGTTAAATTCAGTTCTAGTCCTCTACATTCAGTTAGCGCTAGGTTTACTTGAATGCACTCATGTGGGGCGCATTTCTCACCTACCATAGTTAGTTAACCTTAGTCAACACTGAATGTAACACTTGAGTTGTGTTTTAGAGCTCCGATGAACTCCTGTTATGGTTTAGACAAGGTCAGTTAACTATTGAGTCCTTTGATAGTGATTTAGACAATGTCTTGGTTACCTACAGTCAAGTAGAGTCTAATCAATTCGAACTTCCTCATGTGGATTCGAATTGCTTGTGGCTATTAAAGCCATTGTACTTCATTGTAATTATCTATCTAATTACTCTTTGATTAATGAAAAGCATTAACAGTTGCAAGCCATTTTTGCACTGTTTCATTCTTCAATAACTGAGTAAATTGTGTGATCTATCATCTGAGTTGTGTGTTTTTCTCCAGATCTATGTGCTCAATTTAATAGGAGGCATTGTTGATTAATGCATATACCTCATCCTTGGATTAGCCAACCGATGTTGTAAGGTTGCGGGTGTGGTGTTGTCGA
This sequence comes from Pseudotsuga menziesii, assembly GCA_001517045.1. Classification (NCBI taxonomy): domain Eukaryota; kingdom Viridiplantae; phylum Streptophyta; class Pinopsida; order Pinales; family Pinaceae; genus Pseudotsuga; species Pseudotsuga menziesii. The sequence goes on from LPNX010241128.1 coordinate 150,541, forward strand.
AAGCTCCAATCTCTTGACGACTTCTGGTCAGGTCATGTTCTTTTGGCTGTCGTTGTCAACAACAAAATGTAGATCCATTCCCTTCACCCACATCTACGAGTGGAAGAGGCGCTCCTCTGCCTCTGACTCTTCAGGATCCTCTAGTTGAATATGTGCAGTAGCAACAGTGGCAGTGGGGTCTGCAACAATGATCTGCCTCCCTTTGTATATGACTTTGGCATTGGGTTTGGAATCAGAATCAGGATCTAATTATGAAGATTTAATCTCGACCACTAATGACCGCTTTGAGCGACATTCTTCAGTGTTGTGCCAAGGGATTTTATGAAATTCGCACCACTTACCGGTTTACTTATTTGTCTTTCCATCCCATTTCTTTTCTTGTGGTGGGGACTTATTGTCATTTCCTTTTGCTGTGTTCTACGGGGTAGGGTTTCCATTCACTTGCTTCTGTAGTGGATTCGTAGGTTAAGAGTCTCGCTTGTTCTTTTGTCGAAATTTCTCCTCGATTTTGACAGCATACTGATAGGTGGATCCAAGTGAAGGTTTATCGAGGAAGTCCATATTAGTTTGGATGTACCAATGTAGACCACTGCGATATTTCAGAATTAGGTGTTGCTAAGAGTCCTTGAGAACCAGCTTTGTGTGCAAGGTATGAAATTTATTGGTGTACTCCGATACCATCTGGTCCCTTTCTTGACGCAAAATGGTCCATTTTGGGTACTGATCATCATAGTTTCCCATAGGGTAATACTGTTCCTTGACAGAATCTATGAAAGAGGCCCAAGTGGGATTTGTTTCAAACATTCCAAACCCGTTTGATGAGTTTTGCTTAGAATAAGTACCCCACCAATTTTGGACATGGGGGACTACCTTAAGGAGCGCAAAGGTGATATTTTCTTTGTCGAAAAAATTATGGACACAGAAATACCCTTCTAGAACATTCAACCAATTATCTAGGGTATGTGCATCGATTTTTCCTTCAAATAAAGGAATATCAAAGTTAAATTGTACCTTGAAGGAAGTTGCATCCCCGAACCAGCTGCTCATTGAAGATCCACTTGCCGTTGCTTGAATTTGTAGAAGGATTTGGACGAAACTATCCATCATGTCAATCCCTTGTCGCTCGAGGGCTTCCTCGAGCAACGACTTGATAGGATATCTTGCTCCATAATCTCTCTTTTCTTCTGCCATGGGAGTTCATTTGTGGCGGTGAGAGAGATCAAGTGAAACTAGTTCAAGACCAAACTCTCTATACTCGGACCTCATCGGGGAGATGCGTCGAGAAACAGTCAAAGAGCAAATTGCTCTGACACCCCTAATCTGGATTTATGCGTGAACGACATGAAAGAACATATAAAGAATCATAATCACATACATTTTTCAAAGATAACAAAGATACAATAAACACATATTCTATTAAATGGCGGAAATAGGACAGATTGTAATACAATTGCTAGATTGGTGGTAGCTATCTCTGAGAAGAGATGTGGCTGCTACGCTCATCCATGCCAAGCTGAATATAAAATGAGTCCAAAGGGGTCTATTTATAATAATAATGAGGGTGAGAACCCAAAAGTCCAAAACGTAACCCTAGAATATGAACCGTCATAAAGTTTGCAGCCCCAAGGTGGTAAGTTGAACAATCAACTTTTCGTGGTCATAACTTTTGCATACGATCTTCAATTTGGGCGTTAGATAGCTCATTGGAAAGGTCTATCTAATATTTACAAATTTTGATTGGCCAAATGCATTTCAATGGAAACTATTTGGCCCCCAAATCTCCAAAAAACATCATTTAGGGCCTCAAAATGGCTTCAAAAGTTTGGGACCTGAAAAGCTGTAGAAAAATAACTAGGAAACTACCACAATGGACAATTGTTTTGAGCCTGTGGAATAGGTGGGTGACCACCAATATCCATCTGGATAATGGTGCTAGCTGCCACACTCAAAACGCAGCTTCAGCTACTTGGGTGATATATACTCCTATGGGTCAAGTATTGTCTTCAGGAGGTGTATGTTTACGACCATGTTCAAACAATGTTGCTGAATATAGTGCCTTCATTGAGTTATTGTGTGATGCCATTTCACATGGTGTTCATTCTCTTGAGGTGCGTCTTGATTCACAGTTATTGGTTTCATAGCTTAATGGCTTGTATTGCATTAGGAATCCGACATTATTACGAAGATTCTTACGTGTTAGATTCCTAGAACGACAATTTGAGAATATAACATACATTCATGTTCCAAGAATTTTTAATCAAGTTGCTGACTCATATGTTAACTATGTGTTAGATTGGCATTTGTTTCATACACCATAAGCATATCACAAACACACATTTTACACACACGTAAATAAAATAAAATCGATCATCATAAAAGTTTTTTTTCATTAACATCCAAAAAGTAACATCATAATGCATAAGTGTCATATACAAAATTGGGGCTTCTGAGCCACCAAAATATACTACACAATTATACAAAAATGAATACACTTAGGTCTCTAAGCTTGGGGTGGAGGGGGGTTCTGACCATGATAGAGCACTACGGCTCTAGCTAGCTGTCGAAAAATTCGAACCCATGATCGTGGTACACCAACCACCTGGTGCTGCATGACCTCAGGAAAGTCCTCAACTTGCGCCATGGGTACCCTGTGTTTCAAACGAAAAAAGTTCATGTGGATTCTTTGGAGTTTCCACTCCACATTCTCGCCCATGATATTATTTCCTCTTCCCCTCTGTCGATGATGAGGGAAGCCTTCTGGCCATCGTGGTCCTAAATTTGCATATACATGACAGATTTTCATTATGTGTCGTCACACCAAAAACATGTCTTTTGAGTTAATATATAAAAAAACACAAAAAGTTTGAATAATTCAAAACTTAAAAAGTGGGTTTGGTATTCTTTACCTATCTCACCATAAGCTGCTCCTGGTGGTAGCGACATATTTGGGTCTCCAAAGAAGTCTATCCCTACATAGGGGTTGTCGTCTATGGCAATGATCTATCTCCGCCACCATGGAAAGAAATCTATTGGGTAGGGGTTAGCCACCTTACCTCCGCCCAGTCTGCGCATCACATTCACCCAACGTCGCTGGGCTGGATCTCAGACTCCATGTGGAGCAATGTCTACCCTAGGGCTTAGCCTTGGCACCCACTCAAAGAAAAATGTGCTCAATATACTGTCGAACCCAAAGTTCTGCACCCTGCCCATATTGCAGTCACTGAGATGTTGTTTCATGTTGCTTAGTGGCATAGTACTCCAGTCATACATTGTAGGTTGCATGCAATATACCACACAGAACATCATTGGCTGTGAGGCCTAGTGGAGTGAAGCCAACCATGCAATCCTGCCTAACGCCAAAAGTATGGCCTTCAGCCCTAGAATCTGGATAGAGTTTATTGGCATTTGACTCCCAACATTTTCCATCTCTGGAAAGAAGTACACAACTATGTACTCATCTATGGTCATCCTGCCTCCTAGCCCATGAGATCAAAGGTTCACCATCTCCTTTCGTCGGGACAAACCCGTGATGAAATATATGTTCTCAACCTCAATTCCAAGTGACATCCCATTTATCTGAAATGTCTCAGATTCTAGATCCCAATAGTCCACCAGTAGCTGAAGTAGTCTTGGTTTGGCCCTCAGGCTGCCAAGACACCAAAACTTGTACAAGCCACATGCTCGTAATGCTTGTTGGGCCATGAGGTCACCTTGCACAGCTTCCTAGACATCAACACGCTCTCTTTCTCTCTACTCTAGCACCATCCTGCACAAAAATCACGTTTTTTATCAGTCTTTGACCTTTAAAAACTTATTTGCGGCCATGAACGCGACTTTTCTCAAAACAACCGCATATGTACACGGATTTCAGTGCATTTTCCGCATATGGTGAGCCCTATACGCGGAAAAAGGCCTGATTTCTGTGTGGGCCGAAATGCACAAGTTTGGATGGCTCAAAAAATAAAATAGACCATGAAATTTCAAAAAAATTGCATGAAAATGAAAGAGATGAGCATGAGAATCTACGTAGATCAAACGAGGAGGGATTCCGCTGGACGATGCTCTCAGAATTCGCTTCTGAAGTTCTGAGCTCAAATGCACTATGTTGGGTAAAAATTTCAAATGGTATGAAAATTTTTAAATTTTTCACTATTTATAAAACATTTTTGAGATTTTTACCCACTTTCTATTGTTTTTTACCATTTTTGACTGTTTGAACTAATTTGATATTGTAGGAATCCATTTTGAGTGCGATTTTGACTGTGGCTTTGACCTGTTCATGCTTATCGCAGGTATTATGTCTAATCCGACATATAGGTTAGGTTTCACATCCGTTTGCATTTTTCATAACCTTATGACCATTTCATTTTAACTTTAGGCACAAACCCATTCCATCTTATCATGAAACTTTCTTGCTGCTTTTAGAAGTGACATGTTGTGAATGATAGAGCTTTACCATACATGGGTATCCTAGTTAGATCATGTTTTTCATTTGGTGCCCATGCCAACATTTATTCTTTAGGGTGTGGGAGTCCTTTGTATAGTACCGCCATAACTTTGAGCAAGAGCTTCATACTCATCTTGAACTTTATGTTGGCCATTTCCCCGGAACTCCCTTATATATGTCAAGTTGTAATTGCATTATCATGAGTTTTTCTTTCCTTATTGAGCCTTACGCCGGCTTTCCTGACTTTGGTTATCAGCCATATAGCCCGAGCTTGTCTCATGTCTAGCCAAGTAGAGCCTTTTTATATATCTTTTGCAGCTTGATTCCCTAATTTTTACCAGGAGGGGACTTTCCCCTGAGTGTCGTTATCCTACACATGTTTCCTTGCATTGAGCAGAAGTATGTTCTGCTACTTGGAACTAGTTTGTTTTCCCCTTGACACTCGTATCCTCCTAGATTTGTAGCTATAAAGATATTTTATTCTTTTTCAAGCTTTTCAAAATATCTGAAAAAGTCCAAAAATAACAAAAAATAGAAAAACCAAAATGCTAGACAGGAAAATATGTTATCTTTGGCAGCAGTCGAGTTGTGTCGCCTTTGAACAGAGCACTGCATATCACATCCATTGGTTGGGTTAGTAGTTTTACTTTAGGAGTTGTACTCATTTTTCTAATTTTACCTCCACCGACTGGTTAAGCTTCCAGTCCCTATGGATCCTCTGTTGATGCCTCCTATGTCGCAGAGATGTCCCAGTTTTGTATATCGAGTCTATGCTGCCTACATTCAGTCACCATCTGCCTTTATGCTCTTGTTTGAAGGAAGTTGAAACCTGAGTCAGCCATTCCTTAGTTGTCTTGACCTTGTATGTCAGCCATTCCTGGTACTATTACTAGTTTGTGCACATCTTGTTCAAGTCCTTCCACATTATACATCATTGCTGAGTAAATTGTGTTGGTTGATGGGGGATGCCTTAATGCCCTCCTTTCAACGGATTCGATCCCATCGACTTCATATCATTTATTCTGGGATAGGAGTCTAGAGTCATTTGAGTGCCTTGAGACTTACAGTCATCAGTGGTAGGTTCTCTTATCATCGATAGTTTTGGGAATACATCAATGTCCCCTAATTGATGGATTCTTCCAAGTGTTCGACCTCAACACATTTATCCGCACTTGTTAGATTGCACTCTAGTACCTTGATTCCCATTTTCATTATCAGTGGGTGATCTCGTGTCTGTTAACAGTATACATCAATGATCGGTAATTAGAAAATGGACTACTATGTTCGACCTCGACACCTCTATTCACATAGTAGGACATGTACATGTAGCAGTTTGTGTAGAATAATTTCCAGATTGGTGGCATTCCACATATGCTACCTCCTTGATCGTGCCAATTTTCATGAGATTTCAGCTCTCGTGACTTGATTCCAGTGTATGTCAGATATCTTCAGCCATTATGGAGATATTGATCCTTTGTATATCTTCATCATGGAGATTATGATCTATTATATATTGTATGTGGCGATTATCACACATGTCACATTTTGTATATCATGCCTAGTCATGGCCATTGTACTCTTATGTATCCGGGACTGCTATATGTATTTGCAGTCATATGCAGAGATTGATTAGTGTACTGATGGATGGCTGGTTATTCCAGCTGGTTCTTCATCACTCCACTTCTGGGATGTATTTATAATGTATTTCGACTAGCATGTTACCCCTCTGACCCCACACATTAGGGGGAATCTGTTACAGCTGATTTTACCACACATGGTTGATCACACTTATATGGCCTTCCGTGTTAATATGCAGACTCTTTAGACCCCATGGACTATTTTTGTACCTTTGATGTTTCCAAGATCATCCCTAAAAACACCTATTATTTGATGTACGCAACTTTTAATCCCTTTCTCGCGTATATACATGGATATTACCCTTAAACCCGCGTACATCGGGATGTGTGCATAAGTCCATATATTTTTGGAGTTTTCCTTGATGTGGATCCAAGTCACTTGTCTCTTGGCCTTCCATATGCCTGGAGACCGCTCAGATTTGACCTTCCATTACCCCATTGAATCACTATATAAGGAACCCCTTGGATACATTAAATAGGAGGAATTAAAGAGCAAGAAAACTATAGTCCATTGTTGTCGTAGCTTGCTTGTACTTAAGTTTGCATCCCTTTGTCCATTGGAGCACTTTGTGTTCTTCCCAAGCTTGCCTTTTTTTGTGAGATTGCTATCGAGAGATGGAGGATTAAGGTGGTGGAGGCCTAGGTGGAGGACTTAGTTTCTACTGTTCACAGATGTACCGACAAAGGTTGTCACTTATGTAATCTCTGATTTTATTAATAGAAATATCTTTTCCTGTCCAATGATGTGCATTTAAATGAATACTGAATCCATGGATGCGTTTAATTGCTTATGCATTATTGACTATATATGCTAGAGTAGGCCTAACACTATATCATATAGCATGCTTTCCTTGTTTACTGTTGTTGAGAGTAAATTGCTAACGCAAGCGGGATTGGAAGAATCTCAATGACGATCTACTTCAACCGTTTGGAATAAGATATGTTTCGAGATCCTTTAGTGTTAGATGTTTTATTTCTCATACATATTGGGAAGGGATTGATTTCTGTGGTTTCTCTGTCTGTTGTGGTACACCCCAAGCAATAGGAATTTTTCTCCGCAACAGCCGCAGGTACGACCCGCAGTGCAGAAGAAAGTACCATTCGATGTTCATCAACAGAAGCTCCAAGAAAGGTTAGTAAGATCAAGTCATTTCTTTCAAGTTACTTATAATTACTCCACGATAAATATGTTGTCACAAAACTACAAGCACTAATAGAAGAAACCCCCTCGCAACCCAAAAAAAGAGTTAACCAAGTTAAAAAGAAATTCAAAACTAGGCATGAGTTGAGAATGACTGCGTAGATAGGGGACTACGACATGGATTACATTATTCTAGATTTGGGGTCGGATGTCAATATTCTGACGCAACAAACTTGGGAGAGCATGGGAAAGCTGCGTTTGGACTGGTCACCTGTCCAGTTGAGGCTTTCCAATCAAGCAAAGGTCCTACCAATCGGTAGGTTGAGTCAATCTCCTATCGACATTGAGGGGCTGTGCACATTCACCGACTTTGAAGTTATCAACATTGTCAACGACACAAACCCATATCCCATGCTTATGGGGATATATTGGGCCATAGATAATCAGACCATTATAAATTTTAAGAAAATGATCCTCTCATTTGAGGATGATGAGATGCGAGTTGTTTCACCCATTGATCCACTGGAGGGACATAGATATTCTGAACCCGTCTACAGCAAGGGACAAGTTGATTATCTCAACGATATCTACAATGTCACTGCCTTAAAATAAAACTACATCAACCCAACAATGGATGGAAACCTGAGCTGGAGGAGTTCTAGTTCCTACACATAGGACTCAGGAGAGGCCTTGGAGAATTGGAAAAAAAATGTTGCACGAGGTCTCTATGAGGAGATGCACCAGATTTACCAGGTCTTTGCGGCGAGTGGAGAATCAATTGAGGGAGTTACCCACATATGAGGGATTTCCTAATCTTGCGACCTTCCTAAGTGAGTTTGAAGGACTCGTAACAGAACTACAATGTTTGTCTACATTAGACTATGTACTGAAGGCTACGCCCATTAGATGGTGGGGTACACATAAGCAATCCATATCAGAATGACCACAGTGCAGAAGGTTGCTAGAAGTTAGATTCGGCGAAGGAGTCACAGTTATGAGTCAGAAGTACACAGGGTTATCAAACCCTGTCGAACACCTTAATCAGTCTTGCATGGCATTTGTAGAACAACCACAATAGGAATGGGTCCATCATTTCATTCACACATTGGAAATGACACCAAGGAAGTGGTATATGTCCATGGAGTTGCGACAAGGAACTTGGTATTGGGACGAGATGGTTACACAGTTCGCGCACACCTTCGCATTTGCTAACGATTAGACGACAGTTGATGTTGCACTTGAAACAATCATGGATAAAATATTTTTTTAAATCCCTGTTGAGGTGGCAAGTTCCCACCAGTGCAGCACCACCATCTAGCAATGGATGGCTTCTTACAATCTGGTCGGAGTACTGGATGATAATTCGACTAACATAAACATACTAGAGTCGAAGGGTCTACGCAATATCAAAGGAAGTGGTATTTCAAGCGACCAGTTCCTTAAGCCGCTAAAAATCAAGAAAGTAAACATTAGGTCATCGAAGAACCCAAAGTTCACCAATATAGGATATTATTGGGATGATGAGACAACCGCGAATATCACAGACTTGTTGCATGAATTTCAGGTCCTCTTCCCTACCAACTTCTCAGAGAGGAAGGGAATACTTATCCACTTTGTTGCCTAGCCTTATCCATAACTCAAGCTCGACTCCTGAGTCTAGTAGTAGGTGGCTTTAACAAACCCAAGACCCTTTGGTTAGTGGCCTTCGAAGAGGACCGTAGTATGTACCTGAGAGGGTCGATAGCAGGATAGGGAGGCTCAGCACACTCCACCAAAGGAGCAAGTGTGAGGAATAACTAGTGAGGGAAACAAAGAGAGAATAGGTATATGCAGAAGGGTAGCAGGTGGCGCTAATGGAATTTCAGGTGTGGGTAGGACTAAGTCCAAAGAGGGTAGAGGCAAAAACCGAGAGTTGGCAGGAGGAAGAAGTGGAAACCGAGAAATAGTCGTGGAGTAACTTAGGCTCTCTTGTGGTAACAAAAAGCTGGTGCCAAAACCCTCCTCTAGGGGATAAATATATTTGATGGGATTAAGGGAAAAACAATCGATGTGATTGGGACCCGACTCTTTAGAATTTTCAATATGAGGAAATAATATTGCAGATGCAAAGGGGCTCCTAAATACTTGCTCCACCAATTGATAGGTTTGTGGAGCAGAGAAAGTGATCAGATTGGAAGAAACTGCTAAAGCAACAACAATTTCCGAAGGGTTTGGTAGCAATGCGGGTAGATTGGGATTCTTATCCAGGGATGTAAAAGAACCCTTTTCGCCAATATTATTTAGAGAAAAGAAAGGGTCAAGTAAATGTTCTAACATGCATGAGTACTAGTCGGAGCTGTGTTGGTCAACCGAAGCATGAAAACACAAAGATCCAAATGTTATATGTTCATCATCTTATGTAAGTACATCCAGTGGATCAGCAAAGCTACCCACAACATAATTTTTCAACGGTTCCTCAACGGTCAAAGATTGAACATCCGTAGTCGGAATCAATCCATCCACCAAATGATCCAAATCAACAACAATTGTGTCTTTGTGCCAGAAATGTCTAATAAATGGCAGGTTACAGTCTTTAACCACATGTCCATATGTGTGGCACCTATTACACTAAAATGGAATTCCAATGTAGTCTAGTATATGTTTATACTGAAATCCCCCTTTACTAATGACCATTTCATCCCATAAACCTTCTTGTAAGTCTATCTCAACCAATATATTGGCCACCGTCAAAAGGCCATATTCCATGAATGAATAATCCACCTTGATATATGAGCCAATGACATTCCCAATGAGCTCAAAGATTTCCTTAAACCAAAGTTCAGGTGGGAATCCAGGAAGCTTCACCCATATCGTTTGGTTAGCTAACTCGATAGAATCGACTTTGAATGAAGGACGCCATCTAGATAATTTAAATACAAATTTGTCTAATAACCAACATCCCTCTAGGATAAGACTGACATCCAACAACTTTTGAAAGATAGATACAAACCAACCTTTAGTTAAGGAAAAGTTGTCCACCACGTAGCCTAGTATCGGGGACCAAAGGTACCTTGACCAAACCCTAAAATTTTGTAAAGAAACCCCTCGACCTCCAAAGTGTCCAACCAGTTCCAAATCCGATAATGGTATGATATTGTCCATACTGGAAACGCCCCCTAATGCTAGGTTAAGGGGACTGCTCTTTCTTGGAATACATTTCTTCTTAAATATTCCTTTTAAACCCTCAATGTCTGATAGTCTATCTGTGAAGCCACCACTACCTGACCTTTTAACCTCCTCCAAATGCAAGATGTCAGGTTCTTCTTGGATAGCAAAACCATCCCTCGAAGTGAGAGGTCGACGGTCAAGACCCAGATCCCGAGTAGTAGGGCTAGGTTTAATCGTGTCCATAGTCCTTGGTGAACAGAAATAACGAAGAAACACAACTCACAGACACTACTACTATTAGGAACCACAACTATTGAACATACTAAGTAAAATGATAAACGCCAACCCCACCACAATCTTTGAAAACGCTAAAATATTTAAACCCTAGAGGAAGTGACCGATCAGCTCCATTATAACCATCTTGTTGTAGCCCCTTAAAGAGAATATAAGCTAACCTACCACATTCCTCCCCTCAGAGCCAACATTCGGCTCCTGCATTCCACTTGCAAATAATATTTCATACTTATAGGTACTTATAATCTTTGTATTAATAAAGATAAAAAAAATTCTAAGAAATATACATATGCTTGAAATAAATCAAGTAAAAAAAATACAAATTTATATTAAATATATTTCAAGCAACAAAACAAATTTATATTAAATATATTGATTTTGAACTAATTTAATGCAACATATAATACAACATATACAACATATAAGTATTGTGTGTATAATCAACTCTACACAAAACAATGTACAACATAACAAAAGAATTATAAATGAATGAATTTATTTTTAAAGTTTGTTTTATTAAAAGAATTATTTTGAAAATATAAAATTCATCACAATATTAATTTGAATTATCTCATTAATTTAAAAAAAATGTAAATTTTTCTTACAAATTGTTATTTTTATGTTAATTTTAATTTTAAACCAAAAAATATAAATTTATCAAAGTATAAAGATTATAACAAAGTTTATAACATTAAGTTAAAAAAAATGTATAATATAAACTTTAAAATTTTAAAATTGTTATTAAATGAAAAATATATAAAATTAAAAAAAAAAACTTTATTATTTTAATGATAATTTGAACTTTTAAAAAAAAACTATAAAATTGTAAAATGTGAAAAATTATAATATTATGAAATGTGAAGATTATGTAGTTGTAATGTTAAGGTAATTATTTTTCTGAATAATGTGAAAAATTATAATATTATGAAATGTGAAGATTATATAGTTGTAATGTTAAGGTAACTATTTTTATGAATAATATGAGTTTTGTAAAAAAAATTAAAATATATGAGTTTTGTTAAAAAATCAAAAATAAAATTGTTATATCATATGAATTTTGTAACAAAAAGATTTTAAAATTGTATAGTGCAAAATTATATAATTGTGTAAAGAAAAATACTTTATTATTTTATGATAATTTGAATTTTAAAATAAAAATTATAGAAATGTGAAGTACTAAAATTATAAAATTGTATAGTGAAAAAAAACTATTTTTTGTGAATAATATGTTGGGTTAATAAAATTGCAAATTTTTTCAAGAAAATATATTATACATTTTAAATTAAATAAAATTACATGTTAAAAAATATTGATTTAAATAATACTTCACATTTGTACGTGCTTTAAGAAAAGAAAATTACATGTTAAAAAATATTGATTTAAATAAAACATCACATTTGTGTGTGCTTTAAGACGTAGTTAAATAATCATTTTATTAATAAATAAACTTTAAAACAGATAAAATTAAAATATTGATTTTGAACCATTTTAATGTAACATACAATATACATTGAGTATTGTGTGTATACTCAACTACACAATCCCTCAACCTATATGATTAAACAAGCACAATAGCTGCAAAGCAGTTAGTCCCCGAATCTTTAATTTGGGAGTGAGCAGAAGGAGGTTAGGGTTTGGTATCGTTTTGGCAGCGTCTTCGACTGGCCTCTATGGATGTAACCGTCCTAGTGCTGGTTTCTGGCCTGCTTAGGCAGCCTGTTGGTTATTAGGGTGCTCCTATGGGTTTTGTGGTCGTATGGATTTGGTTACGGTCTAATTTCCTGTGGCTTGAAGTGTTTCTTGTCTTCGGTCTCTGGGTTTCATTGGCCACTTTTTGGTTCCTTATGGCATGCACGTTTCTTGGTGTTTGACCCAGTATCTGCGTGGTGCCTGTCCACTCACTCAGGCAAATGGTTTGTGTGATTCAATAGACTGCTTGCGTCGACTTTGGACGGGTTCGTTTCTCTACATGGATTCATATTTGATGGGTGATGTCGCCATGGTTGACTTCAGCGGTCGAAAACACTCATACTATTGATGCGCTCGAGCCCAGGTACTTTTCGGTTTCCTCGCTTTTTAATCTGTTCTAGATCCGGGGCTTGGTGTTTTTTGTTTTTCTAAGGTTCTTTGGGTTTTTATCTGACCACCCCACCACCCCACATGGAGTCCACCCTTGACTCTAAGGGCTAGTACGAACCATGCTTAAAAAAAGTGGGAACTAGCCTGCGGTTTTTCTGGGCTCCTGTCGGTTGGGTCAGCTGGGTCTCGGTTCTCCGGTTGTCAATGGGTTTGAAATGTTGATCCTTGGTCCTTGTCAAACTGGCATTATGTTAGGGGTCTGTCCCCTTTCCTTATCTTTGTTGTTTGCTTATCTTGTGTTTAAGCGTGTGGGCTTGGTTCTGGGCGCTTTGTATTGGAGCTGCATGTTTTTCCTTGTTTGTGACCGTGTGGTTTTCTCCTGTGCGTGCTTGCTTTGTTTTGTAGACTGGGTGGTATTTCCCTTGTCTGTTGGTTTTTTTCTTTCCAGAGGGTCTTGTGTATGTGTCGTATCCTCCTTGAAGCTCATGTCGTCTTCATAGGAACCCTAGTGCTTCTCTGTTGGCTGTGGGGGGTCTTCAAGGAGCTTTCCACAAAACTTTGGACGTGTTCATCGGAAGTAATAGTCACTCAGGGCTTTAAACCAAAAACGACAATTTGTTTTAGGTCATGATGTATATCTGGACATGGTTGATACCCTTTGTCACCATGCCCTTATTGGTAGACAGGAATACTGCTCTTTGACCAAGGATGAATGGCTTGAATAGGCGACCATTCACTGGAAACCTGTGATTCACTACATTCCCACTATTAGTCTTCTAGAAAATAACTAGTTGGATGTTGTGTTTATCGAAGAGTTTGATGCCACCCGTATTTTGGGAATGATGTGGACCATTTAGAATGGTTCTCTTGTATTGAACCGCTGGCATTCTGGATTTGATCTGCTTATGAAGGGAGTCACCATCAGGCACTTGTGGGTTCTTTTTCCTGTGTTACCCTTCCCTCTATGGAACAAGGATATCCTCACTGGTTCGCCAACTCGATGGGGCACTTTGTCTCCCTTGAAAAATACTTTCACTTGTTATTTGACAAGAGGAATGTAAAAGTCCTAGTTGAGCTTGACATCTCCGATGGGTTACTTCCTAAAATTGAGATTGTATGTGGGCATCATGTTATTATTCAGAGGATTAATTACCTTAACATTCCCTTTAGGTGTAATTACTATCATGAGACTGGGCATCTGCCAAACTCTTGTGCTCATCTCCTTAAAGGCCGTCCGAAAAAGAGAGGCTTTATGCCCTATCCTAGTCCTGCTCTGCCTCTCCCACACCTGAGGCTTGTACCCCTCCCCTAGATCCCTTAGCTGGCTCTTTGGATGGCATTTATGTTTCATCCTCTCCTACTCCCTATGAAGGACTTTCCAAGGGTGAGTTCATGTATATTGAGTACATTGAAGTATGTGCCCAATACTCTTGTCCTGTGACTGCTGCTGTGTCTCTTAATCATATTGTACTAGAGCCCTCATCTTCTTTGGTAGACCTACCTAAGGAAGGGCCCCCCCTTACCCTGGAACATTACCCTTCTCTCCTTGCTCCACCGACCTCCCTAACCACTCCCTCTCCTGACTCTTTTGGTTCTCCTGTGAACACCTTACCCACTAGCCCTAGAGAGGATCCTGCTTTCCTGGATCCATCCCTCTTAAACTCCCTATCAATTTTCTCTGATAAGTCACCAATATCTCCCTCTACACTCCCCCTAGAATCCATCCACCACAAAAATGTAACCATTCGAAAGGATAAGAAGCACTCCTCTGTGGACTCTGAATCCCTGGGGATATATACTCCGGTTTTCCTTAGGCTGAAAAATGATGCTAGATAGTCCCATATTTTATCATTCAACTCACATGTTCTTAGAGCAAGTTTACCTGAAGGATCAGTTTCCCCATGAATATAATGTCCATGAGGGTTTTGGAGGCCTTTCCAAACAAAAATCCATAGGTTCACTGTTCTCTGATCTTAATCTGGATATGATTCTTCTTTAAGAAACTATGTGTACCTTTTCTCAGTCTCTCCTACTATTTTCAAAATTAAAACCTAGATGGGAGTTCTGTGCTCTAGATGCTATAGGAATTTCTGGTGTTCTCCTTACTAGATGGAACCCCTTCCTAGTTCATTGTAAGGCCTTCTCTTCCATTATTGGCATTGTGCTTGGGGCGAGCATTAGAGGAATTACAAAAGTCTTTACCAGTATAAATTGCTATGGGCCTTATGCACAACAAACTGTTTTTTGGGACAACATTCACGCTGGGGGGTTGTTGTCTTTGCCTAATCTTCTCATGGCTGGTGATCTTAATTTTACTATCTCCTCTTCTAAATTTTGGGGTACACCTACTAGGTCCGACCCCTTGGCCTCTTATTTCACCCAGCTTATAGCCAATAACAATCTCATGGATCTCTCACTAAACTCCCTTGGCCCTACCTAGAGGAATGGTAGGCGGGGGGATGCTGGGATTAGCTTAAGACTTGATCATTTTTTACTATCTCACTATCTCCTGCCCTGCTTGGGTTGCTATAGATCTTGGGCTTCTCCTTCAGATATCTCTGATCATTATCTGATTTTCCTGGAATGGGGCTCGAGACTTATTGCTCGATGTTATCATTTCAAATTTAATAGATCCTGGCTCTTGGAGGATGATTTCACTACTCTGGTAAATTCTTCTTGGATGGCTTATCTGACCTCAGGACCAATTATACATTTGGACTCCTTCTCTCTTAAGATGGGTAGACTAAAGGGTGCTGTGAAGAGTTGGGAAAGGAAGAAAAAAGGAGAAAGGAAACAACTGATTTTGGATTTAAATTCTAAGATTGTTGATATTCTACACATGGACTCTGGTCTTCTGTTTGCTGAAAATTCTGAGAGGCTTAAGTCTCTCCAAGAGAGCAAAGGTAAGTACTGGGCGCATGAAATTACCTCGCTGAGACATAAGAGCAGAGTGCTCTAAATAAATGAAGGGGATGCTAATACAAAGTTTTTTCACTCCTTTGCTTCTGCTAGAAGGAATTCTAATGCAATATGGTCCCTGAATGATAGTTTTGGTAATGTGGTGTTAGAGGATGCTCCTTTAAAATAGACGGGGAAACTGCATTTTAGTGAACTCTTCCAGGATGATAGGCATACAAATATATCAGACCAACTGAAGGTGATCAGTAATTTCCCCAAGCTGACTAAGAAAGAGGATGGAGACTACTTCCTTGAGCCTATAACTCCTCATGAAGTGGAATCTGTTCTCAAGGGTTTCAAGAAAGATAAAATCCTCAGCCGAATGGATGGCCGATTGAGTTCTTCTTGGCTTTTTTTTATCTCAGTGGGGAGGAACTAGTCTTGGCTGTTGAACAAGCTAGAATTGGTGGGAAAGTTCCTGGTGCACTAAATTCTACCTTCTTGACTCTGATCACAAAATGTGAAAATATTGCTACTTATGTTGATATTCGCCCTATCTCATTATGTAACCTTGTGTAAAAGGTCATATCCAATATTGCTGCTCTTCATCTAAAACCCTTACTGAACAGAACTATTTCTGCTCAAGAATTTGAGTTTCTAAAGGATAGGCAGATTACTGAACCTATGAGCATAACTCAGGAAATTATGCACTCTATAAAAACCAAGAATTCTAATGTGATGGTATTAAAACTTGACTTGGTCAAGGCCTTTGATAGGGTTAATTGGACATTTTCTGAGATTGTTGCTCCTACAGATTGACTTGCCTTTGATAGGTGTGAACTGGATTATGGGCTGTGTAACAAATGTCTGCTTTGCAGTCTTAGTCAATGGAACACCTTCTAATTTTTTTCCTTATCTCCCCTACTGTTCATCCTGGTAATCGAAAGCCTTGGCAAGATTATTCTGGATGCTCAGCTAAAAGGACAGATAAAAGGTTTTTAGCTCTCTCATGATCTAGCCATCACTCACTTGCTATTTGTTGATGATGTCCTTTTATTTGGTATTGCTAATGTTAATGAATGGAAAGCATTTAAAGAAGCACTTGACCTTTTTTGCTTAGCTACTGGAATGGCTGTCATCTTGGAAAAGTCCTCCTTCCTTTATCAGAATGTGGATGTAGGTACTCAGTGCCAAATTTCTCAGCTTCTTCCTTACAGAATGGCTCCTATACAAAATGGGTTTAAGTACTTGGGGTTTCACCTCATACCCTTGGGATATCGATCCTCATATTGAAATTGGATGGTGGAAAGGTTCAAAATAAAGTTTAAAAACTGGTCATATAGGCTATTATCTCTGGGTGGCATAGTTGTGCTTATCAAATCAATCCTCTCTGGACTTGCTGTATACTGGTTTGCTCTGGCCAGATGCCTTAAATCTATTCTCAATTGCCTGAGGAAAGTTATCTCTTCTTTATTATGGGGGAGCATTGATGGACATCAGAAACATCATCTTGCTTGCTGGGATGCGATATCTGTCCCTATCGAATGTGGGGGATGGGGTATTAAGAACCTGGAATGGTTTGGGATCTCACTTCGACTGAAGAATTTGTGGCTGCTACTTAATGAGAATGGTATTTGGAACGGGATCATTACAGTTAGATACATTAAAAATATTCCTTTGGTAGATTGGCTGAGAGCTCGGAAATTAATTATCATTGGATCTTCTTACTTCTGGAATGGTTTCATAAGGATTT
The DNA here is from genome assembly GCA_001517045.1 of Pseudotsuga menziesii. Taxonomy (NCBI): domain Eukaryota; kingdom Viridiplantae; phylum Streptophyta; class Pinopsida; order Pinales; family Pinaceae; genus Pseudotsuga; species Pseudotsuga menziesii. The sequence continues at coordinate 167,937 of LPNX010241128.1, forward strand.
TATCATGGATCACTCATTAGCTTGGCTAGAAGGTCGATAATGGATTAAATTCACCTGGGTATTGATCCAATTGCTGGTTTGGACTCTTCTTTCTACTTTCCAGAGGACCTTTGAGATTATTTGTCTGATTATGGGATTACTAGTCTGGCCCAGGCACAAAATTTGGATGTGCCTTCAATCGATTTAAATTACTAGTATTCGGTGACTAATATCTGCTTGGGAGATGAGTGGGTCAATCAATGGTCTTCCTTTGTCAATGACTTGTCTCACGGTGGCATTATATTGGGAAATCACAAAGACTCATTTCTCTGGATGTTTGACAAAAAGCTGGGAATGGTCTTGGCTGTTAGTTTTTCATCATATAAGCTAGCATTATGATATTAGGATCTTTTCACTGAGAGAATAACAAGCACAGCAATAAAACATAAGCACATCACAAGAGACAAGAGACACAGAGTTTTTCTCAGGGAAACCATAAAGGAGAAAACCCCGCAAATTCCTCAGAGATAGAATTAGCACCAAAACAGTAAAAGCCCCAAAACAGTAAGATGCACTCCCGATAGCAGTAGTCTTCTTCTTGTCTAGTCCCAGTGTATTTCCTTCCTCACTTATGCGCTACACTTGAGTGAGTGAATGATGTGTGTGATAAATAGAGAGGGTCACTCTATTTATATTCTTTCGTTCACTTGAAGTGCACTCAATCATGTCGGCCTCACTTAACAATTACTTACTAGAGCCGACATCTCTAGGAGTGTCTAATAACCCTAGTGCCATGAAACTGTGGGGACTTTAACAATGACTTGACATGACTTGTTTACATTATTGAATCTCCCGATCGAAACATTGAGGCATGACAACATGACCCAAATACATAATAGATACATCCCGGAATAAACATCGGGTTACAATACATAAGATACATATATGAATACATTCCGAAGTTACAAATACATCAACATCGACAAAAAAATATTATGAGCTTATTGTGTCTGAGCATATGCATCCGATTAGAGATGATATTCTCCCAAATATTTTGGGTTTCAACATACCTCAAAAACTGAAATGTTTCATTTGGCTGGCTATTAATAACAAAATTAATAGTTGGGATAACTTGCTTAAGCGGGGGTGGGTTGGCCCCAATATATGTTCTCTCTATAAAATGGATGAGGAATCGGTTGAACACATCTTTGTTGGCTACTCCTTCGTAGTGGAGGTCATTCATTTCTTAAGGAGTTTGTTTGGTATACATTTACAGTGGTCTGCCTCATCTCTTTCTGGAAATCTGTCCACCTGGGTTTCAAAAGGTGGAAATTCTTTATATCTGCCTTTCTTTTTTGTATGGAATCTCTTGAAGTGCAAAAACAACTCCATTTTTTATGATAAGGAACCTTTTATCCCCAGAATTTGTCATGCAATATTGACTGATATTGCTTCTCATCAGGTGCCTCAAGTAAATAGATACAAAATTAGGCACATTGGTCACCCCCCTCAAAAAAAAATTCCTTTGTTTTTTTTATGGTGCTACGACAGATTCACTCGGTGGTGTAGGTGTCTTTATTTGGCTTAATGAGAAGCACTCTCTCTCTATCAAATTAGGATGTGGGCATAGCACTAATACTAGAGCGAAGCTTATGGCAATGTGGGCATCATTATACATGGCCAAAGATATTGGGTTTTCATGCCTACATATATTTGGTGATTCCTCGGTGATTATAAAATGGGCAAGGAATGAATCCACACTTTCCACGGTGAACTTAGAGGCCTAGTGTATAAACATGAGACAACTCATATCTTTGTTCATCTTTCTGGATTTCATTCATGTCTTTAGAGAACATAATCAGAGGGAAGACACACTATCCAAGCAAGGGCTTAGTATTGCTACATGCCATCTTTCTCTCACTGAAACATGTGAGGATGAAGTTTTTGGGGAGGTTTCACTCTAGCTTTTTTGAAGAGAACTACTCTTGTACTTAGACTATTGTCTCTTCACTCTTGATTTGTGAAAGTTAAATGGTTTAGCTGGTCTGTTATGTCTCTGTATTTTGAGTGTTACAAGCCCTGACATGGATATTGTGTCTAAGTTCTTATTATTTTCTGTAAGGACATATGACTGAGTGCTGACGTAACATTTATGAAAGGTCATTTTTGTATATGATGCCCATACTTTGGTAGTCAAGCTCAATGGAAATGCTTCTCCCTTGTTGTATTGCTAATTGATACGGGATCCATAGTTTTTGGACCATTGTAACTTGCTGATGTACCCAGTTTCTTTGATTCAATTGAATAGCAAGGAATGCCTTTTTTCATCTAAAAAAAAAAAAAAAAAAAAAAAATACTCAACTACACACAACACATTTGAACCAATTTAATGCAACATACAATATACATTGAGTATTGTGTGTATACTCAACTACACAACACATCACAACAAAACAATGTACAACATAACAAAACAAAACAATTAAAAATTATATTTTCATGTTGATAAATTTTATAAGTTCATTTTTAATTTTAAGTTTTGAATGTGTAAATTGATTTTTAAAATTTGTTTTATTAAAGAATTATTTTTAAAATATAAAGTTGAGTAGTTGAGTATACACACAATATTCAATGTATATTGTATGTTGCATAACACAACAAAACAATTAAAAATTATAAAATTATATTTTCATGTTTATAAATTTTATAAGTTCATTTTTAATTTTAAGTTTTGAATGTGTAAATTGATTTTTAAAATTTGTTTTATTAAAGAATTATTTTTAAAATATAAAGTTGAGTAGTTGAGTATACACACAATATTCAATGTATATTGTATGTTGCATAACACAACAAAACAATTAAAAATTATAAAATTATATTTTCATGTTTATAAATTTTATAAGTTCATTTTTAATTTTAAGTTTTGAATGTGTAAATTGATTTTTAAAATTTGTTTTATTAAAGAATTATTTTTAAAATATAAAGTTGAGTAGTTGAGTATACACACAATATTCAATGTATATTGTATGTTGCATAACACAACAAAACAATTAAAAATTATAAAATTATATTTTCATGTTTATAAATTTTATAAGTTCATTTTTAATTTTAAGTTTTGAATGTGTAAATTGATTTTTAAAATTTTTCTTATTAAAGAATTATTTTTAAAATATAAAGTTGAATGATATCCTTAATTTGAAAAAAATGATTTTTTTTATAAATTATTATTTTTATTATTTTTTGAACTTTAGAACAAAATTTAAAAATTGTGTAGTGTGAAAAATATAAAATTGTAAAGTTGAAAACAAATTATTATTATGTATAATTTGAACTTTGTAATTAAAAAAATTAAATTTTAAACAAATTATATAATATGAACACTAATAAAAAAAATTAAAATTGTTATTAAGTGAAAAAAATATAAAAATGTGAAGAGAAAAATACTTTGTTATTTTTATGATAGTTTGAAGTTTTAAACAAAAATTATAAAATGTAAAAGTGCTAAAATTATAACATTAAAAAGTGAATATATATATATATATATGCAACAAAATAAAATAAAAAAGTCATAAAAAAATATAATATAAAATTTGTAACAAAATTGTCATATACTATGAACTCTGTAAAAAAAACTTAAAATTGTTATTAAGTGAAAAAGTTATAAAAATGTGAAGAGAAAACAACTTTCCTATTTTTAAGAATTGAAACTTTAAAAAAAAAAAATTGTAAAATTTATAATATTGGTAAATTAACAAAAGAAATTGTATAATATGAATTTTGTAATAAAGAGAAAAATTGTAAAATTTATAATATTGGTAAATTAACAAAAGAAATTATGTATAATATGAATTTTGTAATAAAGAAAAAAATTTAAAATAGTTAAGTTATATATTTTATAATAGACATTTTTAAAAGTTAAAAAATATATATTTTTTTGTTAATTTAATGATAATTTAAACTTTTAAACAAAAAGTATAAAATTGTAAAATGTGAAAATTATAAAATTGTGAAATATGAAAATTATAAAATTGTGAAACATGAAAATTATAAAATTGTAATGTCAAGGAAACTACTTTTATAAATAATATGAGTTTTGTTAAAAAGAAATTAAAATGTTATATCATACGAACTTTGTAACAAAAAAATAAAATGTTAAAGTGAAAATTTTTATAATTATGTAGAAACACAAACTTTGTTATTTTATGATTATTTGAACTTAAAAATACAAATTATAGAATGGTGAAGTGAAAACAACCATTTTTTTTTGTGAATAATAGGTTGGCTTGATAAAATTGCAAATTTTTTCAAGAAAATATATTATTCATTTAAAATTAAATAAAATTACATGTTAAAAAATATTGATTTAAATAATGCTTTATATTTGTATGTGCTTTACATATGTTAAATAATCATTGTATTAATAAATAAAGATTTAAAAAGTTTAATATATATATTTTCTATAGAAAAAATTCATAAATATTTTATTTACATTCAACAGATGGCTCTAATGTTCATTTACACAAAAAAACCCAACCCTATAGCATAGCATGTAGTTACTTTCAATATATTGCTCAATATAGAGCACAAAAAACCCAAGTTTATGTCAACTGGAAATTACATAATGGTCAAAACCACATCAAATAAAAAACAGTTTCACAACTACACATCAGTCTCATAAAAAATTGATATTTGCCCCACCAAAGTCAATCATCCAACCATGATACTCCCCCACTAAAAAAAGGTTCAAAATATATATATATGTATGCTTGAAAATCAACCAAATACAAAATACAATTTTATATTAAAATATATTGATTTTGAACCAATTTAATGCAACAATATAACATGAGTATTGTGTATATAATACACAACACATTAGAACAAAACATTGTACAACAAGACACAACAATTAACACAATATATATGTAAATTTATATTTTCATCTTCATAACTTTTATAAGTTCATTTTTAGTTTTTTGTTTTGAATGTATAAATTGATTTTTAAAATTTGTTTTATTAAAAAATTACTTTTATAATATGAAGTCTATCACAATATTGGTTTGAATGATTTCTTTAATTTGAAACAAATTGAATTTTTTTATAAATTGTTATTTTTATTATAATTTGAACGTTAAAACAAAAATTAAAAATTGTAAAGTATGAAAATTGCAACATTGTGAATTGTGAAAATTGCAACATTGTAAACTTAAAAACAAATTATTATTATTATGTATAACATGAACTTTGTAATAAAAAAATAAAGTTGTTATATAATATGAACTTTGTAACAAAATTTTTAAATTGTCATTAAGTGAAATATTTTAAAATTGTAAAGAGATAAAAATTCTGATATTTTATGATAAATTGAACTTTAACAAATAATAATTATAAAATTGATAAGTGTGAAAATTTATAAAATTGTGAAGTCTGAAAATTATAAAATTGTTAAGTTTGACTATTATAAAATTGTGATGTTTTAAAAAAAAGATATATGTATAATATGAAATTTGTACCAAAAAATTTAAAATTATTATTAAGTAAAAAATTATAAAAATATGAAAAGAAAAAAATTATGATAATTTAAAACTTCAAAACAAAAATTATAAAAGCATGAAAATTATAAAATTTTGGAGTATGAAGATTATGACCTTGTCATGTTATAATATATATATATATATATATAATATGAAATTTGTAAAAAAAAAACTAAAAATTGAAATTGTTATATAATATGATCTTTGTAAAAATAAAAATAAAATTATTATTAAGTGAAAATATTATAAATTATGAAGAGATAAAAAATTGTTATTTTTATTATAATTTGAACTTTAGTACAAAAATTATACAATCGTAGTGTAGAAATTATGAAATTGTGAAATATGAATATTGTAAAATTGTAAAGCTAAAAAAAACTATCTTATAAATAACACGAAATTTGTAAAAAAAAAAATTAAATTGTTATATAATAAACTTTGTAATAAAAATGGTTGAGGTTAAAATTTATAAAATTGTAAAGAGAAAAAGTTGTTATTTTTATGATAATTTGAATTTTAAAATAAAATTTCTAATATTGTGAAGTGTGAGAATTATAATTATAAAAATGTAAAGTAAAAAAAACAACTTTTTTTTTAATAATAAAAACTTTGTAAAAAGAATTAAACTTTTTAAATAATATAAATTTTGTAAAAAAAAAATTAAAATTGTTTATATTTTTTTAAATTTGATATTTTTTATATATTTTAAAACTTTATTTTTTTAAATATATTATTTGAAAAAGATGCATTATCTAATAATAGTAATAATAAAATACAAAATCTAAAAGTTAAAAAGACAATCAAAAGACACTCTTTCAAGATAGCTTTTGGCCTAAGCTATCTTTGAAAGCTGTGATAAGGGGTAAGCCAAGGGGGCAAAGCCTCTCCCCTAAGAAAATGATAATGATTTTATTGATGTAGAATGTTAAGACTACAGTTACAAAATATGATTACATTTTTCCAAAGGAGTCTCTATCTATATTACTTTTTCTCAAAACGTCCTTAAACATTCTCCATGTGCCTTCGTTTATCAAAATACACACACCAAAATATGATTACAATTTTCCAAAAGACCCTCTATCTACCCCTTTATACAATATGATTACTTTTTCTCAAAACACCTCCAACACTTTAGGGCAGTATCAATCTCCATCTCCATTTCCTCCTATATCACATAAAAGGAGAATATTAAAAATATAATAAAATTTTATTTTAATACAATCAAAATAAAAAAAAATTAAAAATATCTTTTTTTGTGTAATCCAAAAATAGTTAAATATGTGTAAGTAAAAATTAATTCATTATATACTTTATATTTTCATATATTACTTTTTGTCAAAATAATCTCCAATGCTTTCCAAAGCCCAGTTAACCCCAAAAAAATTATAATTATAATAAAAAAATTATTTTTAAATAATAAAAAAATAACAATAAAAATCAATACATTATATATTTCATCAAACATATTACACAAAATATAATAATAAATTACAAAATCAAATTTAACATCATTGAACCACCATCTTCTACCTATAAAAATCTATTAGAAACAAATTACTGGAAGCGACAAGTAATTGGATGTCTTCAAGTATTCAACAGACCAGTAAGTAATTGGATGTCTTTAAGTATTGAATAGAAGAGTAATTGGATATAGTGAATTATGGTCTTACAAAAACAGGGATTCAATAACTCCTTATAAAGATATTAATGCGTTACATTACAAGCTGTAATTGTATGAAATTACTTAATAATTTACATTAATTTATATAATTAAAATATAAATAACAAAATTACATAATAAAGAATAAAACTAACTATTTGGTTATAAAAATATATATAAAATAAAAACAAAAAACATAAATAACCTAAATTTAGAATATATAAAAAAAAACAGAAAAAAAATTTAGAATATAAAAAACAGACAAATAAAAAAAAATAAATAAATAAATAAACATAAATAACTGAAGAATATTAAAGCAAACATGCACATATCAACATAGACCAACACCGCAAAAGACAAGAATCTAAAGTGCAAATTATACGACAAAGAATATTAAATATCAGCGAGCATCAAATGTCACCCACCCACAAGGTTTTATTAAGCAAGCCCGCAAGGTAAAAGGAGCTGCCACACTAACACCTGCAATAAGATTCTTTGGCAAGAGGAGGAAATCCCAATAGGCAGGCATGTCACATGTTAAAAGAATACGGCCTAGAAATGGGTCGTAACACATGCAATATGACTTTAAAGAGAAACTAATAAAACATATCTATTTAAAAGTTACATTTAAAGAGTAAAACTAATAAATAATGAAACTAATTGGTGGGTAAAACTTATAAATAATGAAACTAATTGGTGGTCTGGTCCATATCAATTTATTGGATGTCTGGAAGTATTGAAGAGGATAGCAATTGAATATAATAAAGTATGGTGTTACAAAAATATGGCTTTAATAACTTTTTATAAATATCTATCACATTAAAAGCTGTAATGGTATGAAATTAATTAATTATCTATATAAATAAAGTCTATTATTAAAATTACATAATAAAGAGTAAACTAATAAATAATGAATTGGTTTTTCTTTTCCATGAAAAATATCAATATCTCATATATGTATAAGTAAGGTATATCAACAAAATGTGAGTAAAGTAGCATAACTGAAGTGGACCCAAAAGAAAGATCAAGAAAAAACATGAATCCAAATCCAAAGTCAAAACAACCCAACCCAAGTTGTGGCTCATATGGACAAAAAGGCTGGTCCCATCTAGAAAGAAAGATCAAATTTGCCCAAAAAAAGTACACCATGACAAGATCCAACAAATAGAGCAACTAAAAAACCTTAAAGAGAGCCCAAAGCAAAAATGGCCAACCACCAAACCTCAGACAAAAACAACCTGATATAAAAACGTATATATGAAAACACGAAAATAGCCTGATATAAAGATGTATAGAAAAATACAAAATCATATAAATAAATGAAGTTTAGAATATTTATGGTCTGTAACTGATCTGAGCCACTAAATGGTTTGTAAGGATCATTACTCTCCTCACGCTCTATTTCTTTCAAATATGCCTCTATCCTTCTGTCTCCTAGCTCTCGGATCATGCTGCATCACTTTCTATAATAGCATTTTCGTTTTTTACCAAAAGCCCTCTATCCTTCGGTCTCATAGCTCTCAAGTCATGTTGCATCTCTGTAATAGCACTCTCTATAAAGGAAATGGAAATGGAAATGGGTGGTAATAGCATGTTCGCACTCTCTATAAAGGAAATGGAAATGGGTGGTAATAGCATGTTCATTTTTTTACCAGAAGCCCCCACATGAACCAAAAAAAAAAAAAAAAACTTAGTACAAGTGGTTTCAGGCCAATAATAAAAAATAAAAACAAAAAAACTTAATACATACGCAAACCCAAACTTTACAATTATTGAACACACTTCTGAGATTTTATCATCTATTTTGGGCTTGAGATGGTTTCAAGCTTTACTACTTACCTATTGCAGAGAAAAAACAAACTAAAAAATTAAACCCAATCAATACTGAAATATATTAATAATGGTTTTATTCTACCACTTAAAACAATGCAAACATATAAAACCCAATCAAATGTTCGTGTGTTGTCTAACGCTCAGGAATGCTAAAAGTAAAGCAAGTAAACTGGTCTGGTTGATGCACATTCCAGGGTGGTTGGTAGCATGAGAAAAACATGAATCCAACAGGCATCTAATGTAAGCCATCAGACCTGCAGACTCCAGATGCCTCCACATATGTATCCTTGGGCTGGGGCCACAAAATGTCATGCCCGGGGTTGATTTCAACCTTGTTATTCATCCTTATATTAATAATGAGAAAAAATAAAATAAAAACCATCACGAGAAAGATAACTAAAACTACTTCCTCAGGTAGAACAAAACTAACCAGCAATGGCCAAAACCCTCGGCAACTTCCTGTTAAGTGCTTGTAGCTTTGCAGTTGTAATCGGCCCAAACCCTTGGTTGGTCTTGCAGCGCTGCATCTTCTCTTCAAGACAAAATAAAACATAATAAGATATTAATATAAAGTAGCAAGATGAAATGTTCCAGCAATTCATTTATATTTGCAATCTATAAATTTAAATAACAAAAAAAAACATATAAAACTTCCGAGTCACATTCTCCATCTCTGCAACATAATCTTCCCTGTCCATTCCAACAGACCAAACACAATATTCCCTCTCCACTCCAACAAACCAGACGCAGAACAAAAATAAAATAAAAAATCCAGAGGCAGAACAAAAATGAAAAACAAAAACCTGAATCGAAAACCAAGTCAAACCACAACCACAGGAATAATCAAGAAAAAATGCATGGCCATGCTGAAAGTAACAAAGAAAATCTAAACGAACAAAAATCCGTAGGCATACGAAGAAAAGTCATAAATGCACTTCCTATTATGTGGGCATACGCGCAGTTCCTATTATGTGGGCATACGCCCATGTTTTCACTGTAAGGTAGAGCAAATATCTACTTAGATAATTAGGAAGAATGTATATAGTTATATCTTGCATAGATAGAAAAGTGTATAACTTGAATATGATTTTAAAAATAGATTATTATTGTTATTTTATAATAATAAGTAATTATTTTTAATATTTATAACAATAAGAAGACATCAACACATTAGCCCATAAAGTTGATAAGGCAATATTTTTGGTTAATGATTCCACTCCAAGAACATATCTGCCATTCTAGTGCCGCTTTATGAGAGATCCATATGTTATCATGTTTTTGTATTGTCGGCAAAGAAAATATGCTATTGACAGGGGCAAATGAAGAAAGAATGAAGATGTTACATATAGCTGAAATAAATGATGCCAACAAATTGCTCAATGTCATGTTGTCAACTCTAAATCATGGTAGATTTCACTGGATCACTTAAGATCATGTCAATTTTTATAACTCATAAATTGCAAAAGAAAAATCATGTAGAGCATATCGATCAACTCATCAAATCATAGAAGAGAAATCAAATTGGTTTCTCATTTAATCATGGAGCATCCCGTGATCAAATGGATAGCTATATTCATGCACAAAATGGCAAGCAAATCTATTATTGAATTGTGTTTTAGTTTATTTTTATTAAAGAATATATTTATTTATTTATTTTTGTTTTAAATTCTTTTATTTTTGTTTTTTATTATGATCTTCTTGTTATTTTGATTGATTGCAGGTTTTCAAATTGACAAGAAGAAAAAGGCATGAACAAGTGATTCTAAATCTCAAATTCTTAGGGGATATACTTTCAACGATAGTGGATCTGAAATGAACTCATCAAATAAAGAGTTCGAGAAGGAAGGAAGTATCATATCAATAGAAACATCAAATCACTGAGGAACCACCATTGTTTCCCCCTAATAACCATAAATGAGGCACCATTTTCCATTTAGACTATCCAGGTTGCGATGTGCCATCAACACCTCAACTAAGGACCACTCCATTGTCCCCCATGGGTGTTTACCCTCATCCAACCTTCATCATCATAGACACCCATGATGTTGATTCCCCCATAAGTCCAAGAAAATTGTACCCCACTAAAGTAAGCTTCCGGAAGCCAACTATTCTATAACTACACATTTACTCCCCCGCATCAAGCAGTTTCACAAACAATAAATTGCTCAACACCAATCACAAAGAAGATTTCACCTTGGCCTACTCATACCTCCATGAGAATTTAACTCATATGAAAATTTCCTCCGTATCATCACCTCCTCCAAGACAACAATGTGGCCCCTCCCTCCAAGATCACTAACTCTATTTTGTTATTCCTGCAAGAACAATTTGCATGGCATTGATTCATGGGGCACTTATCTTCGCGTTTGCAAACAACCCTCATTTCATCTTAGAAAAGGTTCCCCGCTTCACTCAAAACTATGGGAACTCCACCCATCATCAAAATGATTCTCTGACCCACCAAAAAATGTGGGATCCCCACCCATCATCAAATCGACTCCTTGATCCACTAAAAAATGTGGGAGTCTCACCCATCATTGAAATTGGTATCCCAACATTCCCTAAACTAAGGGGACCCCACCAATAAGTCATTATGTACAAACAATTCCCAATTCCATTTACACATGGGAATAAATAATTATTTTGGCATACTTCCCCTGGTCTCCTTTGATCGATGACGTGAATAGTATCCTGGTACCTCATAATCATGTCTTTGTCAGAATTGACTCTCTCAGGTATTGTGTCCCTACCAAATCCTTCATCTACAAGTTGTCTCCCTCCATCACATCCCCACTTGAAGTATAATACTATCATCTATTCCTCCTGTCTATCATCGATAAAAGGTAAAAGGAAGTATGAGCCCCACACTTATCATCTAGTCTTGTGTGAGTATAGTCACTCACAATTGGTTATAGCATGATATTGGTTCATTGGACAAGACCCTCGTCTTATAAAGATTCTTCAACTCTTATCGATGCTAATAAGCCACATTCTAAGAGTCAAAGAGGTAGCATTGTACCATGGGATTCCTTCCAATTACTATAAGATATTACCTTGGACTAAGTAAGGAGATCCCTTAATGCTCCTTAACTTAGTAGTCTCCCCTATGCTTGATAGTAATTCTCATTTACTCGCATCAGGGGGAAGTCGTACATTTTGAAGGTAAAATTGTTTACGTTTGAAAAAAAATTGTAGCACCTCTGGTACAGTATAGTCTCCATGACTTCACACTCATTCCGGACCCGCACCCCCATGGGATTCTTTAGATTCTCAGATGTTTCGAAACAAATCAATCAAGGTCCTCACGAATTAGCAAAAGAATGAGTGAGTTGTCAAGAGTGATTGAAAAAAATGTTAATCCTAAAAAATGGAGAGAAAATCATGGAGGATGGTTTGGAAACAAAAGATACCAGTTTCCTAGTTAACTATCTTTACCTTATCCACAAAAAAGCTGGATAAAGCAGAATAAAGCAGAATCTACAGGAAAGCACAATTACCAATTCTGGATGTCCATAAAGTGGTGAAGATCAAACCATAATAAGAAATAAAGTATTCCTGGGGTATAGATGGCATGTGTTGACTTTAAGGTGCAAGTGGATGCCAACTAATTAGCTAGTGGGTAGGAATTTAATCAAATAATTATTAAATATTTATCCTAAGTTACGAGCGGGTTTAATAATATTCCAACACAAAGTATATCCACATTAAATATTGTATGCATACCCAAGCATGAAGGAATGTCGAGCTGGAAAGCGTTTTCTCCAATCTACTTAAGTATATTGTACGGACCATATCAAGAAAGGCTCCATCTTTCTGTATGTGCAAGTGGAGCGTTCCTTATTTAAATGTAACCAGACCTGATCCCCAATTTGAAATGAATGAGTAGTATGATGCTTATCATGCCAAGCCTTAGATTTTTCATTAGCTCGTTGCAACATTTCATGTGCTTTCTTCTGGGTGTTGTAGATTTGGTCTCGAAACTTCAATGCTTTTTCAACTTCTCATCGGTTAGACTAAGTGTCATTCAATTGTGTCTATGAACTAATCAAGTCGATGGGCAATGAGGGTTGAAATCCATAACAAATATTGAATGGACTCTTTCCCATAGAGTTGTGTTGAGAATGATTATAATTGTGTTGTATGTATGGGATACTTTCATCCCATGTCCAACAATGCTTGTGGTTGTACATACAAAGAAATCATAGTACCAAACAATTCACAACTTCTATTTGCCTGTCTGTCTGAGGATGGAAAGTTATCGACAAAGAGAGTCTCGTGTCGAGTTCTTTCTAGAGAGTCTTCCAAAATATGATGACAAATACAACATCTTTGTCGGAGATGATGGTCGTCAGAAGGCCATAATGTTTCCAAACATGTTCGAAGAACACCTGAGGAGTCTGTTGTGTTGTCGTAGTCTTCTTGCATGGAAAGAGAATAGCCATATTGGAAATCTGTTGACTACTACTAAGATCACATCATGTTGATGTTTGGTAGTAGGATATCCTATCAGGTAGTCCATAGAAATAGATTCCCATGGTCAACTAGGAACCGACAAAGGCGTGTAAGGTCCTTATTGTCGATTTGGCGGTTTAGCAATGGCACAAACCATACATGATCAAATGTACCTATTGATGCCATATTTAAGTGAAGACCAATAAAAATACTTTTGAAGGATGGAAAAGGTATTTTCTACTCCAAAGTGTCCTGCAGTCTTGGTGTACTCCATGTCCCAAATGAGCTTATGTTGGTGCTAACCTGTCGGTACAAAAACTTGTCCAAGCTTGTATAACAAGGTGTCTTTTAGAAAGTAGTCGGTAGTGGATGTCGGGTCGGTAGCTATCAATAAATTGTAGAAAAGTCACAGTATACCGAATACAATTGATGGCAAGTAGTGGTGTCATAGCCCTACATACTCATCACTGTGAAAAGTAGAGTAATGGGTGGTCGACTTAGACAATCAACTATGGCATTGGATTTACCTTCTAATATTTAATTACCAACTGAAATTGTTGCAGGTAATTAGTCTACTTGAGTTGTCAATTTGTTTGTAACTTCGAATGGGATGGGGAGAACTGTAAGGGCTTGTGGTCAGCAAGAATTATTTTTTCCCTCCCAAGAATATAATGTCTCCATTTCTTAAGGGCTTGCACAATGGCATACAGTTCCTTTTCATATGTCAAAGCATGTGTTTGAGCTAGTGCAGTACACAAGTACGGGTGTAGTACAAATCTTTTGTTTGAGATGATTAAAAGCTTTTTGTTGTGTCGATGTCCATTTGAAGATAGTTTTCCCATTTCCCTTAGTCAACTAATTCAAAGGCCAGGCTATGTGATTGAAGCCAAGTATGAATCATCAATAAAAATTCACCAAGCCAAGAACACTTCTTAGTTCATGAATGTTATGAGGAATGGGACAATCTTTGAGGATTTGTACTTTGTCTGTGTCGAAGTGGATTCCTGCAGAGTCAATTACATACCAATAATATTTGATGTCGTTCATCACAAATGAGTATTTGTCCAGGTTCAAATCGATTCGATGTTGTCGAATATTGTCGAGGACTTGTCGAAATTGTTTGACGTGTTCTTCCCACGATCAACTGAAAATCAAGATATCGTTGAGATATACAATGACACACTTGTCGATGAAAGGTCATAGAATTTCATCCATGTAGTGCATGAAGTTTGCAGGTGCATTGGTTAAGCCGAAAGGCGTGACTAACCATTCAAACAATCCTTCCTTGGTTTTGAAACCAGTTTTCCACACATTAGTGGGATCAATTGGAATTTGATGATATCTCAACTTGAGGTGAAGCTTAGTAAAGAAGTTATCACCTTTCACACAGTCGATAAGTTCATCTGTCCTTAGAAGAGGGTATTTTCTCTTCACTAAAATATTATTGAGATCCCGATAGTCGATGCACATGCGTCAAGTCCCATCTTTATTCGGAACGTGGCCGACTGGACTTACACAAGGAGAGGAGTCGGGTTGGATGTGACCTTTTTTAATCAAATCATGTATCTTTCTATGAATCTATTTATTCTCGATAATAGATCTTATGTAAACAGATGTGTTAGGTAATGAAGAACCAGGAACAAGTTCAATGGAGTGTTTTACCTCGAATTGTAGAGGTACTATGTTTGGATCTTGAAATATGTTCTGGTATTCGTTGAGTATATTGTCAATTTTCTCTTATTGTTGGGAGATGCACTAGTCAGTGAGTCGACTAGTTGCTGCAGTCTTCCTAGAATGTTGGGACTTTATCATGATCAAGGCAAATTTCTGAGCATGATTGATAATATTCTTTGTCTATTTTGCATATATCATTGCAACCGTTAATGTATGTCATCATTCTGGTATATCGTACCATTGGTTCTATACTTTGAAAATTGCCTTCTAAGGCCATAACTGATAACTACCATGTTGATCCCATAAGTAAGGTTTCCCAAACAGGGTGTCAGCTATAGAAAGTGGTGCCACGCCATAGAGTAATTCACCTTCAAAAGGCTTAATGAAGTAGGTGATTCTGCATTGTCAAGCAATCCTTAGTTGCTATCCATCCTTCATCCAAATGATGTTGTAGGGCTGAGGATGTGGAATGGTGACAAGACCAAGTTTCTTCACCAGATATTTAGAAACGAAGTTCTTCTAGCTACCATTATCCACAATTAGATGTAATGGATTGTTTTAAACCCATATATGTGTATGGAATAGGCGCTCTCATTCCTCATCGTCGACGATAGTTAAGGCTATCAGAGTGGTCAATGGCAATGTCAAAAGGGTCGACGCTTCTCGGTCAGATTCTACCAAGGTTTTGTCGGACAAGTGAGATGTCGACAAATTTTCCAAAAATGTCTTCTGAGCATTGCATTCATATGTATCATGCCATGATGAATTGTAATAGTCACACCATTTCTCGGTAGGAGGTTGTTTTATATGTTCCCTTTTGTCTTTCTGAGAGTTCTTCTTTTCATGGTCGGGATTTGGCAGGTTTGGATGAAAAGATTTTCTTGACTTGTCGGATTCAGCTAGTTCCTTCTTGTCAGATGTTCAACCTGTCGGCTTGGTCGTGAAACATGATTTTCCTTTTTGTTTAGTTTAAGTCTTGTTGGCATATTGGAATGAATTTGCAAGTGTATTGATAGTCAGAAACTCCATCTCTTGCTGAATGTATGGGGACAATCTGCTGATGTACTTCATAACAAGCAATTTATCTTCTTCTTGGACACCAAATCTCACCATGAGTAGATAGAACTCGTTGGTGTAACTTTGCACAAACTAGTCTTTCCATTTCCTTAGCTACTACCACTTCTTAAACTATTGTTCAATGTATTTGGGCGTGTAGAACTCCTTCTAGACATATTCAACTAATTTATCCCATCTGTCTATGGGTCTCCTTCTTTCTCCATATTTGTTGGTAGATTCTCCCACCAGCGGTGCACAGAGGTTGACATATTTAAGGATGCAATGGTGATTTGTCCAACTTTTGAGAGTTGATTCATAGAGTAATAGGATTCCAATTGTTGTACCCAATTGTCTACAAATTCTGCGTCAATATTGCCTTTAAGATTAAGAATCTCCAAATTCATGTGTACCTTGAATGGACTGATTTTGTCGGAGTTGGATATCGTCAAGGATCCTCTTGAGGTTGAGGTGAATCGTGTGAGAGTATCATTGAACTGGGTGAATTTCGGTTCATTGTCAAGCCAATACATTTTCTATGAGTTAATATGTCCCATCAGTTGCATGTCTATTGTTTATTTCTTCGGTCATCTTTAATATAGAGGTGCGAGTAGATAAATAATCTAAAGAAGAAGGTAGTGTCTACTTGGATTGTTGAGTTTTCCAGCATGTTTGAACATGAATAAGTCAAGTAACATTGATAGAAGTGCCTACACACAACTTAAGCTCTGAATATGCTCTGATACCAATGATCTGGGTGCCCAGGTGCATGACAAGGGACAGTAGTTTGAATGAATGAATCGAGTATTGTTATGGAGGAAGAATATAAAGAACAAGCGAAGCAGGAAATACACTACACAGAGAAACATACACACATACACAGACAATATGCAAGATTTCGAAATAAAACGAGGTTATTTGACCAAGGAAATGCAATCTGGTTTACTTCATTCTAAGAGGTCCTATACCTCTGTGGAATAATTATTATCATGCATGTGCTATGGGTGTTTGTAGTTTTCAGTCCTACTCGTTTTCATGCTTATACTCTTGTAATGCAGTTCATCGAATCCAGGAACTGACTTTAAGATCTCGTTGGGTATCCCAACGAATCCAGTCCTGTGATTAGAGAAAACGTGGAAATTATAATTACTGCTTGGTTTACAGTGTAGTTTTTACCCATGGTGATTGACCTCTATAATGTTATTAATTTAACAATTTGTTTCGTAGATTGTCTGTTAGTTGTTTTTATTACATGTACTCGCTAAAGGGTTTTCCAGACTCTAGTTTATTATTTTAACCTTGCGGGATTTGATCTCGTGATTGGTGATGTGATTATAAAGTAGATCCATGCTTTTCCTATGCAACTGTCAGGTCTATTAGAAATTATAAATATAATACTTGATTAAGGATCTTCGATCCATGAATTGTTCTGTTTGTAACTTACCTGTTTTCTAGGTTATAATATTAGGAATATTATTTTAAAAAGGAGTTTCGATTTATTCTAACATTTTACAGCCATGATACTAGCATTAATTAATCTACCTTAGGGATTCTTAGATAAACATAACTCAGAAACATGCGCTTGCATAGAAGGATACATATCTAAATGATTTTCAGAAATTATGAGTCTAATTGATAATTATCTTTAAAATAAAAATGCAAGGTAAGAAAATATCTGAAACGATGTATAATATTGAATATTGTTAACTTGTAATAATATGTCAAGCAGATGCTAGCTAAATGGATTTTATCTATAAAACTAGGAAGGAAATACAAATCTATACCTATAGTAGAAGATCTGAATTTATTGGGAGTCCATTAGCTAATCTAGAAATTCGAAGTACATAAGTAAAATGATTTAAACAATGATACATTTAGGAAATTACAGTTAAATATAAATAACTATGTGTTCTAATTGAATTTACTTTGTTAGTACAACATACACAAATAAAGTATTAGAATAGTTGAAAACATAGAATTTAGCTACTTCAAATCTAAATCATTAAAATCTATAGCATTTAAAATATAAAGTATAAACCAGGAACCAATGCTTTGGGAAAACAAGAGTGGAAATGTCATTCCTCCCAACCAATCTCCCAGAGCAGCCAAGTCACTTGCTCTAGAACCCCCAGGCATGTTCGCTAAACCACAAGAGAAAAATCTCAATGCGCCATCTCTTTCATTACACAGATGTTTAATCCTCGTCCAATGCTCACCTCCTGCTACTCATGGACATACTAATTTATAGTATTCTGCCTAGGACTTGGTCATTTATGAACCTCCTTCTCTTTAGCACTCAACTAGGAGTTGTGACCTAATTTTAGGGGATGATTCCTCCTGCATCCTGAGTTCTCACTCAGTGGTCTTTTGCACTTGTATTTTTCCTCTTGTGGGTCAGCAAACACTCTTCAACAGCTATATCCACTCTTGTCCCCCTTCAATATATTTTATTTAATAAAATTGTTTTGATTACAAAATGTTTTATTCTTGACATTTATGTCAAAAATAATGAAAGAATAAATAAAATAATAATGAAGTATTTTTTAGCATAATTAATACTAATAATTAATTTTAGGGTTGTTACATACACCTCCCTTTAGAAGATAACATTGTCCTCGATGTTATAACTTTGTTTCATTCTTCCATTTCATCTTCTTGGAATAAATATGGCTATGCCTCCCACATTTTACTTTTCCTCTCCCAAGTAGCTTCTTCCAGACTAAGGTGCTTCCATTGCACCTTGACTTGTTTGATGGTATGGTCCTGGAGGAAAAGTTCTCTCCTGTCGAAAATGCGCTCTAGCTCCACTTGGAACGCTCCTTTGAGTTTCACCTGGATTACATTCCAATCAATCACATGAGAATTATCATGAATGTATTTTTATAATATAGAAACATGAAATACATTATGAACTTTGATATTTGGTGGTAGGGCCAACTGGTATGCGATCGACCCTACTCTAGCTAGAATTTCAAATGGCCCGCAATACCTGGGTGCCAGTTTTGAATACTTTCCCAATATTAAAGAGATTTTCTTGGGATTGACCTTTATATATACATGATAACCCACCTGGAACTCTCTAGGAGTTCTTTTTAGATCAACATAGATTTTCTTCCTATCTTGGGCAGCTTTCAAGTTCTATTGTACCTATTTCATGGTTAGCTCCATTTCCTTTAATAAATCAGGTGCTAACATTAATCTATCAACATGCCTGCTCCATGAGATTGGAGTACTACACTTACGTTCATATAATATCTCGAATGGACTCATACCTATAGAAACTTGGAAATTATTATTATAAGAAAATTCACCTAAGTGTAGGTAGTCTTCCCACTTACCTGGTTTGTCCATAACATACATTCTTAGCATGTCTTCTAGAATTTGGCTTACTCTTTCAGTCTGCCCATCTGTTTGTGGATGATATGCAGTACTGAACTTTAACTGGGTACCCAAGTCTTTAAAGAAGGCTTTCCATAAATTACCTATAAACTTCACATCTCTGTCTGAGACTATTACTTTCGACACGCCATGTTACCTGAATATTTCTTTCATGAAGATGTCTGCAATATTAACAGCTTTGTAGGTAGATTTAACAGGTATAAAATGTGTCGCATTGCTCAATTTTTCCACCACAACCATGATGGAATCATGTTGTCTGGAATTCTTGGGAAGTCCGGTAATGAAATCCATACTGATTGCCTCCCATTTCCATTCTGTAATGGGTAGTGGCTCCAACAATCCTGTGAGATGCTGATGCTCTGCTTTAACTTTCTGACATTCAAGGCAGCGAGCTAAGTATTCAACCACTTCCTTTTTCATATTCAGCCAAAAGAAATATTTTCTAATCGTGGTAATCATTTTTTGATAACTCGGATGCCCCTGAGTATGGTCTTTTATGTAGTTCATCCATGACTGTCAATTTAATTTATGCAATATTTGGTATGTACAACCTGGCTTTATGTAGCAATAAACCTTGTTGGTTTAGGCTAAAATCTGTTTTTATCTTATTTTGTTCATTTTTAGTAGTCTTTTCTTTTAACAATTGATATTCTTTATTAGAAATTCAAGCGCTTAGAATCTGATTTTCCAAATCAGATTCATAATTGCTGCTTGCAAACAACAAATTTGTGTGTCGATTTAGAGTGTCAACCACTTTATTTTCTTTTCCTTTAATATTGTTTATTTCAAAGTCATACTAGATTATAAAAGACAACCATATGGCTTGTTTTGCATTCAAATAATGTTGATCAAACAAATATTTAAGGATTATGTTGCCGACATAAGTAAAATTTTTCTTCCAATTAAGTAATGTCGCCACATTTCTAAGGCGTGAATTATAGCATCAAGTTCTAAATCTTGTGTTGTGTAGTTTTTCTCATGATCTTTTAGTTTTCTAGATTCATAGGCCACCTCATAATTGTCTTGTAACAAGACTCCACCTAACCCTTCATTGCAAGCATCGGTACATACGACGAAATCCTTGAATGGATCAACAATTTTTAAGAGTAGGGTGGTGGTCAATAAGTGTTTTAATTTGTTAAAACTTTCCTCACACTTTTGAGTCCAATCGAACTTTTTACCTTTCTTTTGTAATGAGGTTATGGGGTAAGAAATATTAGAGAAAGCTTCAATGAAATTTCGATAGTATCCGGTAATTCCCATGAATGATCTGATATCAGATACGTTCTTAGGGACCGCCCATTCCATGATGGATTTTACCTTGTCCGAATCAACCGATATTCCATCCTTGGACACGACGCGTCCGAGGTACTGAATCTTGTCTTTGAAAAAGTCACACTTACTGAACTTTGCATAAACTTGTTTTTCTCTTAATACTTGCAAAAATATTTTTAGATGTTCTTTGTGTTCTTGTTCATTCTTAGAGTAGATTAGTATGTTGTCAATGTAGACAACTACAAAATTTTCTAGATAATTACTTAAGATGTTGTTCATTAAACACATGAACACAGCAGGTGCATTTGTCAACCTAAAGGGCATTACAGAAAACTCATAGTGACCGCAACATGTCCTAAATGTTGTTTTAAATATATATTCATCTTTTATTCACACTTTATGATAACCCGATCTTAAATCTATCTTCGAAAAGATAGTTTATCCACGGAACTGATCGAGCAGATCATCTATCCGAGGAAGTGTGTATCGGTTTTAATAGTCATTTTATTTAATTGCCTATAATCTATACAAATATTAGTGTTCCATCTTTCTTTTTCACAAACAAGACCGGTGCTCCCCAGGTAGAAACACTTGGTTGAATGTATTTCTTATCGATTAATTTTTGTAATTGTAGTTTTAGTTCTTTGAGTTCGATTATATTCATTCGATGTGGATCTTTCGATGCTGGTACCTCTCTAGGTATCAGATCGCTTGTGAAGTCTATATCTCTTTTTGGAGGAAGTCTGGGGACTTCTTTCGAAAAGATATCTTCGAACTCCTTTAAAACAGGTATGTCTTCCAGTTTAGGTTTCATATCATTTTCTTTGTCATTCATTATATAAACTACGTATACTTTACACCATTTTCTTATTGACCTTTTCATTTGTAAAGCAAAGATTTCTCTTATGGTTATCTTCCTAGGAATTCCTTTCACCTTTATACTATTTCCATTATTATCTATACATGTAAATGTTTTATCAAAACAGTTTAGCAAAACTTTATGTTCTTCTATCCAATCCATTCCTATTAGCATATCAATGGATCCTAAAGGCAATACATTTACATTCGCTCGCGTAAGGAAATCATTCAACATTATCTTACAATTTCTAACAATATTAGTAACCTTTCATTTTGTACCTGTGGCTAACTGTACTAGCCAAGACTTTTCAAACTTTTCAGATACTAATTTGCATAAATAAACTATTCTAGGTGAAACATAACTCAGACTTGCACCTGAATCAATTAAAATATATATAGGTTGATTGTTTATCATACCTTCAATTTTGACCATAGAGGTATGGTATTTTGCTTGCTAATTTTCCAGTGCAACGCATATTTTGGGCATGCTCCGTGCCATGTCTTCAACTGTAACTGATTCTTGTATAGAATGCACATTAAAATTATTTTTCCTCACTGGGAAGTCTTTAAAGTAGTGGGGTCATCTAGACTCCCAGCATTTTATAGGTTATTTTTGTGTTGAGTTTTTATGAGGAACATTTGAAGGTTCTTTTACAACAAAGTTTTGGGATTTATAGTTTTTATAATTATTCCCTGGTACCCCCTTTAGTTATTCCCTGAATTCTTATGAAATTTGTTTTGTTTTTTTAGGATCATAGTTATTGGGTCTTTTATTCTTCCAAGTAGACACATTTTCTCTTTTATTTTTATTCTGGTCGTAGCATAAATTTGCCTTCCTCATGACTTCCTCTAGCGTCTTTGGATTGTCATATTCAATCTATTCTTTAAACATGAGGGGAAAACAACTGAGGAAACATTGTATGGGCTTCTCATCAATTATGTAGGGGACATAGCGAAGTAAGCTTAATAACTTACTACAGAGTTCTTTCATTGTCATGTCCCCAAGCCTTAGTTCTTAAAACTCCTTAGCTTTTTCTCCATAATATTGTTCATATAAATATTTTCTTAAAAGTTTTCCAGCTTACATACCTTTCTTTTATACCCTTAACTTTCTTTATGTATTTCCACCATATATTTGTATTTCTAGTCATATTATAGATGGCCATCTTTTCCTTCAACTCATCTGAGTAATTATATATTTGGAACTATTTCTTCATACCGGAAAGCTAGGCTTTGCCTCCTTGCCCTTCTTGATTTCCCCATTAAACATGGGTGGTTTAATTTTTTTGAACTCCCCAAAGATTTCCTCATAGGGTATCTACTTTTTCTTCTTCTTATTGTCGTCACTACTTTCGCTTGACTCTTGTGATTTTCTGTGTTGTTTAACCGACTCTTCACTTGAAGTGTCAAGGTTATGGTTGGAAGATTCCAGCTTTCTACCCTTACTTTTATTGTATGGGCAAGTTTTAGGCAGTTCATTTTCAGTTTCTTTATTTTTATCTTTTTATTCATTATGGATTTTTGCTAATAGGATAGTGTTCAGTTCTTCTTGAGCCTTCAAAATTCGCTTGTTATCTTCCTTGACTTTTCTAAATTCATATGTTAGTTCATTAACATTCCATTTTAATTCAAATTTATTGTCCTGGCTTTCATTTAAATCTACCCATAACTCTGCGTCCCTTATGTTACCTTATTCATTATTTAAAGGTTTTTCTGGGCAACATTCCTCTTCTACAGAGATTCCTACTTTTTCCATATTTCCTGCAAAATATATTTGTACTTCTCTTTGTTGTCTGTAAGAGAATTTTCAAAAAAATAAACAAGAGTTAGTTTGTTGTTTTATATAGCATTTTTGTGTTGAGACTATTCAAGCCTAGTGCTGAAACCGTGCTCTGATATCATTGTGTAACACACCCAAAATTTGTACATAAAACAAAATTACATGTGTTATTTCTGTCTTTCCTTTAGTAGCGTTCCAAATTATATTTTACTGCTGAATCTAATATTTGATATCCTATTGTTTATGACAAGAACATTGATGAAAAAGGTGGTCAGTTTCTTCTGAACTTTCGGCCACATTCCTTCAGGTGATGTACTTTTATTTATCTTTGTTTAGTTTAATTTTTGTCTTTACGTTAGGATGGTCTAGTATAAGGCGTGGGAGACCATACTTGTCTTGGCCCAGCTTGTCGTTTAACTTGAAAGCATTTTTTATAAGGCTTGGCCTCATCACAGAGATACGAGCCACCCCTAAGTATGAAACTTAGGGTTTGTACAAGCATGTTTTCCATGCATATGTTTATTGGTTTGAAAATAAAACGAGGTTATTTGACCAAGGAAACACAATCTGGTTTACTGCATTTGGATAGGTCCTATACCTCTGTAGCGTAATTATGATCATGCATGTGTTATGGGTGTTTTTGATTTTCAGTCCTATTGTTTTTCATGCTTATACTATTGGTCATGCTTAAGATAAGGTTCTATTTTTATTATTGAACCCTAACTCTTATATTAACATCACTTCCCGAATCTTAGGGAAAGGGATTGACTTAGCCATGATTACGATGACATTAGTCCAAACCCAAATGTGAAGGGTTGTATAAAGTTAATTTATTATGATGAACGTATACCATGGTTGACCTAAGGTTCTAAAGTTTTGTTTGGCGCATGATTTTGATGTGTTAATTAGTACTATGGAAATCTGTGCCATAACCGAGGTTTGCTTTGCAATTATTGTTGCCATGGATTTGTTTGTGCACATTTATTGGAATTTTGTGGGTTTGTAATAAAAAGCATGGCATGGCTGCGAGTTCACAGCGCAACCAGGCCCACGAGGCAGTACATGCCTTAATCTTCCCTACAACTAGACGATGATAATGATGCGAGTTGGTAGGGTTTTAAATGGGTTTTTACTTGGTTTTTGGCTGCGTTATTATGGTTTGGTTTTGTCGGAGGTCTGGCCGAGGGCCGAACTCTGCAACTGTTTTTTTCCTCCAAGAGATTTTTCTCATGCTTGCTAGTTCTGGCGTTGTTCTGAGGTGACGGAGACTTTGGGTTTTAACTTCACTGGCGGCTTTTCTTGCCGAGCTCCTTCAGACTATCGTAGCTCTCAACTGGTGCGTAGGTTGCTAAAACAGGTAAGAGACTTGTTACTGTATCCTAGCTTAGTATATTTTCGCTATTAGTTATTCTTTTACTGATTAGCATATTCTATTCTTTGTTTTGTGTAGACTTAGAGGGATAATGGTGCTCGGAGGAGCCGACCCTTGGCCACCCTCAACCAACGTCTAAGTAAGGAAGTTCGCCCCTTCTAGCATTAATTAAAATAGTTTGTGAACGTTCTTTAAAATTTAAAGAACTTAACTTCTTTTGGTTGTTTTACAGGTTCTAGCACTGGGAGGAAGGTGACATGGTCTCCTTCTCCCAGTCCCGCGTCTTAGGATGCCTTGGTAAATAAAATCCAACTTGATACTTAAATAAACATTAATTTTACACTTCCTGGTATGCTTATAATCGTTGAACCATTTTGTTTGGTGGTTGCAAGGCCCAATGGAGGGGTCGTGAGGCTTCCATCGGTGTCTACAACTCTAAGCTAATTTTCTTGTTCTCTGCGTTAAAGAATTTTTTCACAACTTTCGATGTGGCAGAGCTTGAGGGTTTTCGCTTGTGTATTAATTTTGTTTAGGCTACCATCTTTGATGGTTTTACTGTCTATAACTTTTAATGGTTTTTTAAACCTGTTATTATTATTTCTATGTAGTTTTTCTCTTTGCTTATGAAAAGGACTTAAACATACGTTATGTGTAGAAATGGTATCCATTATGCAAATGGTATTACAACCATCTAAATTGCTTACATGATTCGATATGGGGTTTATAATAAAACCCTCATCCGCTATCGTGGATGGTCTTATGGCCGTGTAAAGATATACATTTTTGCTTACTGCCTATTTCTGTAATTCAATGTTTGGTTTATATTGTATTTATGAGTTTTTAATTTACTGTATGGGATTCAATCCCATAACCTTCGTAGGTATGTATTTCTAGTTTTGGAGAGCCCAAGGCTCTGCCTCTGTAATAAATTAATACTACTAGGTTATTTCAAATTGTTTTTATCGTGGGTTATGAAAGAGATTTAGTTCTTGGTTGAAATTTTAAATATGCCTTGCATTAGATTGGATTTGTCGATTTGGGTTTGCGTAGAGCTTGACCCACGAATCCTTTTGTTTGTCAACATCTCATTTTTGAATTGTATTATGTATTTTTTCATTAAAATTATGGGACTCGATCCCGTAACTCTCGCGAGTATGGAAAATCTAGAGCGCCTGTGCTCTATCTCTGTGTGGTACTTTACTACTACTGTCTAATTTATTAGCGTAGGTTATTATGATTCGACTTGGCAGCCACGTTAGGGTTTTACCCAAAACGCAGATCCTCCTATAGCAAGGAGTAATGCAATTTTTAAAGTAAGTAATGCAGTTTTGAATTTAAGATCTCGTTGGGTATCCCAACGGATCCGGTCCTGTGATTAGAGAAAACATGGAAATTATAATTATTGCTTGGTTTATAGTGTAGTTTTTACCCATGGTGATTTACCTCTGTAATGTTATTAATTTAACAATCTGTTCCGTAGATTGTCTATTAGTTTTTTTTATTACATGCACCCGCTAAAGGGTTTTCCAGACTCTGGTTTATTATTGTAGCCTTGTGGGATTTGATCCTGTGATTGGTGATGCGATTATAAAAATACATCCAGGATTTTCCTATGCAACTATCAGATCAGTTAGAAAGTATAAATACAATACTTGATTAAGGATCTTCGATCCATGAATTGTTCTGTTTGTAACATATTTTATTAGATGCTTACACTTACCTCTTTTCTAGGTTATAATATTAGAAATATTATTTTAAAAAGGAATTTCGATCTATGATAACAATTTACAGCCATAATACTAGCATTAATTAATCTACCTTAGGGATTCTTATATAAACATAACTCAGAAACATACGTTTGCATAGAAGGATGTAGATCTAAATGATTTTCAGACATTATGAGTCTAGTTGATAATTATCTTTAAAATAAAAATGCAAGGTAAGAAAATATCTGAAACGATGTATAACATTGAATATTGTTAACTTGTAATAATAAGTCGAACAGATGCTAACTAAATGGATTTTATCTGTAAAACTAGGAAGGAAATACAAATCTATACCTATAAGAGAAGGTCATAAATTATTGGGAGTCTATTTGCTAATATTGAAATTTGAAGTACAGAAGTAAAATGATTTAAACAATGATATATTTAGGAAATTACAGTTAAATATAAATAACTCTATGTTCTAACTGAATTTACTCTGTTAGTACAACATACACAAATACACTATTAGAATAGTCGAAAGCATATAATTTAGCTACTTCAGATCTAAAGAATTAAAATCTACAGTGTTTAAAATGTAAAGTATAAACCTAGCACCAACGCTTTGGAGAAACAAGAGTGGAAATTGCGTTCCTCCCAACCAATCTCCCAGAGCATCCAAGTCACTTGCTCCAGAACCCCCGAGCCTGTACACTAAACCACAAGAGAAAAATCTCAATGCACCGTCTCTTGCATTACATAGATGTTTAATCCTCGTCCAATGCTAGCCTCCTACTACTCATGGACATAGTAATTTATTGTATTCTACCTAGGACATGGTCATTTATGAGCCTCCTGCTCTTTAGCACTCAACTAGGGGTTGTGACCTTATTTTAGGGAATGATGTCGTCTGCATCCTGAGTTCTCACTCGGTGGCCTTTTCCACTTGTGTTTTTCCTCTTGTGGGTCAGCAAACACTCTTTCAACATCTATATCCACTCTTGTCCCCCTTCAGCATATTTTATTTAATAAAATTGTTTTGATTACAAAATGTTTTATTCTTGACATTTCTATCAAAAATAATAAAATAATAAATAAAATAACAATAAAGTATTTTTAGCAGAATTAATACTAATAATGAATTTCGGGGGTGTTACCATGCATGGTGCTTTGAGGCATTGCTCATGGATCTAGATACATCAATGGTTTTGTTAGGGAAAAGGGCTTGGTATTCCTCCCTAGACAATCATTCCCCAATATCCTATCCCTAGATGGATAGCATATTCCTTTACGGCCTAAGATTAAGGTGCCCTTCATTGGCAATGTGCAAGTCCCTAAGTACCCGATACCTAGACACATATATCCATGGACACCCCTACAAAGTCATGTATGGTTCTTCAAGGAATTATTCATGGATCCTAATGCCTTAATTGTTTCTTTAGGGACAAAGAAATGGTCTTATTTCCTAGAATGTTATTCCAAAGGCCCTTGGAAAAACTTTAGATGCATACCACTATGCAAAAACTTTTGATTGTTCTCATATCAAATTTTCATGCCAAATATCCACTTTAAAGGGTTTATGTTATGCTTAATGGCCTTCATCATTGGACATTAGGGTACAATTCCCTCAATTTCCTCCATAACAATGGTACAAGGCCCATCCCTAGTGCACAAAACCACATATTTCCATACATATCCCACTTTCAAGATAATGATCTCCTATGTGATAGTTTGAGAAATTACTCTTAGCTTGAGATTCCTAATACCTTCCTTCAGGTCCTAAGTCCTATGATTCCTCCCAAAACTATGTACAAGGTTCTAAGACCCATATCTGGTCTCACTAATATTAGCACTCACATGCCAAGGATAGTGTTGGGATTTCATGGGTGTGTTTCAAATATTCCCTTACGACCGAAGGCCGAAGGCCCAAGTTTCTTCCTTCGACATATAAAAACCTTAATACCCACATGTACTGCAAAAAACTTATAATATCATTGAAGTCCTCACTTAGAGGGAACATATGTCATGTGTAGTTGTTCGAGGTGTCGGTTTTGGTCTTGGATGCCAAAATTATTTTATTAGGGGATAAGGCCTAGGTATCCTCCCTCAAACATGTTAAGGGACTTGACACCCTATATAGTGCTTAAAACCTCTTAGTGACATTGATACTCCATATATTAGAACAAGGATACCCTTAAGAGGTATTATGTGGTGGTTAGAGGTATATTTTTTAATCTTATATATAAAGAGGTTTCATATAATGTCTAAGGCCTATGTTTCCTCCCTTAATCATGTATATTTCCTAGATACTTATAATTAGTTTTATTTCCTCTTATTTACCCCTATATCCCTATTATAAGGCCATGGATCCTCTCAAATAATTATTTTTGTTAGCTCAACACAACATTATTTTCCCTACAAACCTTTAAGATTCATTTCACCTAACGCTTACGTTTCTTGTCTTAAATACGTTGAGGACCAATACACCTACCATTGGTGATCAAATACTTATAATGCCATCAATGCCCACACATAAATGCTAAGAGCATTGTTATTAAGACAAGTGTGTTGACCATCTTCCTTTGTCCTACATTCCTAAAAGATTCTTTTAGGGCCCAAGGTAGAGGTTTCCTCCCTCGTTCATGTCCAAGAATTTAAGACCCATGCCTTGTGCTCAAAACCTAATAATGATACTAATATCTATTAATAAATTTAATAAGATAAAAAAGAATGAATAATCAAATTTCAATTCAAATCACTTTTATTCTATTTTAGAATAATAATAAATTAAAAATTGGTGTCTTTAATTATTTTTCAACTAATCATGTGCATTTATATGTTTAAATATTACAAAAATAAAAAATTGAATTAAGTAATTTATACAAAAAATATTTGTGAAGTTGTTAAGTTTGTGGTGCAAATCATCATAAATAAATCATATGTGTACATGTCTATGTGACAAATAACCTCTTAGTACCACTATATAATACTTGCCAACATGGCACTTCTATAGTATTAAAGGATTAATTTAGACAAAGAGCTATTTTTCTTCTCTCAACAATGTTGAGGGCCACTAGACTCATCTCTGGTGATCAACAACCTTATAATAGTGTCAAGTCTCACACTAAAAGTCTAAGAACTCTCTTAGGAAGATGTGTGGTGGCCTTTGAGTTTTCTTCCTTGGTCCTAAATTATTAAAAGCTTATTTTATTATGCAAGGTAGATGATTTCTCCTTTCACTATGTCCATGGAATTGAAGCCCATGCCCTACTCTTAAAAGCTAATAATTATAATAATATCAATAATTTTTTTAATAAAAT
The DNA here is from genome assembly GCA_001517045.1 of Pseudotsuga menziesii. Classification (NCBI taxonomy): domain Eukaryota; kingdom Viridiplantae; phylum Streptophyta; class Pinopsida; order Pinales; family Pinaceae; genus Pseudotsuga; species Pseudotsuga menziesii. Next base: position 197,829 of record LPNX010241128.1, read on the forward strand.
CAATAAAAATATTATCACCGAATAATCAATTTTCTATTCAAAGCATTTTTATTACTACTTTATATTTGTAATAAATTAAAAATGGTTCATTTTAATTAGTTATCAATATTAAGAATCTAGGTATTTATATATATAAATAATATTTAAAATTAATAATTAAATTGAATTATTTAGAGAACAATTATTTGTGAACTTACACTAATTATGGTGTAAAGCAACATAAATGAATTGAATGTGAATTTATTTGTTTTAATAGTAAAAGAAATGAATTTGTTGTGATTGTGGTGCAAAAACTCATAAATTAATAGAAAAAGAGATGAATTTGTTTTGATTGTGGTGCAAAAACTCGTAAATTAATCTCCATGATTTATTTGAATGAATTAAATTATTCGTAAAGTACTTGTATTTATGGTGCAAATACTTATAATTAAATCCTACTTCTACATGCCCATGTGGAAAATAACATCTTAGTTCCACTTTATGGTACTTGCCAACATGGCATTTCTCTTAACATAGATGAGGGGAAAAACAAATTGCAATAATATTAACAAACATGACACCATATTAACACCACAAAATATAAGTGGTGATAATGCCACCAATTTAACACCACAAAATATAAGTGGTGTTAATACCACCACCTTAATAACATCACAAAAGTGTAAGTGGTGGTAATACCACCACCTTAACACCACAAAATAGAAATGGTGCTAACTTGTCGTGATATTTTCCAAGATGAGCGGCTTGCAAGAACAACTAATGCAATGTGAGCTTGTCATGCATTGGTTAACTTGTTGAATGATCAACCAATCGAACAGATGACAATGTTGGCCATACATGCATTGTAGAATTTAGTTATGCACAGTAGGACTAATAGGAGCGTTGTTGTAGAACAAGGTGGTATACTAGTTTTCCAAAATCTCCTCAGTTCAAACAATTCAGAGATGACTATGAAAGTGGCATTTCTTATCAAAATTCTGTTCTCCAACAATAGTATTCAAGAATACATATCCAGTGACCTTCTGAGGGATTTGACAGGTAAAATACCTCTATTTAACTTCAAGAATGGGTAATAAATCTTGTGATTCAAAGACCATGGTTTTTATTTATTCAACTGCTTTTCTGTAATCAATTGCATACATGGTTTGTTGTGCATTTAAAATATCAAACATCGATCATCCATTTTGGGTGAATGAGTTTAGTTTTTTAGGATTATCTTAAGCACTTCTGGCTTGATAAGTTTTATGTGGTACGTTGCTAGACTAAGCTTAGTGTTTTCTATAGATATTGTGAACATATTATCCTGTTAAATAAAAAAAATTAATTACGTCGATAGGCGTATATATGTTAGAATTTTTGGGTGGACTACCATCTATGCTTTTTCATCTACCGATGAGAATGAGATAAGTGTACTGTCCAAATTGATTCTATGGGCATCATCCAAGATTAAACAAGAATGAGACAAGTGTACTATCTAGATTGATTATATGAGTGTCGTCCAAAATTAATAATTAATAATTTCAAAAAAATAAAAAATAATTTAATTAACATGTGACAAGTAGAGTTAGTGATAGTTGTAAAAAATAAAATTAATCTTCAACTATTCGATTATTAGATACAACGGCTAGCTTAACTCCATCGATTATTAGATACAACTATTACCTTAACTCTAATTATTCTAGAACTATTAGCTTAACTTCAACTCTAATCAAAGTTATATTGAATAACTATTCGCTTAAATATTATATGCAACTATTAGCTTAACTCCAATGATTCTACAACTATTAGCTTAACTACAACTCTAATTACTTATGGCTTAGTCCAAGTGCATTTGGCATCTAGGAGTTTAGATAATGTGCAGTCATGTAAGAGTCGAACTCCAAATAAAATAGTTCGAACTCTTAATAAATTCCTATGAACTCGTGTGATAACTGCACTTAGTGGCATGGTATTGTGCAACTCATGTGACACTCAAACTCCACCTACCAATTGGGAGTCCACTTAATGTGTATAAGGCTTAGTCAAACTCCATTTGGAAGCTAGAAGTCACGATAACTCATATCTCTTTTACTAACTACAATAGATTTATATTAGCTTAACTATTAGATACAACTATTAGCTTAACTCCAATGATTTTACAACTATTAGCTTAACTTCAACTCTAATTACTTACGGCTTAGTCTAACTGCATTTGGCATCTAGGAGTCTAGCTAATGTGCAGTCATGTAAGAGTCGAACTCCTAATAAAATAGTTCGAACTCCTAATAAATTCCTTTGAACTCATGTGATAACTACACTTAGTAGCATGGTATTGTGCAACTCATGCGACACTCGAACTCCACCTACCAACTGGGAGTCCAGTTAATGTGCATAAGGCTTAGTCAGGATAACTCAGAGCTCTTTTATTAACCACAATAGATTTATATTAACTTTTAAATTAACTATTAATCATTCAAACTCCTTATAAATAATTATAAAAAATAAAAAATAGCTCATGTGATAACTGAACTTAATGGCATGGTAATGTGTAGTCCATGTGACAGTTGAACTCCATCTAGCAGCTCGAAGTCGAGTTAATTAGTCAAACTGCATTTTACAGTTGGGAGTTGAAGTAAAGTGCAGTTCGTGTGATAGTATAATTCCTAATAAAATCCTCTAAATTCCTAATAAATTCATCTTAACTCATGTGATAACTGCACTTAGTGGCATGGTGATGTGCAACTGATGTGACACTGGAACTCCACCTACCAATTAGGAGTCCAGTTAATGTGCATAAGGCTTAGTACAACTCCATTTGGAAGCTAGAAGTCAGGATAACTCGAAGCTCTTTTATTAACTACAATAGATTTATATTAACTTTTAAATTAACTATTAAATACAACTATTAGCTTAACTCCAACATGATGATACAACTATGATCTTAACTTCAACTATGAGCTTAACAACCACAACTTAAGTGGTTTTTATGTTACATTAACTATTAGATACAAGTAATTGACACATTCTTTAGGGAAAAAAATTATAACTATTAGGTTAAGTCCAATGATGATACAACTTTAACTTAACTTCAACTCCAGTCACAAATTTTAATTGAATTGCAATGGTTGATATATTAACTTTTAACTTAACTATTAGATACAATTATTAGTTTAAATCCAATGATTCTACAACTATGAGCTTAACTTTAACTCTAATCGCAATTATATTGGATCACTATTAGATTAACTATTAGGTTAACTCCAATCATGATACAACTATTAAATTAACTTCAGTGGTGATATATTCCTCTCGGTGTATTCCAAACATATTAATCTTATTAATATGGTTGTTGCTAGTAATAATATAAAGATTGTAAATTACCTTTTCTCTGCATTTGACGTTTGTCTGCCACCGAAAATAGTAATTAATATGGTAATATCCCTCAGTTGTATGCCTTTAAAACCGAAAGTTGCAAAGCACAAAGGTGGACGAGTTTATCTATCACAAATTACTAGTGCATCCGACGCTCGTATGCCACCTAAAGTAGTAATTAATATGGTAATATCCCTCAGTTGTATCCTTTAAATGTTGGAAAATACTTGTTTCTCATGATTCCTGTTTGTATAAATTCCTGTGGATGTTGAATTACCAAGACGTGATTCCTGTTTGTATGAATTCCTGTGCATGTTGAACTGCAAGACGTGTGGTCTTATTTAGAAATTCGTTGAATGTGCCAATCAATGCAAGTTGAAATACCTTTTTCATCAAAGCAAGTTGAAATACCTTTTTCATCAAAGCAAGTTCGAGAGATTTATAATAAATACCAACACAATGGGAAGGGAATATTATGCTTTAAAATATAAATGTATATGTTTTCCTATTACAAGGTCGATGTATACAAGATACATGGGAGACATCGTCTTCTTCTATGTTACATCAACTATGCTTCTCTAATGGGAAGCCCATCAACTTGGAATCATAACATACTCTTTATAGACATTGAATAAACATTGAATTGTTTCCCAAGAACGTTAATGTTGATGATAAAGTTCAAAGTGGAACTCTAGAATTGAATGGGTACCATTAATATTTGAAAGGGATCATTATGCTAACCCACTAGCAGAATAATAGGTGGTTTCAATTAAAATATATATTTTAATAGAAATATTATTTTTTATGGATAGAATTAAATTACTTTGTTGGGCCACGCTTGAATTTTTATTGTTGAAATTACAATTTATTTTGTAAAAATAGATTCATCCTTCTCGATTACATTTAGTGCACCTCAATTATGCAATTTTAGCAACTTAAAACTATCATTTCAACCATTTATTTCAAATTTTGATAAAAAAAATCACCAAATAGTAAGTGCCAATCATCTAAACTTTAGTTTACACAGAGTCATACTCTTATAAAAATATACCATTCTTTATAAAAACATGTTGACATGTTTTTCCATGTCCTTCCCATTGCCAACGAATTTATGTAGCAAGTTTCAACAAAATATTTATCATATTCCTACCATAACTTAGATGGAGTAAATTAGTATTAACCACTTGGTAAAAGTATGGATGTGAGAGTTTCTTTTTCCATTTCCAAAGCTAGCGAGATTTTTTTTTCCATTTCCAAAGCTAGTGGGTTTGTCCCTATAGCAAGATGTCTATGCACGTTATCGTCTCTTGAAACAATAATAGGAAAATCAATTTGTAAGACGTAGTAAACTCATTTCCAAATTCAATATAGGATCTTTACGAGAAGAATTTTTATTAAAGCTTCTAGCCCAAGCAACAACCAATTTGGGTTAGGTACTATGATTTTCCCATCTACAGTTTTCTAGTTTTCATAAACAAATACCATGCAAACCTAGGAGCTATTTTGTTACTATTATCATCTGCATAAGGAGAAGGAAGATTCTTTGCATTGAGAGTACACGGGGAAGATCCATCCCCACTATATAGTGTACATCTAAATATGGATAACATGTAGACAATGCATTGCCAACATTAAATAAAAATATGAGTGTATGCAAGTTATGTATGTGGGTATACATGGAACCCACTTAATACATGCAAACAATTAATGCATGTATGGATTAATGTTGTGTTCTACATGAAGAGAGTATACATCATGAACATAGAATTATAGTTTTATATGGTAAGTATATAGTTACTTTGCTTAAGATCCCAACTTTGTAAATATATTTTATTATCTTGTTGAGTAATATATTGAGATGTATAGAGTTTATTTTTTTACACATTTGAGTGTTAAAAACCTACTCTGGAACTCAAAATTAATGAAATATATGAACTTGTTTTAGCATTAAAAAACTTACTATGCATCTCAAACTTAACAAAATAAATTAACTTAATGAAATATGTGAAATGTACAAATAACATGAATAAATTAAAAATAAAAATTAATATCAATTATAAAGCGTTTGAACTTTTCCTAAAACTCCATGGACTGAAAGTCTCTGTCATATTTGTGAGATTATGAGTGTTGAGGATGAAAATCACTTCTTCTTCTATTGTCCTAGGTACACCCACATAATATCTTAGTTTCAAAAAAATTATTACAATAAAAAACTTGCCTAACCTTCTATTTCATCAAAATTATAGTAATTTAGGAATGCTCCTCTGCAAACTTTTTGAGCAGAGAAATAAAACTCTAAAACATGCCAAGTAGTTCCATACTTTTCTTTCTTAAGTTCTGATAGACCGTGGACATCATCAGCATCATCGCCATTTAAAAAAAAATACACTTTCCTACTTATTAGATAAGTAAAATGTATAAACCAAACTCATAATTAGAATAGAAAATCTCACATTTATATAATAATAAATTAAAACATGAGTTACTTTCCTATCCTTTATCATTAAGAGGATAATATGTCCTTAAGGAATAAAATGTGTCATGATTCATAGTGGTAAATAGTGGAGTGAATTACACTAACAAATTAAAACAAAGAGAAATCGAGATTCTTTAATATTTTACCTTGAAAATTTTGGGATATAACAAGCTTGCTTACTTAGCTTTTTCAATGCTCCACAAATTTGAATTTAAGCATTTTCTAATTTTTAGAAAGACAACTACTAGAATTTCGAAGCCTACAAATTCTTAGTTTATGGCTTCTGAATTTATGGTACTTTTTTCCACATGAACTATACCATAGTCAGAGTATACAATAAATGCAATGATCATTACAGTAGTTCAAAATTGATTTCAGTTTGGACTCATGATATGCCAACAAACGAAAGAAATCCAAAATATTTTCTTTACTTGACAATTAGTAGAAATGATGAGTACAATATCAATAGGATGATTTTGAATAACTTGTTTGTACACACACCTTTAGATTTACTCAACTAATTTCAAACACCTTTAGATTTTGTATTCTAGAAAAATTATTACATGACATGAAAAAAATCACGTAAACGTTATCTAAATTAGTGTCTTATTGCTCAAGCTACATCTAAACTGGTATGATATTGAACAAGTTTCATCTTGAAGCCAAGTTAGGGTATCAATGTTAATTAAAGTCATCATTGATTTTAACAAGGTCAACAGATCTATGTCATGAGATTATAAGATTGTTGAATGATATTTTCATTGATGTAAATGTGGAAATGATGATGATGATGTGGAAATGGTAATGATGATGTGGTCATGATGATAATTATATGACCATCATAAAGGGAGATTGGTTGACACCTTGAAGAGATTTGAAGGAGCCTTGACATAAGTGTATATAAATCCAAAGTGGTCCCCTTATGGCGGAGCTATTAAGTATGGACCTCAGAGGATGAGATAACATGTAGTTGTTTATTCATGCCTAGTTTCACTTGTACACAAATGGGGCAAGCCCCTAAATACTATGATGATGAGAAGTAAGAAAAATTCCCTAAAGTGATGGTGATGTGTCCACAAGAACATGATGATGAGAACTGATAAGAAGCCCCTAAATCCAAGTAAATATATTTATGTACACCCCACTTTCTCACTTGTGGAGGTGAGAAACCCTAAGAAATAAGATGAAATTATGTATTTGAACCAACTTAAGGGTATAGAAGGACAAATTTATACAGTGAGGAAGCAACATATCATGACACTTGTCAATGAGCAAGTTTATTTGGTCTTGATGGAATTAATGATAAGGTATTTACTCACATGTGAATAAAGGAAAATGTTTAATGGGACAAGTAAGCCCATGTGGATTTGCAATATTGTAGGATCCTAGAAAAGGAAGTAATCCCCAAATCCCCTTGATGAAGACATGATGTGGTGAAGAAAACAAGTGAATCCCCTTGATGAAGTCGTGAAGTGGTCATTAACCCATTGAAGAAGCCCCTAAAATGTGGAAGACACAATTAATTTTAAGTTGAAGTTCATCCCTAAAGTGAACTAAAAAGTGACTTTGGACTTGTATAAATAAAAGGATCCTAATTTGAAATTAGGATCACTAAAAATTTGGATAAAGAGGAGTGAATTTCAACCAAGAAGAGTGAGTTTCCATGGTGAGATGAAGTCAAGGGGGTTGTGAAATTTGTTTCAGGTGAGTCTTGGAATTATATATATATACATATATATACATATATTTAAAAACATGTGGTAAAATTTGCCATATGTTGATTCAATCTATTTTTAGAGATATGACTTTGAGAAGTTATGGTTTCTGAATGATCCTATAATTAGCTTCAAATAGGCTAGTTTGGTGGATTTACTATAACTTCTATTTTGGGATGTTTCAGATCATGAATTTTTTATAGGAAGGAGTTTCTATGTGTGAGTACATGTGTTATAAATCTCATATTTTTGGTCCATTATATCTTTACATTTATTCCCTATGGGAGTAATGGTTTCTGAATAGTTTAAAGCAGAAGATTATGGTGATATTGGTGTATATTATGGTGATGTTATTGGTCTATGATTCTTTCTTGCTTTCTTCTCCTTTTAAGAATACCATGTGCCGACTCTGATGTCACTGTAACATTAAATCTGAGTGTTATGCGAAAATATTTATCTGGATGTTACATAAGAGAATCCATATTTAGTAATAAATATATAAATAAATGTTGAATAATAATAAAAATGATAGATTACTTTACAATATCTTGGCTTTTATATTAGCCATTGCACCTTTTCAATGTAAAGGTCACCACTCTATGATTAATTAATTAATATATATTCATTATTATTATTATTATTATTTGTATTTATATTATTTTTATGTTTATAACACCCTAAATTTGAGTGAATACCTTGATCTACATAGTGGGTACAACCAATGGGCACGGAACAAAAAAAATAGATCATAAAATGGGTATCAATCCGAGGGAGGCACCATGAATTGGAATCAATATGATGGTATGGTTTTTGTATAGAGAAAGAAGCCATATTTAAATATAGTCAAATTGCAAACCACATCCAATATATAACAACTCTTATACAATGTAAAGATCCAGGGATAACCTGGATCATGAATAATCCTCATTAGAACATAAGAAGTTACATTAATATGGATGAGTTGATACATGAGATATCCTCAATTTATAGGATTGAGAAATGAGGAGGCCCAACAATTTGCTAAAAATAACCAGAGGATTAGGATGCCTACATGACGTTACAACTCAAGTAGGTTGCCATACATTGGAAATACCAACACCAACAATGTATGATGACAGTTTGACTTCAATTGGTTTGGTCATTGTTCCTTTGTCGACTAATGGCTCCTTGTTGACACCTTGATCTAATTTTGGTTCTGTTTTTTTTTGATACTTCAACTTCTTGATTTACACAAGCAAACTTTGATTATGTTTTTTTAAAGTGAGAAAGTTCTTCATCATTTTCTGATTTGTCCAATTTAGGCTTTGGAATCGCTAAATTCTCATCCTTTAACCTTTTGATTTGTTCAAGAAATTTCTAATTAAGATTCTTTGTGGAAGATTTTTCTTCGTCCTTCTCTGATAATTTCTTCTCAAATCTTAATTATCTTATTCGATCTTCTAATTGCATAGCATCTTATCCTTTGACTTATTAATTTGTGCAAGTAATTTTTTACTATGAACTTTTAAGTGCAAAATTTATTTGTATGTTTCTTCAACATCATGTTGAATGCATTGTTTTTCCATGTTTTAATTCATTGACTTGTGCAATCAACTCTTGCATATGATTTTTAAGGTAAGTATTATCTCTCTTAGTTAAGCCATTAAAATTATTTTTAAATGTCAATCTCAAGTTGTAATTTTTTATTGATCTCTTCAAATTGTGTTACTTATCCATTTATTCTTTTATTTGTGAAGAATTTATGTTCATTTTGCATGTCACTTTGATTATTAAATAAATCTTTCTCTTAATATATGCGATCTTTTCACAATGAATCTTGTGTAAATAAAAGGATGATAAGTTCAAGCATACAAATATAGAAGTTTAATGGCCAAGGATTCAAGTTATGGAAGCTGAATATGGAATATCTTCTTGTAGACAAAGAACAATGGATTGTTGCGGATCATAGTACAAAATCCACCATTGTGTAAAAGGAAGATTGGGAAAAGATGGAATGAAAAGCAAGAAGGACAAATTGAGTCTAGTTCTCATATTTAGTGTTGTTAAATGTCTCTAAAGAAGACAATGCAAGAAGCTATGAGATAAGTTGGGGAATTTGTAGCATTCAAATTCCTTGTAAACAAGTTATTTCTTCAAAAGAAATTTTATCATCTTAGAATATAGGATGGTGACTCTGTAATGGATCAGCTAAATTCCTTTAATAATCTAGAAAGTCAACTTGTATTTGTTGATATTAAATGGGGAAGAAGATATGTGTATTACCTTGTTATGTTCTTTTCCAGACTCTTGATATAACTTAATTATACTCAATCGGTAGTCACGCATTGAATCCACATTAAAGTTTGAGGATGTAGTTGCATCCTTGTTATCAGAGGAAATGAGGAGAAAATACATGGATGTTGTGTCCAATGATGCTTTATTTGTGAGAGGTCGCTACTAAGAGAAGGAAAATAAGTCTTATGGGAGTAGATCTAAATCTCTAAGACTATTTACAAAGAAATGTTGCAAATGAGATAAATTCAGACATTTTAAGAAAAAATGTAAATCTAAGAATGTTAATAAAGATAATAGATATAATGATGCCCCTTCCACAAAAACTAAAACCTTTGCAAAAGAAGGAGCTAATGTTTACTTGGCATATATATGAACACATGCAAATCATGATGTATGGTTGTTCGACTTGGGTCCTTCATTTCATATGACTCCTCATGGGGAGTGGTTTTGTGACTATGAAGAGTACAATGGAGGTGACGTTTTCAAAGGATATGAATCAACAACCAAAATCATAAGATATGGAAGGGTTAATATACAATTGAAAGATGGAAGAATTAGAACTCTTCCTGGGGTTTCGCAAATTCTAGATTTGGAAAAAAGCCTGATATACGAAAGTAACATGGGTAATGTAAGTGTCCATACTATATTTGAAAAGGACACATGACATATGGTTTGAGGAAAAATGGTGTTGGCATGGGGATTCCAGAATCGGGAATTATGTACAATTTGTTGGGAATCACTTTTAATAATGTCTATAAAAATACCAGTGTTCCTAAGGATAGCAATGTAGAAGAAAAACCCATATTGTCAACTTGTAGAAAATAATTCTCTAGCATCAAATACGGTGACATATTGGAGAGAAGGGCCTTCAAGCATACATGGTAAAGATATGGTTTAAGGTATGATTGATTTCTTATTAGATTTTGGTTTCTATGAACATTGTAGATATGGTAAATAGAATATTCGGGTGAGATTCGCATCTAGTGCTACAAGAGAAGTAAAAGAATCTTGGATTCAATAAAGCGTCATGTGTTTGGGCTTGCACCTATTCCATCACTAGGTAAATCTGTGTATTATGTTACATTCATTGATGATCTCTTAAGGAACACGTAGGTTTATTTCCTCCATAAGAAATCTAAGGATTTGGATAAATTTAATGACTTTAAAGTTCTTGTAGAAAATTAGACATGGAAGAAAATAAAGGTGTTGAGGGAGTATAATGGTAGAGAGTTATACATAAATGAGTTTAGGGAATTTTATAAGTGTGGAATAGCAAGGAAAAATATTACTCCATATACACATCAATAGAATGGATTTCCAAAAGGATGAACAAGACATTGATGGACAAGGCAAGGAGTATGCTCAATGGTGCAAGGTTATCATAGAAATTCTAGGAAAGGGATATGGATATTGCATATTAATTGGTAAATTAAGAACCTACTTCACCATTAACTGACAAAAATATGCATGAAGCATGGACTAGTAAAAAACCCTCTCTTAAACATCTCAAACGTTTTGGTTGCGATGCTTATGAGCATGTTCCAAACAAAAATATGAGTAAGCTAGATAATAAATTTGAAAAGTGTATCTTTATTACTTATAAAGATGTTATAAAAGGTTATAAAGTTTGGAACCTAGTACCAAAGAAAACTATTTACATTCAAGGTATTCTATTTAGAGAGGTTAAAGTTCCTACCAAATAAGAAGTCCAACCAAAGGAAGAAGAAATAGAGAAAATAGAGTTTGAGATGGAGGGTGAAGAATATTACTCAATAGAATAATATGAAATATAAGAGGAAGAACCTTAGGTTCCAACCTTGAGGAGATTAGTTTGTGAAATAAGGAAAGAATAATTATATATCCCACCTATTTTATACTCTAATTTTCATCTATCTATTACTGATGATGATCCTAGGACTGTTAGGGAGGTAGTGGATTCAGAGGATAGTAAACTTTGGAAGACGACAATGGTTGAAGAAATGAATTCCTTATATAAAAAAGATATTTTGTATCTAGTTGAGTTTCCAAATGGAAGAAAAAATATTGGTAGAAAAGGGTGTTTAAAAAGAAGTTGAATGAAGAAGGTAAGGTGGAGAAGTACAATGCTCACCTAGTAGCTAAGGGATATTCCCAATTGGAGGGAATTAATTTTGGTGATATTTTTTATTCTGTTTCTAAATTAACTTCTATTATATTTATTTTCTCTATTGCTACTTCTTTTGATCTTGAAGTAGATCATATGGATGTGAGGGAAAGATTTTTGCATGGTGATCTTAAAGAATAAATCTACCTGAAACAAACATAATTCTTTGTTGTGAGGAGAAAGAAGAAGTTGGTTTTCAAGATGAAAAATTCCCTGTAGGTATTAAGACAATCACCAAGAATGTGATATCAAAAGTTTGATACTTAAATTTTGGGGCTTTGTTTCTAGAGAAATAGATTTACTCACTATGTATATTTTGAGCAGGTTTATGATCATTTTATTTATATGATCTTGTATGTTGATGTTATTTTGTTGATTAGAAAAATCAAGGAAAACATCAAGGATGACAAAAATCAATTTCTTTAAAAGTTCGATATAAAATATCTTGGTGTTGCAAATTTTATTTTGGACATGGAAATTAAAAGATACCAAGCCAACAAAAGAATATGGTTGAGTTGGAGGAAATATGTTGAAACAATATTTCATAAGATTAATAAGCAAGGATGTAAATTAGTAGAGGTACCTATTCTTGAAGGTGTAAAGTCATCTCAAAATTAGTGTCCCAAGACTCAAAAAAAAGTAGAATACATGTCACATGTTCCCTATGCTATTGTTATTGGAAGTTTGATGTTTGCTAGGGTATGTACTAGACTAGACATTGTCCATACACTGGGAGTTTTGAATAGCTATATGTCAAAACCGAAGAAGGAAAATTGGATACCCGTAAAGAGGGTCTTTAGATATTTGCGTGACACTTGAGATTATGAAATATGATATCAAGGAAGACATAGACCTCGCAAGGAAATAGATATATAGGCCTTTGTTGATGCATGTTGGGTTGGAGATCTTGACCGTAGAATAACTACAAGTGGTTATGTTTCTCACTTATTTGGTGGAGTAATCAATTAGATGAGTACGAGATAGGGTGTAGTTGCAATGTCAACTATTGAAAATGAATACATGGAAACCACTCATTGAAGTAAGGAATCTATATGGTTGCAAAGATTGTATTCATGCATGATTTTGTCTAGAAAGCAGTGAGAATAGGTTTTGATAGATCAAGTGCAATTTTTCTAAGAAAGAACCTTTCTTATCATTATAAGACAAAGCATTTTGATGTATAGTACCATTTTGTTAGAGACATGGTTGAACAAAACAAAGTTGATCCAAGAGGATATTGGTGGCCACCCACCTAGTCCTCTTGGACCCCCACCATTGTTTCTTTCAGTTTTACAGTTTCCTTAATTGTAGCACAATTTACTATTTTTGGCAGTTTTCGGGTCTTAAACTTCTGGAGTCGTTTTGAGGCCCTAAACGATGTTTTTTCGGCATCGAATGGTGTGGCAAATATGAGTCTGTTCCGAACTCAATATTTTCTATTTCCGGATGTGGTCCTTAAACAGATCTTTGTAACGATGTATCATGCGCGTCAAACGGAGGTAGTATGCTAAAGTTACGACCCTGGGAAATTGATGTACCAAGTTACCCAACGGGGCCCACATTAAGGCGTTTCACCTCCTAGGGTTAGGTTTTTGGATGTGTAGGGTTTCCATTGTTTCTCAATATTATATAGGCTTTCGAGCCTCATTGTAACACAGAGTTCAGAGGCATGTAGCCACCACATCTCTTCTCACAGATAAGCTACTAGCACTCTAGCTAGTTTATTTCCATTATGCATGTAAACAAGTTTCAGTTATTGATTAATGAGATGAAGTGTTATTTCCGCTACATATTTGTTTCTATGGTTATCTGTGTATTCTGTTGCGTTCCTGCATAAATCCGGATCAAAATTATTGCTTGAGAAGGTGTAATACCCCCATTTTTTACTTGGAATGTATTAAATCAAAATGATGTATATTTGATAGTATGGTTTCCCAATGTGGAGCTCAAGGACAAGGTTCGACTAATTAATGGCTATGCATCTATAATGTGAATAGATATATATGGACCATGTGATTGATTTTTCATGCCAACTTGAAAGCTATGTAAATATTATGTTGGAAAATTAATAAAATGGTTCAAGATAGCTATGTAAAGAGAACTAGAGGGGCGAGGATTCCACTAGAGGGTAAGAGAAAAGGGGGCCTGTGGGAGATTAAATCATCTATTTCCAAGTGTCAACCTTAGAACTCATCCATTTATTGTCATGCATTGTAAATGAGCCAATTACTTCATTTTGACTATTAAATACAATCGTTGAATGCATGTGTGAGTTTGGTGGGGAAAGTCTTATCATGTAATTATGGAAACATGGGTTGAATATACTTATGTGATTGTTGTAAATTCCTCTCTTATGTGGTCAAAAGTTATTTCAACTATATTTTTCACCATCCTCTAATCTCCTTTGGAGTCTACCAATTATTCTCGTGCACATATTTATAGCAAGTAGAGTTTTTGTCTTGCTATTAGTTCCACTTCCATTACCATTACCAGACCATGCAATGACCAAAAAATTGAATTGGGAAGAAGAATTGTAGAAATTAGAGAAAAAGGAATGGTTGTAGTTGAGAAAATAGGCTAGAAAATATAAGAGGCTTTACCCATTATGTGTTTCTGCTTATGCTTGCTTGAGAAGCCATGAATTAAGGTTACAGGAGGTTCTCCAATAGCTTACAGTAGATTGGACTCTTTCTGCACACACTAGTAAGCATTGTAAAGGTTGGATTTCCTGACGGAGTTATGGAGCAATGAAGGGAAATTCCTTCCTTGTGTTGTGTGGGGTAGTAAAAGAGAGTGCCATGGTTGGGATGGCTACGTAAGATCCCTATAAATTCTTAAAGGTGGGAAGTTAGGATAAGCATGAGAGAAAATGGGTTGTGGGCTAGGAGAGAAAATGATGTAGATGTTTCCTTCACTCTGGAACTTGCCTCGTAGCTTAAATTGGGGGCGGTATATGTAGCGGATACCTATGGTTGGGTAGAGAATCGCTCTTACACAACCAATTTCTTGGATTTTCTTTGTTAAAATATATGTATTCTCTTGTATATGAATGTGAAATGATTTCATTTTCTACTATGATGAATATGCTTGATTGTGCATGATGTGTGTGTGGATGGATTTCTATTTCCATTGTGTTTTAAATTTATGCATCTGCAGATATAATTATTATTTATGAATTTGTATGGCCCACATGGGAAAATTTATAAACCTATAATTTGTAAGTACCCTAATTTTCTTGGTCATAATAGGAAGGAGACATGAAAAAAGGTAGATACCTCGAGAATGTTGTAGAGTCATTGACAACGTATATTAGTACTGAAGATTTACGTTGGTGTAGAGAATCAATGGGCATTGTTTCCCTTAGCGGATGATCTCATGAATTCTTTCCCATTTCTCCCTTGTTTCAAAGAATACAAGTGAGAGAACGCTCGACATGTGTTGCACTCTTTGTATTTTCTCAGAGAAAAGGGGATTTGGGAAGGCGATCACCCTAGTGACTAGGGGGTGTAGGGGGATAGTGGGCCCCCCACTATTAATTTGGTGGAAGGGCCCCTAAAAGAAAATTTTAGGTTTGTTTTGGGCCATTTTGAGTTTTTTGTCCTATGTTTTTTTATTAGTCCATTAGTTTTTCCTGGTTAATTCTGATTAAGGAATTAGGGTTTTAGTCGAATCTAGGTTAATGGATTAGGGTTTTGCATTAGAGGAAATTTCAACTCAAAATGGGCCTCCTAAAATGAACTAATAAAATAATATTTAAAATAATAAAATAATATTTATTAATTTTGGAGGAAGAAAAGAAAAAAACTACTTTTTTGTTTGTATTTTTGACATATCTCCCCGTGTTTTTACTCAAATTTTGATTGGGAGAGCTCGTTGGATGCAGAATTAAATTCTGCATCCAACGAGTACCCACTCGGCATACTTTTGACGGACCCCGCTACCCCAAAAACAAGAAATACCTGGAAAAATGGAATGATGATGTCATCATTCTGTTTATCTGTTATTAATATGCATATAGATATGTGGCATTTGATGTCCAAAAAGTTAATTAAGAAACTTAAAGGAAGGAATAAACAACTATCACGGGGTTTCTACTAAAAGTGCACTTAAGATTTATGAAGTTTGATTGTAAGAGAGAAATCAAGAGATCCCCGTAGGGTAAGCTTCACAAAATAAAAAGGAAAATTTATAGAATGCAAGAAACACAGTTTATATTCCCACGTGGATTATTACAATGGAAGTTAGAAGATAAATGTGTATAGGTATCATGTCACAGCTAAATTCTTTGCAACTAGACACATATTTTAAATATATACACATATGCTTCCATGTCAAATGATGATCTAGGTTCCAAAACTAGATAAAATATTATCATTACAAGGAACTTGGTCCCTTCTTTTTTGTTGGAGACAAATCAAATAACATGACATGAGTTGGGCTTGTTTTAATCCCCCCATCAAGGAATTGTCTCCCTTTCACTTTTAGACTTGATTTTAGCAACAATGATGATTCTACTAAGTATAAGCATTGATTACAAGCATTATGAAAGCATTAGATCTTCAAATAAACCTTGTTTTGGAATTTATAAGCTAGTGGTTAATCAACTCTTTTTTTCTCCTCGATATTTCAAGAAGAAATGATGAAATTACATTTGGCAATGTGTCTATGAACACTATAACCAAAATGAGAGTACTTCTTTCACAAACAACACATCCTAAACAATAAATGCACTAAAAGGGACATACAATGAAGATCAAGACCTAATAACACATAACAATTAAGGAGAACCTCAAAGGCCACCATGAAGCCATCTACCTCCATCATGTACACCAAGAATCTTTTAAACAATTATATATAAAGGGACATGCCTTCACTAATACCAAAAAAATCGAACATCCCTACCCATGAAAGGGAGAGTGATTCAACATAGATTATTTGCACCAACTAAATCATAGAAAAACCACCACAAAAGGAGTAGAAACAATCCAAAACCATTTGGTTCCAATAATAAAACCTAGTCACCAAAACCCACTAAAATGATGGGAAGAAATTTGGATAAAAAAATTCACAAAATGAAGCAAAACAATCTGAAGCAATCAGGTTCTAGAAAAATAAATCCAGCCCTAAACCTGCCAGAGAAATTAGAAACACGAAATGTCCAAGGGAAAAACTGTTGAAACACTACGAAAAGTGGCAAGAATTGAGACAAGGCTAAAACTCCTAATCACTAGCATAAATTCCATGACCAAGGACCAAAGGGATGTGAGAAAATTAACACCATAAGTAGAATGATACCACTCAAGTCCGAAAAGAGAACCTGTAAACCATTGAACCACATTGTGACAAACCACCACTAAAACTAGACCACCAACATTTAACGTAGAAACCACAAAGGAGAAGAGAAAAACCAAGCACTACCACCATTTGGAGAGCCCCCATCCTGCCCCCCCCCCCCCCCCCCCCCCCCCCGCCACCCCCTCGCCCCCTTTACCAATGACCAATATGAATGGCACATGATACTACACCAAAAAATGACCACAACACACAAGGAAGAGAAATATCATGCAAACCAAACATAGCTTTGAAACACTTGGAGTGAAGGAGAACATCCATATTCACTAACACAAATGAATATAGAATCCACAATCATCAAGCATCATGCCTCATGATGACCTGCGAGACATAAAAAAGAAGCAACAAGGTAAAACCCTAACTACCAATTAACTCAGATTTTAGTCCCACACGTTATGTCACCATTATGATGAAAGATTCTTCACTTTTATTTTTTATTAATAAACTTAAAAACAAAACAAATATATTGTCTATAGCCCATGGCCCAAACAACACTAAAAAGACATTAGAGAAAACATAAACTACTTGAGCTTTTGACATGAAAATGATTCCTAGAGAAGATAATTGCATTGTTGACTCCCTAGTTTTTCCTGCGTCTTCTTTTCTCGTAATTTCATGTTAAATATTGGCTAGTTTTCTTTTTGAACAAATTATTGTTTATAATTACAAAATAATGTAACATCTTGACATGTTTTTTAATCATATGAACAAATTTGTAGGTTCTTGTATATTTTAGAAGGGTTTGGTAAACAAAACATTTATGAGGGTTTCAAGGGATTTAAAACAACTTTTACCCCTTCAAAAAGTATCAAAATACGTAGAAGGTTGTTTGCAATCCATCTTTAAAATAAAACATGTGCTATCTCCTTGGAGGTCACAAGTTGAAAATCGGCAAGGGGTAGGGTTGCTCATTGGTCCATTGTGACAAGTATGGAAGGGTAGGCGACCCCTGGGATAGAGGCTCACCTCGGTGGGCTTTGGGATGTCTCGACTCCTGCTAAGTCACAAGTTACTTGTATATCTGGCTTGCGGTTTGTTGGATATACTCTTGGGAGCTTGATGTTCCCATGGTTTTAAAAAAAACATATACAAGTTTATAACCAAATTTAGGAAACAAACAACTAGAATGATGCGTAATATATCTCAATAAACCTAATAACCAAACAATAGCCAAATTGGTTTAAATTCCTGCATAATGTTCTCCCAAAAAAACTGAGTTCATAGAACATTTTACAAAATAATTGATCTATATATTGCACTGTATAAAAATAATAAATTATTTAATCTTAAGATAGTATATTTGACATATCTTTATAATTAGGAATTAAACCATATAAATAAAGAAAGATAATTAACCAAACCTGTGAAATAACTTAAAATTAAGATAAACAAAACAATAATCCTCAACATTATATTTCCCACTCATTTTTCAAATTGGTGACTAATAATGTCCCATTAAGAAATCAAAAAGTGAAATTAGGTTGTGTTCAATTTGTAAGAACCTTAATAAGCTCCCTTAAAAAGTAACTTGTGTATGTCCACTATGGACGAAATTCTAAAATAGGCCTCAAGTTCTAAGATGATTGAGGCATAACTTCCAAGTATAAACTTGAAGCCATTCTGGCTTTCGAAAAAATAGAGGCAATTTCATCTAGCCCTCTTAATCAATTCTCGACTTTGTTATGTGCAATAACGCTTTTGACGGCACCATTTTTGTATAATATTGTTTCATACATTTTTGTATAATATTGTTTCATAAAGATAATAAAGGATGTCTATAACATGTAGCTTTCACGATTAAAAATCTAAAATATTACAACTTTATTCAATAATCGAAAAGCAAGGGATTTTGTTGTACAAAATTTTAGACCAATTTAGATACTAGCCACACGAAAAAAATACAAATGTTTGCATATATTTATCGCCTTAAAGTAACATTGGGTTAACTAGGCTTCATAGTTTATAGGGGTATATATGGTTAATGAAAATACAAGAATAACATTTAGAGATTAAACCATTGAAATCTATTAAAGAGATATACTTAACAAGCCTTATGATCTAGTCAAAACTTACAATGGTGATCCAGAAATTGTCTCAAATGAGGAAATTGTTCTTGAAGTGATTGTCCTTAGTTGCATTTCGGTTAATTAAACCTAGTATAAGGATATTATTTATTATATAAAGAATAGTGTATTATTTGAAGGCTTGAGTTTTAAAGAGAAAAGAAAATTTATGTTCTAGGTTGTTAGGTTTGTGTTGATAGATTATGCGTTTTTTTTAGGAGGGTATGATGATATCCTTTTGAGATGTCTCAATCCAAACAACACTAAAAAGACACCTAAAAAGAGTCATTCACCAGTCTATGATAAACAATTCTTAGTGAAAATCATTGTGGATAAAATCCTTAGGGTAAGATATTTCTCACAAACACCATGTAGGCATTGAGATAACTTGGTTAAGAAGTATGAACCTTACTAGAGGTTTATTGGAAAATATAAATTACTTTGATACTCCACTATTTGCTATCAAGGTTTAAGTCTCATTTTCTCGATGGGCCCTAGAATTTATTGGGCTAATTTTTTCTCCTCTTATTTGAGGACATATGATCTATAAATGTGTGATTTAGTTCAATGGAAATATAAATTATTTTGATCTTCCAATATGTCCTTTCACGGTTCAAGTCCCATTTTATTGATGGGGCCTAGACTTTATTAGGCTAATTTTTTCCCCTCTAATTCCACTCTAATTCGAGGACATATGATCTGTAAAAAAGGGAGTTATGATATCAGAGCAGAGGTCAAAACATCGAGTTCTCAAAAATCAACACAGTCTCCTCTTATCATCAAAAGGGAGTTATGGCCCACTTTATTCACCAACACAAATCCTTTACAGAATTTACTTCTTCCCTTTGTTCCCAATGTTATACAAAGGGATTTGTTCTTTAGAATGGATACAAGGCTTTTGTTCTCGAGGTAGCCTACACAACCAACTACAATGGCACTAATAAGCAATATTATGAGTTTGTTTCTCTATTGCTATAATTAGGGAGACACCCAAGGATTGGATATGCTTCTCTACTTCAAGCATTGAGTTCTTTCATGCTCACAATCCTATATTCTCAAGAATCAATTGAATAACGCTCTCTCTAAATCCATTTGTGCAAAAATATGTTCAAGGGTTCCAACCCAACTATTAGAATGTGTAATGTGTGGACAAAAACATCAATGTAATATAGGGAACTTTAATTCAATGTATCTTCATTGAAATTATCTTTGTCATAAACCGCTCCAAATTAAATTTAAACGCCATCCATTCAACATATATGAAGTGGCCATTATTTAAAACCATAAATGGGAAATGACAACTATCTAGAGCATGTATGAAATGCAAATTGCAATTCCCTTACAAAACCATCACATGATTCGTGTATGTAATTTTTAGACTAGATGCAAGATACTATGTGGGATTAATTTCTTTAAAACACTTGTCCTTGAATAGGTTTGCTTTGTGGGCTAGGATGCAATTGTTAATTCCACATAATAGTTATTGACTAACTTTGAAGAGATCACACTTCCAACTTCATGTTAGTACCCAAACCACTCCATTCAAGAATGCACACAAGAGAAGTGCATCATTTAAACTGTCACGTCCCCACCCCTCATATCAACGACGGAGAGGACGCGACAAGGTTGTTGCCGCTATGAACATAAACATAAAATGCATTGAATTAAAACATACACAGATGCATGACAAATGTAACTATACAATGGAAGCAAAAACATTCAAGCATTCATCATGTTCAAATTAATTCATAAACAATTCATTGCAGAAATTAAATACACAAGAATACTTATCTAGAGAAGAAGTTGGCCCGCAACTAGCTGCACCACTACAACGTTCCACCCAACCATAGCCCAATGTGCTCATCAATCTCTCAGCATCATTGTCGCACCCGATTTGGGCATGATTCCACAAGGCACTAGGGAACAATAGGCTCACACACAGCCAAAACCATACGTTCATAGTCAAGCCAACACACTGTTGGGTTTCATAGACTATAAGGGAACAAGCCAATGACATGGAGGGGTCCTTGGACTTACTTAGCCAAGACAAACCATACATCAACACACAGTCATCAAATTAACAGATGGTTCCTTGGGCTTACTTTGCCAAGCCATCACAAGAATGCACCCAACAGCAAAATACCATTGCTAGGTAAGGGCCAAACTTTCTGGGAACCCAAAAACAGAACTGGCGATTGGGGAAAAACACCATGAGTGAACAATATGATTCCATACAGCGTTCAATGGCTCTACTGAGGAAAAATGACCTCTACAAACCCTCAGATCGTAGATATGAATTCAGGAAAACATCCATGGAACCATGGGAGAAAAAACGACCTCCCCAAACCCACGGATCGTGAATCTCCTCAAGCTATCCACTCAACAATGCACAAAACGGGTTTCCTAGCTTGGAGAAACTGAGGAAAATACATAAAAACGTGAGGAAGCTCCCATCTTTCTCGCAGAGGCAAAAAAGCCACCCCAAACCCTAAATTCGTGGCCCATTCCTTCCCATTCGCCCAGCAACACAGAAAACAAATTCTGAGCATGGGAAAAAAGAAGAAAAATGTCCCAAATCATGAGGGAGATAAAATCGACCCCCAACAAACACTAAAACATGAATCTCTCCTACATATTCACTCAGCATCACAAAAATGGGTTCCCAAACCATGGAGAAACATGGGAAAACTGCAAAATCGTGAAGGGGAGAGCTTAGCCCCCTTCCTGTTGCGTGAGAGAGCCCACATAAGTGAGAATGGGTGAGGAAATGAAAGGCATGGGTGCATAATGGTTTGGGTATTCCTTCCCAAGATCTTACTTGCCCCACAAGTCAAAACATACTTTCCAAAAATGGGTGACTTCCCAAATTTGAATTTGACCTCCATACCTTTCCCATCCCAAGGCAATAACTTCCTTTACCAACTTTAGATGACTGGGCATAAAATACAAAAAGAGTAGTTGACCACTTTGTGAGTTTTCCCCTTGACATTTGGCTTTTCCCCATGGCCCAAGGGTTGACTATTTCCCTCTCCCTATTCCTTGTGAAATCATGCCCCCATGTCTTTAACGTTGTGGTGCATAGCTAGTTGTGGTATTTTTATTAATTTGCATTTTACATGATGCCTCAAGCATATCGTGCATGGCTAGCACATAAACCATCGACATCGATTTTAATCGTTGAAACATAAAACACTAAACCCATGGTGGGTCCTTTTCCTTGAGCTCCACACCATGATTTAATACAATATTTACATCATATGCAGTTTAATACCATGGGGTCGAAACCAGGGTGTTAAATTTCTCTCCCCCTTCAATAGCACTGTCCTCAGTGCTTTACAAAAATTTAGCAATTGCTACACTGGCACCGCCCTTAGTGGTCTGCAAAATTGAACCAAAAATGGATGTGCCAATCGCATGGCATCCTCCAGCTCCCACGTAGCCTCTTTAGGACCACAGTGCTTCCTCTGCACCTTTATTTTTCCAATGTCACGATATGGAACTCTTCCAAGTCCTTTCTTGCATGCGTCAGCACACACCATAGGATCTTTTTCTAGTCTTGGAGAATGTTTCTCCTCAGCTTGAAACATTTCCAGTGTCTTTGGAAACTAGCAATACCTATGCTCAAGCCCCAAGTAATGAGTCAATTCCCATGTTAGTATTCACAAGATTTTCCAAAATCATAGATGAATCACATGCACATGTATATTGACATAAGCTCAACAAGAAGTTGCCCAGTTAACCAAATACTTATCTGCATAAGCCTGCTTCTTTTGGTTCCACAGGTATCCAACTTTGCTTTATATAATCATGGCACTCACAACCCTGCCCCACCCCACACCTGGGTGTGCATTAAAAAGTAGCCAAATTTCTGTAATCCTCAGATCACCTGAAAATACCCCTCAACCGAGGTCTAACAGTTCTGTTCCTGAGCCCAACACCTCTTCGGGTGCTTCAATTGCAGTTTTGTTCAGGAGCTTGCACCTCCTCTAGGTGCTTACCAAGCTCGGGTGCTTCCCTTCCAAACACCACAATGAATTTAATTCATATGTCAAATTCATTCCTATAGGATGCAATCTATAACAATATTTTCAAAACCATGGCTGCATCATATGCTCATGTATATTTAAAGAAAATCAATAACAAGAAAAGTTTCATAACTAAACCAAATACTTATCTGTATAACATCTCCCAACTGAGATCTGGTCAACCCCGCTTCAGAGCTTAACACCTCCTTGGGTGCTCAATGGCAGCTCTAGTTTATGGGCCTAGCACCGCTTCCAAGTGCTTACCAATACTCTGGCACTTCCTTTCCAGGCATCATAACAGATTAATTCACATGTCAGATTCATTTTTTGAAGGATTTATTTCGTAACAAGATTTTCAAAATCTTAGTTGAATCATTATGTACATGTGTAATTACAGAAAATCAACCAGGATTTTCCAAGCAATCCAATACTTATATGTATAGCATCTCTCAACCGAGATCCGATCAGCCCCACTTCAGAGTCCAACACCTTCTAGGGTGCTTAATGATAGCTCTGGCTTAAGGGTCCAGCACCTCCTTCAAGTGCTTAACAATGCTTAGGCGCTTCCTTTCCAAACATCATAATACCTAAGGGTTATTCTCTTCACGGAGCCCCCACTCTCGCGACATTCCCCTTATGGCGTGAATGTGTGTGGAAAGAAGTCTAACTGGATGTCTTACACCCTGGGCGTCCCCAGTGATGCATATCGATGCTTAGTTAGCAGGGGGGAGAAGCTATATACCCAAGTACATCCTTCCAGATGAGCCATGTACTCCCTGTACATGTTTTCATCGCCTCACCCCGTACATCCTTCTGAGGAGCCATGTACATCCAGTACATATTTTCATCATCTCACCTACATTACATACAAGCATGCAGTTTATATGAGATGTCATCATAAAAATAATTGCAATCATAGGTTTTCAAACCTATTCCAAAGATATCCCACCGAGAAGCTATGTACACCCCATACATCCTTCTGCGGAGCCATGTACATCCAGTACATATTTTCATCATCTCTCTTGTGTTACATACAAGCATGCAGTCTATATGAGATGTCATCATAAAAAATGATTGCAGTCATAGGTTTTCAAACATATTCCAAAGATATCCCTCCGAGAAGCTATGTACACCCCGTACATCCTTCCGAAGAACTATGTACACCCAGTACATCTTTCCGAGGAGTTATGTATCCAAACACATCCTTCCGAGAAGCTATGTACTCCAAGGGAGTACTTTCACCATCTTACCTATGTTACATACAAGTATGCAGTTTACATGTGATGTCATAATAACATTTTAATCATAGATTTTCAAAATATCAAGCAATCAATAACATTGATAGTCAAAATAAAAATCTGAATTCACAATTATGCTTCCTGCATAAAATTAAATTTTTGCAACCATGAGGCCATCCTCATATTGTTTGGATTTTGCAAGTGGGAGTACTCATCCCTTACTTACGCATGCTGCCCAAAACCTAGACATCCACATACAACATGTCATCTTGACACAATTGTAAATCAACCAAACAGTCACAGTTAGCAATAGGAAACCTCAGACATTAAGCAATGAAATACAAGCATATTCATTGTTAGCATGATTCAAAACCATCACAGGAGATCACAGTCTCCCATAATCAACATAAAAACCTGCAATATGAAGTTTCAAAGCCTGTTCTCAGTCATGAGATCCTTCTCATGGCACCACCATGGCACATGGCAGCTTCCTGCCTTGGGTTTCTTTGGCACAACCATACTTCTCTACTCAGGTCGTTCTACCCAAGTCTTCAGGAAGTCCTCATATGTATGCCCATACACACAAGGGACATTTTCTCATGGAACTACAAGTTCACATGTAGGCTTCCTTGGCCTATACATAGGCTCCACTTTACCTGCAGAATCTTCTTTAGTGAGCTTACTGCAATACCCTGCAAGTCCCACAAAAGGTCTTATATATGTTAAATTTCTTGGAGCAGGCCAACTCATCACGGCCTCAATCTTTTTAGGGTCTCCAGATATTCATCTATCTGCAATAATGTGACCCAAACAATGAATTCTATCTTCATAGAAGTCATAGTTGCTCAACCCTGCATACAACTTATGCTTCCTGAGCAATTCAAAGTCAACCTCAAATGTTCCACCTATTCTTCCTCATTCTTAAAATAAATAAGAATGCCATCAAGGAAGACAAGAACAAACCTACCTAGATACTTACTAAAAAAATTATTCATGAGGCACATGAATGTAGCTGGTGCATTTGTGAAACCAAATGGTACCACTACAACTCATAAGAACCATACCTTTCTCTGAAGGCTTTCTTATGAATTTCTTCATCCTAGAATATTACCTGATGGTCACCAAACCCTAAGTCATTCTTGGAAAACACCTTGTTCAACTGTCTGAACTAGTACACAATCAGAGTGTATAATATTTCTCTTTCTCAAACCAAACTGGTGCTCCCCACGGGGACACACTTGGCCTGTTATACTCCTTTTCCCACAACTCTTGCAGTTGCATCCTCAGCTCTAGCAAGTTTGGCGTACTCACTCTGTAGGGTTTCTTGTGCACTGGTGCTTTATCTGGCACAAGTTCAATTGTAGAATCGATGTCCCTATTTGGAGGAAGTTGTAGACACTGAGAGGGGGGGGGGTGAATCAGTGTAAAGAAATTTTACAATTTTTCTTGACCTGTCACACTTAACTACCAATTCATCATTTCATTATTCTACCAATCTCATAATCATTTCATAAACTTCATCATTCACATATCATAGCATTTAACTCATCAAGAACCATAACACAAAAGAACACCACACCATACGAATTTGTAATCTTTTTCTATTAGTTTTGGTTCGGCTACAACCGTTAGGAAAAATCAGCACCTACTGATACATAGAGCACCTGCTCTGCATCCAGGACCCTGCCTGGTTTTCTTATACCCTGCTAAGAAGGGTTTGAGGTATCCTAACCTCAAAAGCAAGTCAAGCTTGCATTTACAATTAAAGTTCACTGTTACATTATTTCATCACTTGTCTCTTCAATCTGCTGCCAACTATCTCTGCCCATGCTCATCTGCTCATCATCAATGCTGCTAGTCAACTCTGCTCATCAGTCATCTTGTTCATTTGCTCACTGTTGCTCATCAAGCATGTCAGGAATCCTGCTGGTCACTATCAAGTCATCATACAATAGCTCATCATTATCATCAATAGATAGATATCAAAGTAGTGTCATCAACATTATAGGGTTTGTATGCAACATCACAGCATAAGGCCAGCATCTTCCATCCATGCATCATTCAGATCATTAGCAAGAAGATCAACATCATAGATCTGTCCATTATGTCATCACTCATCATCATGGCTTATATCATGGAATGTTTCATTTCTTTTTCAAACATGTCAATGTAAATTTTGTCAAACTAATCACTCCACTGTCAAAGGCTCAATGATGGAACTAGTATGCCACTGTCATCAACCTGTCAATCTGTTTCCTAGTACATCTTGTAATCACAGTTGATTAATCACTGTCATTCCCACACTGTACTAATTGTCATATCAAACACTATCATACCAATCACTGTCCACTTCAATGTGTCACTTTCATCAAGCATACATCATAGTCTTCATCATACTTAACACTATGCAAACTTTACTCTACTGTCTTCATCAACATCATGGCACTCAAAGTGAGCTCAATATTTGACTGTCAAAACGTCACCATGACTATCACTATTTCAAGCATGTGACTGTGTACATATACATTACTATACCGTGTATATTGTCATCATGCAACACTGTACTGTGTACATTGTCATCACTATACATATCAATCATTACTGTTCATCGAAATACATCATTGTCACTGTGTTGTACATCATCACATATCACTAATATCAATCTTCTTGAATAAATTATTGCATTTCAGGCTCAGTTGAGGTAAACTGTGAGCATGACATCTAAGATGCTCTAATAAAAAGTGTTGTAGCCCACACTTCTGAGATTATGCTTCTAATATTTTAGAGCATTGAAGATAAAGTCCTTCCTCCTAGCCTTTGTCAAAGGTCCTAAATATTTTTCAACATGATGTCTGCAAAAAGTAAACTTACTTGACCCAAGACCTTGAACGTACTGAGATCACCTGATGTTGTCCTATGAGAATACTCTGAGGACAATGCTGTAGAATTTATTCATCAAACTAACTTAATGACAGTGCTTCCAAATCACTGAATGCACAAATTGGATGCCTCATGTACTTGCCTTGAATTTTGTTGTGTACTGCTGATGTACCAAGCTATGACTTCAAGAGAAATCACTTCTGCAATAGTCTTCAAAATAATCACTTCACAAACCTTCTGTGATTGTGTATGAGATTGATCATTAGGATGAATTCATCTTTGCACTGAGGCTGCCCTCGTTGTTTATTTCATGTATGTCTGCTGTTACATAGGGCTTCTCAAACTCAACCTACAGCAACTCATTCTCTTCCAAAACTTTGTGGATGTTTGGAAGTCACTGTAGGAGCTTGATCATGTACAAAGCTTGTAAATACATGTATCCGAACTTAGCACATTGTTTCTTTCAATCTAGGACTGGCTTTAGTTCTTTTTCACCACCAAACTATACACAGACCTAAACAATTTGAACAACATCAGAGTTCTGAGTTTTGTGTGGCTCTCATTGAACAATGTCTAATAATCTTAGACAGATCAGAATAATGCTTCTTCAAGCTGCCTCCTAGAATTGGTGCTTGCCTTCACTTTACAACCTTGGATATGCACAATAATTTAGGGCTGCTACTATTCAAAATTCAGAAAACTACAAACATCCTTCAAGAACTGCCCATAAAGAGAGCAGAGACAAAATTGTAGTCTGAGATCAGATCTTCCACAAATGTTGCGGCTTCCTCAGTGATTAACCCGAATTCATAGCTAGATTAAGTATTGAAATCACGTCCAAAATCTGTGTACTGCTGCTGCTACACACTTCATCCTCCACTGTTGTTGCCTCAGTGTATTACCTAGTAAACTGTCATTAAAAGAATAAAATGAGAACTATTTTTAACCCTTGACAGCTACCTCCGAAATTTCAATTGTTGACTGCTCCTCCACTCGAAATTTACCTCAGTCTAGCAAGCTTCTTATCATTTCTTCACTGGATTGTGTTTAAATACTCCTTCAACACTGGATTTGATGGTGGTAAAGGAAACGAGCCCTAGACTAGTTCAAGATTGAACTATCACGATAAAAAAAATTTAACCTGCTGATCCTCTGCTCTTCTTCACTCGAAAATCTTCAAACTACTACAGAAAACACCAAAAAAAATATGTCTTGACTGCTGCCATGAAATTTCCAGTCTGTTTCTCATCTCCTGCTATAACCCTCGGTCCCGAGGCAGCCTCAGTAAACAACCGAAATTCAGAGCTAACCCCGAAATTTTTGTGTGTACAAAATGAGGTCATTTATAGGGGTATTTATACACATTTTTATGAATTTTTTGAGGCCGACTTGAAAAAATATTGTGTGAGCCGACCTGTTGTATGAAAAAGTATTTTATTTCTTATTCTGAGCCGACTTCTAATTTTTATTGGGCCGACATAAAAAATATTTGATATTTTTAAAATTAAATCTTCGTCAATGGTCAAGCCTTAAGGTTTGTTGACCATACTCCATCAAGTTCACCACCAGCTTTCATCAAGTCCAAGGGTTTGACTTCATAAGCCATGTCATCATTATCGTGAGGGGTGCCTTTATCTTTATTTTTCCCTAGAGCCATCTTCAAGGGTTCCAAGACCCCAAATGCCCACGCTTGGGTTGCAATACCCAAGCTATCATATGCAAAGGCATCATGATGAGTAGCATATCCAAAGGCTCACAAACCAAGAATTCATCAAGAGTAAGGGCTTCATCTATGTGTTAAATAATAGGAGCATCATGAGCAAGGACTTGTTCATTAACACATCAAAAACTCCACACACCTGAGCCACACTATCTTCACCATTCCTTCAAGGGTACAAGGACCATTAACCCAACAAATGTGGGTCCAAAGGCTTCTTCATTAGGCAAGAAGAATCATGGGCTTCTTCAACCACCTTAGCCATGCACGGGGACCATGTCAACTGGGTACAAGGTGCTTCAAAGCACAAACCCACTCTGTAAGGGATTAAGGCACTGCAGGTGGGACTTGGTGGAATCAATGACATCCTATGGGGCCACTGCAAGTCCATGTTGGCATCAATGACAATTTCATCAACAATCTCCCCCTTTGTCATTGATGACAACAACTCATACTCCCCCTATAAGCATGCTCCCCTTTTGTCTGCATCTCTCCCTTTATCTTCATCTCTCCCCCTTTGGCATCAATGGAAAAGGTTGTCCACATACCTGTGTCTGAAATCTCTGACCACTGCTGACTGCTCCCCCTATCAATATGCACGATCCTAGGACCTGTATGTATGCTTGGAGTAACCATCCTTTCTCCGTTGAGTTCATCCTCCAGCCTTATGAACTCAAGGTGTGTTAAGGTCTTTGAGAGACCTTACACTTGGCTTGCCGTATGGCAGCCATCCTCCTTGCTCTGATCAACCTCTCTTATTTGCAACTGCTCTGTCTTCCTCATCCATACTTGCTTCTTGGCATCTGTCCTTTGATCATTTGTTCCTTCATTTGTACCGGCTTTCCTAGATGAGCTACCTAGGTAACTTCTCAAGGATTGTTTTTGTGTACTCCAACAATCTTGAGCTTTGTGCCCAAGGCCACTGCAGCTATAGCACCTCATCGTACAACAATGTGCAGCAATGTGACCAACATCTGACTGAGCTGTTGGAGCTTCCAACACTTCTTTGATCAACTTCATTTCTCCATGCCTGAGAGTGTCCTTGACTGTAGACATTTGTCTTCTAATCTTCAAATATTCTTGCTGATGTGTATGGAGTACTCCCTCTTGGTTGACTTCTTTGACTGGCACATTCATGGGCTTTGTGTCCAAACCCACTGCAGGTGTAGCATCTCAATGTGTGACATGTGGCAGCAACATGTCCGACTTGATTGCATGTCCAACATCTAACCGAGTCATTGGGGCTTCCAACCCTTCTTCTTCCATAGAACCTACAATCCATAGCCTTATGACCAAAGTTAGAACAAAAATAACAATAACCATTGAAGCCACTTTCATACCTGGGTCTTGTAGTTGTTTCCTTTATGAAGCTGCTTTGAGGAATAGACCTAACTTCTTGTTTCATCTTTGAACTTCAAAAATCCTTGTTGTCATGTGCAGGTGCATGGGGAGCAGCTTTGGATGTTGATGGACCTGCTTCTGGAGTCTTTAGATTTTTATTTGTTCTTCTTGTAACCAAGACCAGTTTTGTCGAATGGAGATCTTTGGAAATCTAAGATCTTATCTAGGAGAATTGAACTGTCCTAGAACTTGACAGAGTTGCTGTTGAACTTCTCATGATGCTTTGATTTTTCAATCTTCTTTCTGAGATTGACAATCTCAAAATCATGCTTCTGATTTGTCAATTCTTTTTCTTCTAATTGATCTCTTAATGCTTCTTCTATTCTCTTGGCTTCTTCTAGCTGAGTTTTCATATCAATATTTGCCTCTCTTGCCTCTTCAAGGATTTTTGAGTCTTTAACATGGTTCTTTTGTTCTAGGGTTAGATCGATCAAATCAATCTTTAGCTTTTCTTTTTCTTCTTCCTTTTCCTTCAGCAATTTCAGCCAACCTACTCCCTTATGCTTAAGTTTCTTAAGCAAATCCTTTAGTTCAACATTCTGCTTTTGGAGATTATCCATATAATCAAAGGTTGTCGTCCTAAACATCTTGTAATCAGATTGATTAAGATCAACTTTGTTCAAGAACCAATCAGCTCTGAGATCTATGTTGCATACATAGTTTATAATTATCTGTTTAGCTTTCAACATTTCTTCATCATCATCTACAAGAACCTTCTCAATTTCATCACACAAGCTATCATAATCACAAAAGTTCATACCTTTATTGAAGTCCTCTTCTTGTTTGTCTTCTTCTTGATTGAGCTCTTCTGGGGGCTTGCCTTCTGATTTTTTATCTGTCTTTTCGGGTTCTAGTCTAGCCTTCTGATACTCACTCTCTAGCTTGAACCACAGTTCTTTTGCCGAAGTGTACTCTCCTACACTTTCCTTCACTGAGCTGGGAAGTCCATCCATGAGGAACTTCAAGGCTGTAGTGTTGTCCTTCTTCGCTTCCTTCTGTGCAGTTGGTTTTCCTTTCTTGTTTGATGGAGCGGGTGGATTGATGACAATTTTCCAAATACCAAACTTCTTTAGATAAGCCTTCATTTTGCTTCTCCAACTGAAATAATCTGTAATATCAAGTACAGGCACGTCATTGCTTGATGGCTCTTTCTTTTCCTCCATTGTGTCTAAGGATCTCCTTCAAGCTTGCTAGGCTTGTCACGAAGGCCGGCTCTGATACCAATTGTAGACACTGAGAGGGGGGGGGGTGAATCAGTCTAAAGAAATTTTACAATTTTTCTTGACCTGTCACACTTAACTACCAATTCATCATTTCATTATTCTACCAATCTCATAATCGTTTCATAAACTTCGTCATTCACATATCATAGCATTTAACGCATCAGGAAACATAACACAAAAGAACACCACACCATATGAATTTGTAATATTTTTCTATTAGTTTTGGTTCGGCTACAACCGTTAGGCAAAATCAGCACCTACTGATACATAGAGCACCTACTCTGCATCCAGGACCCTGCCTGGTTTTCTTAGACCCTGCTAAGAAGGGTTTGAGGTATCCTAACCTCAAAAGCAAGTCAAGCTTGCATTTACAATTAAAGTTCACTGTTACATTATTTCATCACTTGTCTCTTCAATCTGCTGCCAGCTATCTCTGCCCATGCTCATCTGCTCATCATCAATGCTGCTAGTCAACTCTGCTCTGCTATAACACTGCTCATCAGTCATCTTGTTCATTTGCTCACTGCTACTCATCAATCATGTCAGGAATCCTCCTAGTCACTGTCAAGTCATCATACAATAGCTCATCATTATCATCAATAGATAGATATCAAAATAGTGTCATCAACATTATAGGGTTTGTATGCAGCATCACAGCATAAGGCCAGCGTCTTCCATCCATGCATCATTCAGATCATTAGCAGGCAGATCAACATCATAGATTTGTCCATTATGTCATCACTCATCATCATGGCTTATATCATGGAATGTTTCATTGCTTTTTCAAACATGTTACTGTAAATTTTGTCAAACTGATCACTCCACTATCAAAGGCTTAATGATGGAACTAGTATGCCATTGTCATCAACCTGTCAATCTGTTGCCTAGTACATCTTGTAATCACAGTTGATTAATCACTGTCATGCCCACACTGTACTAATTGTCATATCAAACACTATCATACCAATCACTGTCCACTTCAATGTGTCACTGTCATCAAGCATACATCATAGTCTTCATCATACTTAACACTATGCAAACTTTACTCTACTGTCTTCATCAATATCATGGCACTCAAAGTGAGGTCAATATTTGACTGTCAAAACGTCACCGTGACTGTCAATGTTTCAAGCATGTCACTGTGTACATATACAATACTGTACCGTGTAGATTGTCATCATGCAACACTGTACTATGTACATTGTCATCACTATACATATCCGTCATTACTGTTCATCAAAATACATCATTGTCACTGTGTTGCCGCCTAATTCACACTTTAAGGAACAGGAAAGTCACAACCTGCTATGTGTGTCCTTGGGGGCAAGCAAGAGCTGGGGACCACTTTCACCACAGTCCACAACTCCTCTGTTTAGGCTAGATCCCAACAGAGCCAAGGGGGGAGTTCCCTACGGAAGACTAAGTTCCAGATTTATTAATTAATTACAAATTAATTAAAGGGATCTTTTATTAAGATTGCAAGGCTAGGACTTTACACTATCTAAAGAATGACAAGCATCATGCAAATGCAAAGATTTCTTTTTAATGACAAGCAGACCTTGAGATAAATGAAGACTAGTGCCTATTAACACATGGAGTCTAAGAATAAATTACAACTTTACAAATGAAATTGAAATCTAAGTTAATTAACCCACAGTTTAGGTGTTATCCCAATCAAAACAGGTTACAATATGGACAAATGAATACTATGAACAATATAAACAATAATGAATGAACAATTTAAGCAGTATTAACAATATCCACAGTTGTATCAGATGTTATGAACAGATTGAATAAATGGAACAACTATTAAGCTATTACACAAGATCTACAGATTTCTAAACAATGTGATTACTTAATTGAATGAAATAAAGATGCCACCACAATAGCTTGCAAAACTGAAAGGAAATACTTGTAACTGAAAAGTGAAAAGCTTGCAGTGAAATAAAATGTGGAAGTGCTTGCAGTAAGAACCTTGAACAGCAAGGCAAAGATAAATAGCAGTGACCTGTGTTTGTAGGACGTTTTGCAATGTCTCTTGTAAATTTTAATAAATTTTATTAGAGTTTTTCCTCTTGAAGTTTAGTTTTTGAACCGGTGGTGTGACTACCCCAATCTAGTATTTCTCAAGTCAAAGAAGGAATGTTGGTGCGCTCAACAAAGTGGGAGAAAATCCCACCCGTAGCTCTCAGGTCAAACCCCAATGCCTCAGTGCTCAACAATGAGGATGTAGAACGCCTAGAGACCCCCCACGGTCTTCTACCCTAAGTCACCTCCGGGTCACTGTTTTTAATCAACAGGAAAAATAGTTAGATGGATGCCTATTAAACTAAAACTCCTTTATCCCCTGTCGTATCTCGTGAGTACCCCGAAGGGTGATAACCGAGTAGAGGAACAAGGGGTAGTGAAGTTGTTGTTGGTTTATTTTAAGAGTAAATTTTAATCTTGGTGATTAGCATGCAAGGTTAATTTTAAACTATCAACAAGATCAACCAAGCGGTATCCCTTATGGGAGGTGCCGGTTCTTGATCTTGGACTGAAAAATAAAGTGAAGATTTGTAGCAGAAAAAAGAGTGTTATTTTAATTAAACTAAGCCCCCACTTCTCCTGCTTTTCATACCCAACTTGAAGTCCCTAAATGGAGATGACAAGTGGATAGAGGATACACCGGATAGGTGGGTTGTATGATTATCCCTTTAACAGAAAATAAAACTTGAAAGGAAAATACAACTAGATAAAACAATATCCTAACCACACAACAATCTCTGTGACAGAGATGGTGGTCTGTCACAGAGATAGTGGGTAAACAGAAAATAAAACTAGATTAAACTAACCTCACTTCAATCTTTGTAACAAAGATGGTGGTCTGTAACAGAGATAGGTGGGTAATTAGAAATGAAACTTGCATAAACAGAAATCTAAGCAACTAGTTTCTAAGCTATCTCTACACTACTCATATACAGATTTACAGCAGAGAATACCCCAAAGAGAACTTCTCTTTTGGGGTTTACAATCCTTTAGAAGAGAAGAGAAGAAGTGGGTTTTTTTTTGTCCCTTTTGGACCAAAACTTTTTCTAGGTTTTTTCTAGGCAATTTCGGGTGGCATAACCCCCTCTTCCGTGCATAAACCTGCAAAAAATCAGCAACTTTACTCGCTGGAAATTACTGCAGAAAACTGAATCAGAAAGTTAGCACAGATTATTGTAAAACCCAGAAATTTTATAAAAAAAAACTGAACTTAAAAAAATGGAAAAACTGAAATTTTAGTGGTTAAAAATGAACGTTTTTGGGCTGAAAATGACTTATAAACAACAGATTTAAAGCTTTATACTAATATATAATGGATGAAAGCCCTAAAACAAGGGTTATATTCACTATACAGTGAATAAAACCCAGTTTTAGGAAGGAAAAAGAAAAATGTCCGAAATGAAATTTTGAAAAAAGAAACCCTTGGAGAGATGTCATTGGTTTGGAAAACCTGCAAATAAACTTATGAGAGAGTTGCAAAATGTAAGCAAAGAGGTGAGCACCCAATAAATCTACCAAAATACTTTGATAAATCTTATTAAAAACTCACAAATGGAAGCAAAAATACTTCTACTTACAAATCCCTCCATAAAATACTTTGTGGAGAGCTATCTAAGCTAATACAAATGCAAATCAAATAAGTATACATACAAATTACCTCACCAAAAGATGCATGAAATGAGAGATCCACACCAACTGTTTGCCTCCAAAGCTTTCTTCTATTATAACCCAACTAGGGCAAGATTTAATACAACAATGGCAAGAGGCTTGGGCCAAATGCTTGAGAAAATATGAGAGGAGAAGAGGAAAGAATTTCAGCAGCATAACAATAGCATGAGAGAAGTTTCCAAATGAGGGAGTGAGACCCTCATTATATAGTTGAGGAGCAACCCCAACCCCTTGAAGATCAATGGTCAAGATT
Source organism: Pseudotsuga menziesii (assembly GCA_001517045.1). Taxonomy (NCBI): domain Eukaryota; kingdom Viridiplantae; phylum Streptophyta; class Pinopsida; order Pinales; family Pinaceae; genus Pseudotsuga; species Pseudotsuga menziesii. Next base: position 233,636 of record LPNX010241128.1, read on the forward strand.
AGATCTCCACCACTAGATCTAGGTATTTGACTTTTGCACCCTCTCAACCATTCTCCACCCTTAGATTACTTTTCAATCCATGGCTTGGGTGCTTGATCCATGTGACAATCAATCCACACCCTTAGATCTAGGGTTTTGACTAAAACGCCCCCTTGAGATCACTTTGTGGTTTTAAATGTGGGCCCAAGCTAGGCGCCCCTCTAGAGTTAGCGCTCCTCCAAATGTAGTGATGCCTCCCTAAAATGTAGCGCCTTCACCTTTTATGGTAGCACCTCCTTTTATTGGCTAGCGCCTCCACATGTGGGTAGCGCCTCACTTTAGCAAGGGTTTTGCCACTTAATGTCCTCTAGATTTGGCTTTGAATTTAGCCTTTGCTCCAAAATAAACAATTAACCTTTAGACTTATGCTAAAAATATATTTCACCTTAGATTTAATTTTTCAATTTAATTTTTAAATTTTTCCAAGTTTGACTTAGGAAAAATAAAAAATAAACTGAAAAAATTATATCTTGGCCATGGGGGGGTGGAAAAATTTGAAATAAAATTTTCCTAGGCTTAACAACCCCCAAACAAAATTACCATGGCATTATTTGATTTTTTACTTCAAAATCAAACAATATGAATTTTTGACTTAGGGAAATTAATTAATCCCCTAGGAAAAATAGACCTTGCTTAGCAAAAAATGGTCTATCTCCTCAATCCCCTATCAGAATGACATGGGACTCGAAGCAATGGATTAGGGGGTTTCATAGAAATTTACCTTGCATTCATATCCCCTATTACAAAGTGCCAATGCTTGAGCAATTACATTATTACATCAAAACTGAGTTAATTAACCACCAAGGGGTGAAATTAATTAACTAGAAAAAATAAATAAAAATACAACATACATAACGAAACTCCGCAAGACTTTTACACAAATGTCTAGCATGGTCATGAATAACATTTTGAACCCTTAGCCACCCCATGGACTTGATTGTTAGAACGCCCGTCACCACTTTGGAGGATTTTGAGTGAAAAACCAAACCAATTAAAATCGTTTAAAGAACAAGATTAATTGGAAAGGGAAAAAAACACTCGATGAGGGGACTTCCCTAACAACCAGTTCCATGGTGTGGCATCCATATCATATGACTCACACTAGCACATAGAATTACATTAATTTTCCCACGCAGGGGAGCGGACATTTCGTTTTACAAAGGGGCAATTGCCCTGCAGAAGTTCAAAATCCTCAGATTTTTCCAAGGTACATTTTGTACAATTATGTACATCTTCATGTACATGAAGTTGCCACCTAGTCTAAATAGGTGGGAAACATCTAGCTCCAATTAGGGGACACGTGTTCGATCATCGGAGAGCATATGAGAACTCCAGAATCCTGCAACCACAAATTTCTCACCAATAACCAACATAAGTCCTTAAGCAAATACCAAGAAATAAACAATAAACAAATAAATGAAATTGCTATACAAAATGAAATAGACATACAATTACTCACATTTATATGCATAAATGAATAAACCAATGAAATAATACAAAACTTTTAAGAAAATGCAAGGAAAAAGGTTAGAGATACGTTACAGAAGGGTGTCCCTTTGGACACCACGTTGACTCTATGTGTAATAAAACCTGAGCTGTTGACCATTCCTTGGAATGTTCAATGGCTCACCATCCAAGTGACTCGGGTTGAAGGAATTTGGACCTGCAACTGATCTGATCACATAAGGGCCTAACCATAGGCTATCAAATTTCCCATGCTTCCCTAGTTTTTCTCTGCCTTTGTCCCATAGGACAACTGTATCCCTTACTTTGAAGTCTCTCTGTCTATCTGACTTGTCAAAGGCTCTCTTTGTCTTGATTTGACTTCTGAAGTTCTGATCATAAGCTTTTCTCCTTATTTCATCCAATTCCACTAACTGATTTATTTTGTTTTGAAGTGCAGACTCTTCTATGTCAAACTCTCGGAGCAACTAATACACTGGCAGCTGTGCTTCTACACCATATACCAACTCAAAAGGACTCTTGCCTATAGATGCTTTATTTGTTATTCTATCAGCCCATAAATCATGCTTTATTTTACTATCCCAAGACCTTTTGTTTTCCCCAACAATTTTCTTGACTATGGTCATTAGATTTTTGTTACCAGACTCTGCTTGACCATTTCCTTGAGGATAATAATCTGATGCATGAGATAAAACTATGCCATACTTCAAACAAAATGCAGACATTTCTGCTGAACAAAAGGCCTTAGCATTATCTGTTACTATCTTTGAAGGCACTCCAAATCTTGTTATTATCCTATCTTCAAGAAAATCCATGATTACTTTTTGATTTGCAGATTTAGTGGGAATAGCCTCTACCCATTTAGTGAAGTAATCTGTAGCTGTTATAATCCATGAAAACCCATTACTTGAATTATCTTTAAATTTCCCTATAAAGTCTAAACCCCATTGCTGAAAAGGTGCTTCTACAACAACTGGCTGAAGGGGAAGGGCAGCTAACTTTTGTTTTCCGGTGAACAATTAACAAGGCTCACATTTCCTCACAAACTGATGCACATCTGAAAATATGGTGGGTCAGTAATATCCAGCTCTAAGAATCTTATGGGTGGTGGTTCTAGCAGCAAAGTGACCACCACAAAAACCATTATGAAAGTCATCCATTAGTTTTTTAGATTCATTCTCGTCCACACATCTAAGGATAATCCCATCTGGATTCCTTCATCCTAAACCATCTTTAATTAAGATATACTTGGATGCTTTGAGCCTTAAGGCTCTTCTCTTATGACCAACAAGGTGACTTGGGCAAGTCAAGTTTTTAAGATAAAAAACAATATCAGAATACCATTCAACTTGCTCAAGCTTTAACAAATCCGGGGATGAATCTGGAATATCAATCTCACAAACCATATTCTGATCAACCAAACCTAAAGCCTTCTCATTACTTTCTGTCAACATCTTAGCTAATCCTTGTCCTTTGATTAATTTAGTGGGCCTGATTTCTAAATCATACTCCTGAATTTTAGCAACCCATCTACTTCTTGGACCTAGGCCTTCTTCTTGAGTTAACACATCTTTAATTGTTGTACTAGGAACATATCCAATTACTTTGGCATACCCTATAAAAATCCTGAAATGCTTAAGAGAATTTACCAAGGGATAAGCCTGTTTTTCTATTATATGGTACTTTAATTCTGAATCTCTTAATATTTTGCCCATGTATGCTATGGGTTGTTCTTGACCTTGGTCATTTTTCTGTAGTAAAACACCAGCAATGGCGTCTTCAGATGCAAAGGAGAAAAGATAGAATTCTTTAGTGTAATCTGGACTGATTAATATGGGAGCTTGACCACATGCATCTTTTATTTGTTGGAAAGCTCTTTTTCCTGTTTCATCCCATTGAAACTTGACATCATTTCTAAGCAACTTATTCAAAGGCTTAGTTACTTCTGCTAGATTAGGAATAAATCTCCTAAGGAAATTAATTGTACCAAAGAAGGATTGGAGGCCTTTCTTTGTATTAGGCAAGGGGAGTTTAGCAATGGCTGCAACTCTTTCTGGATCTATTTTGACACCTTCCTTGCAAATTATGTGACCCAGTAATTTTCCCTCAGTAACCCCAAAAACTGACTTGGCTGGATTTAACGAGATCCCAAATTCTCTGCATCTTTCAAAAACCTGTTTTAAGTGCCCTATGTGACTTTTCCCATCTTTAGAAAAAACCGTTAAATCATCCTGATAAATTTCAATAATTTTCCCAATTAAACCTCTGAAAGCATAGTCCATTGCTCTTTGAAAAGTAGCTCCAGCATTAGATAAACCGAAAGGCATTCTTATATATTCAAAGGTTCCTCAGGGAGTTGTAAAAGTTGTTTTGTGCCTATCTTCTTCTCTGACTCTGACTTGGTTATAACCAAAAAAACCATCAATCATTGAAATCATACCAGATCTTGTTACTCTTTGCAATAAAGTTTCCATTTTAGGGAGGGGATAATTATCTTTCTTGCACACAATATTTAGCTTTATGAAGTCCACACACAACTTGATTTGACCATTCTTCTTTCTAACCACCACCAAATTGGAGCACCAAGAAGAATGTCTAGTGTGGGCTATTATTCCAGCTTTCAACATCTTTTGAAGTTCTTGTTGTACCAAGGGGGCCAACTTAGGATTTATTTGCCTAAGTTTTTTTCTAAATGGTTTGGCTTCTTCTTTAAGTGGAATAGTGTGCTGAATCACATCTTCCCTATAGACTTTAAGCTCGTCATATGTGAAGGCCAAAACATCCCTATATTCCCTTAGTAAATTAATAATCTGTTCTCTTTCATCTTTGGGTGTTGATTTCCCAATTTTAACCATCCTAGGCTCTTCCTTTGTGCCTATATTCACCTCTATGTAATCACTTGGCTTTGTACCTGATTCTTCCTTAGGTTTATGGCCATCTTCTCTATCAAATGCCCTTTCTAAAGACACAACTTCCCTAGGGGCTGGATTAAGCTTTTGAGTTTCTTCTGCGTAATAACAACCTTCTTCCTCTTCACTAATGTGAAAGTCAGCAAATTCTCCTATATTACTCAAAAACTTAATCACTTGTTTATCATCATCAAAGACCTGCCAATTATCTACATTATCTGGAACTGAAGGCCTGAAGATAACTTCCATTTTAACTTCTTCATCTACTAACTCTCGTGGTCTCTGAAGGGTGGAAGCAACAACTGCAAGTCTATCTACCTTAGCATTAAATTCTCTAGGAATTGCAATAAATTCTATGTGATCAAAACATGGAACCAGATCCAAAATTGCATCCCTATATCTTCTTAACCTTTCTGATTTACAAGCAAACTATTTATTAACCTGTGAAATGATCAAATCTGAATCACCTTTGACCTCTAACTTCTTGATACCCTTATCTCTACACACCTCTAAACCAAGGAGCAAGGCCTCATACTCAACCACATTGTTGGTGGCACTAAATTCTAGTCTATAGGAAAAATTGAATTCCTTATGAGAAGGGGATTCAATGACTATGCCTGCACCTTTACCAGCTCTAGAGAAGGCCCCATCAAAGT
>LPNX010241128.1:239080-253067 GCA_001517045.1 Pseudotsuga menziesii
TTATTCCATAACCTTTTTAGTTATCACATTTGAGCTAGCCCCTGAATCTAACATGCAGTTGTGTAGAAGATGATTGTTTACTAATAACGAGAGGAAGAATGGCTGGTTCTTTTCATTTCCTTTGTCCATACTCTGAAGAATGACAGGTGCATCATGGTAGGCTATGGCTTTATCAACATTATTCTGATAAGGTTCTTCTATAGCTTTGAGTAATTTCCCCTTTTGAGAAGGGATCTTCATGATTTCTGCTAAAGGAACCAACATCTTAGCATTATTTAACCAACCTCCTAGATCAATGTTTAATTGTGTATTAGGAGCAATTGAAATAGGAGGGGGAGGAGGTACCTTAGGAACATTGGTTGGAGTTATTTTTTGACTTTGATTCTTCTTACCATTTCTTTGGTAAGTTATTCCTCTATACCTAGAGAAATCTGACACTTGCTACTCACTAGGCTTAGGGCCAAAAGCTGCTTCTGCTACTTCATTTATTGATTCAACACTTTGACTATTCTCAACTAAATCCATCCATTCATGCATGCCAATATCATACTTCTGCCCACACATGTTCACTTGTTCATTCTCTGTTTTTTCATTCATTTTATCATTTATAATTTGCAAAAAGACTTGACAAGTGTTTTCTTCATGAAAATCCCCACAAGGCCTACAATATGGAATAGCTTGATGGTCAACCACATTGGTAGACTCTAGAGGATTAGGGGGACTTTGATCTTGAGGTGGGGGTCGTCTTTGGTTTTGCCACCTATCATTTGGATTGTTTGGATAGAAATTATTTCCTCTGTTTCTTTCCAAAGAAACTACCTTGTTTTGTAATGATGTCTGGTTTGCCTGCATGGCAGCTAGCTGATTAGCATGATTCAATTCCATTTGTTTAATCAATTGGGTGAGCTTATCTATGGAGTCACCTTGAGGTTCCTAGTTTTCAAACTTAACTTTTTTTACTTCATTAGCCTTTGAAGAACTACCCCTTGAAAACCCAGGAATATTAGATTTACCAGCTGCTTGCATGTTTTTATCTATCTTGATAGCTTTTTCTTGTGCATCCTTAAGATTTGCAAGTTCCTTATCCCTTATCTGATATTTCATTTCTCCTTCAAATGCTTGGATGTAATAAATCAAGAGAGATGATTCTTGGGGTTTGATGTCTGCAGGGAGGCTTTTTACTAAGTCATTAAACCTTTTATTAAATTCTTCCATGGTCTCATTCTCTTGCTTGTGACTAGTATGCAAGGCAACTAATAAGAAATGGTTATCCCTTCTATCACCCCATCTATCATTGAAGGCTTCAATGATTTCTTTGAGAGTTTTGAACTTATTGTCATTCTGATCTTGAAACCATTCCATGGCATCATCTTCTAAAGACAAAATAAACAACCTCATCTTGACATCCTCATAGTTATGAGAATTACACCACTTAGCCATGCACTGGTTGAACTTGGTGATGTGAGACTTGGCACTGATGGCATTATTACCTTGAAAGGAAGGTAACTTTTCTATAGCTTTATCTGGAAAATCATGAGGATAACCAATGATGTTAGAAAAATCACATGGCTTGCATAGATCATCCATTGGTGAGGGTTGGTTGTTTTGGGCAAACAACAAATGGATATCAGAGATAGCCTCTTCTCCAAGATTTGCAAGGAGTCTATGGGGAGCAAGTCTATTCAACTTCCTCCTATATACCCTTTTAGGCTCGGTGAGGGAGTTGAGTAGACCACCTGAATGGATCCAGGTAGAATACCTCACTATATTTTGAAGTGGAGTCGCCACTTGGAGAAAAAGATAGCTCTAATATGGGTAAATAAGTTATTAAATTTAATTAAAATTTTTTTATTAACAGTTTAACAAATTGAAGAATTCAAAAAAATAATTAATTAAGTCAGACCAAGGACAAATGACTTGTCCTCGGCAACGGCGCCAAAGATGTTGCCGCCTAATTCACACTTTAAGGAACAGGAAAGTCACAACCTGCTATGTGTGTCCTTGGGGGCAAGCGAGAGCTGGGGACCACTGTCACCACAGTCCACAACTCCTCCGTTTAGGCAAGATCCCAACAGAGCCAAGGGGGGAAGTTTCTACGGAAGACTAAGTTCCATATTTATTAATTAATTACTAATTAATTAAAGGGATCTTTTATTAAGATTGCAAGGCTAGGACTTTACACTATCTAAAGAATGACAAGCATCATGCAAATGCAAAGATTTCCTTTTAATGACAAGCAGACCTTGAGATAAATGAAAACTAGTGCCTATTAACACATGGAGTCTAAGGATAAATTACAACTTTACAAATGAAATTGAAATCTAAGTTAATTAACCCACAGTTTAGGTGTTATCCCAATCAAAACAGGTTACAATATGGACAAATGAATACTATGAACAATATAAACAATAATGAATGAACAGTTTAAGCAGTATTAACAATATCCACAGTTGTATCAGATGTTATGAACAGATTGAATAAATGGAACAATTATTAAGCTATTACACAAGATCTACAGATTACTAAACAATGTGATTACTTAATCGAATGAAATAAAGATGCCACCACAAGAGCTTGCAAAACTGAAAGGAAATACTTGTAACTGAAAAGTGAAAAGCTTGCAGTGAAATAAAATGTGGAAGTGCTTGCAGTAAGAACCTTGAACAGCAATGCAAAGATAAATAGCAGTGACCTATGTTTGTAGGACGTTTTGCAATATCTCTTGTAAATTTTAATAAATTTTATTAGAGTTTTTCCTCTTGAAGTTTAGTTTTTGAACCGGTGGTGTGACTACCGCAATCTAGTATTTCTCAAGTCAAAGAAGGAATGCTGGTGCGCTCAACAAAGTGGGAGCAAAGCCCACCCGTAGCTCCCAGGTCAAACCCCAATGCCCCGGTGCTCGACAAGGAGGACGTAGAATGCCTAGAGACCCCCCACGGTCTTCTACCCCAAGTCGCCTCTGGGTCACTGTTTTTAATCAACAGGAAAAACAGCTAGATGGATGCCTATTAAACTAAAAATCCTCTATCTCCTGTTGTATCTTGCGAGTACCCCGAAGGGTGATAACCGAGTAGAGGAACAGGGGGTAGTGAAGTTGTTGTTGGTTTATTTTAGGAGTAAATTTTAATCTTGGTGATTAGCATGCAAGGTTAATTTTAAACTATCAACAAGATCAACCAAGCAGTATCCCTTATGGGAGGTGCCGGTTCTTGATCTTGGATTGAAAAATAAAGTGAAGATTTGTAGCAGAAAAAAGAGTGTTATTTTAATTAAACTAACTCCCCACTTCTCCTGCTTTTCATACCCAACTTAAAGTCCCTAAAGGGAGATGACAAGTGGATAGAGGATACACCAGATAGGTGGGTTGTATGATTACCCCTTTAACAGAAAATAAAACTTAAAAGGAAAATACAACTAGCTAAAACAGTATCATAACCACACAACAATCTCTGTGACAGAGATGGTGGTCTGTCACAGAGATAGTGGGTAAACAGAAAATAAAACTAGATTAAACTAACCTCACTTGAATCTCTGTGACAAAGATGGTGGTCTGTAACAGAGATAGGTGGGTAATTAGAAATGAAACTTGCATAAACATAAATCTAAGCAACTAGTTTCTAAGCTATCTCTACACTACTCATATACAGATTTACAGCAGAGAATACCCCAAAGAGAACTTCTCTTTTGGGGTTTACAATCCTTTAGAAGAGAAGAGAAGAAGTGGTTTTTTTTTTGGTCCCTTTTGGACCAAAACTTTTTCTGGGTTTTTTCTAAGCAATTTCGGGCGGCATAACCCCCTCTTCTGTGCATAAACCTGCAAAAAACCAACAACTTTTCTCGCTGGAAATTACTGCAGAAAACTGAATCAGAAAGTTAGCACAGATTATTGTAAAACCCAGAAATTTTATAAAAAAAAACTGAACTTAAAAAAATGGAAAAACTGAAATTTTAGTGGTTAAAAATGAACGTTTTTGGGATGAAAATGACTTATAAACAACAGATTTAAAGCTTTATACTAATATATAATGGATGAAAGCCCTAAAACAAGGGTTATATTCACTATACAGTGAATAAAACCCAGTTTTAGGAAGGAAAAAGAAAAATGGCCGAAATGAAATTTTGAAAAAAGAAACCCTTGGAGAGATGTCCTTGGCTTGGAAAACCTGCAAATAAACTTATGAGAGAGCTGCAAAATGTAAGCAAAGAGGTGAACACCCAATAAATCTACCAAAATACTTTGATAAATCTTATTAAAAACTCACAAATGGAAGCAGAAATACTTCTACTTACAAATCCCTCCACAAAATACTTTGTGGAGAGCTATCTAAGCTAATACAAATGCAAATCAAATAAGTATACATACACGTTACCTCACCAAAAGATGCATGAAATGAGAGATCCACACCAACTGTTTGCCTCCAAAGCTTTCTTCTATTATAACCCAACTAGGGCAAGATTTAATACAACAATGGCAAGAGGCTTGGGCCAAATGCTTGAGAAAATATGAGAGGAGAAGAGGGAAGAATTTCAGCAGCATAACAATAGCATGAGAGAAGTTCCCAAATGAGGGAGTGAGACCCTCATTATATAGTTGAGGAGCAACCCCAACCCCTTGAAGATCAATGGCCAAGATTAGATCTAGATCTAGATTAGATATCCACCACTAGATCTAGGTATTTGACTTTTGCACCCTCTCAACCATTGTCCACCCTTAGATTACTTTTCAATCCATGGCTTGGGTGCTTGATCCATGTGACAATCAATCCACACCCTCAGATCTAGGGTTTTGACTAAAACGCCCCCTTGAGATCACTTTGTGGTTTTAAATGTGGGCCCAAGCTAGGCGCCCCTCTAGAGCTAGCGCTCCTCCAAATGTAGTGATGCCTCCCTAAAATGTAGCGCCTTCACCTTTTATGGTAGCGCCTCTTTTTATTGGCTAGCGCCTCCACATGTGGGTAGTGCCTCACTTTAGCAAGGGTTTTGCCACTTAATGTCCTCTAGATTTGGCTTTGACTTTATCCTTTGCTCCAAAATAAACATTTAACCTTTAGACTTAGGCTAAAAATATATTTCACCTTAGATTTAATTTTTCAATTTAATTTTTAAATTTTTCCAAGTTTGACTTAGGAAAAATAAAAAATAAACTGAAAAAATGATATCTTGGCCATGGCGGGGTGGAAAATTTTGAAATAATTTTTCCTAGGCTTAACAACCCCCAAACAAAATTACCATGACATTATTTGATTTTTTCCTTCAAAATCAAACAATATGAATTTTTGACTTAGGGAAATTAATTAATCCCCTAGGAAAAATAGACCTTGCTTAGCAAAAAATGGTCTATCTCCTCAACCCCCTATCATAATGACATGGAACTTGAAGCAGTGGCTTAGGGGGTTTCATAGCAATTTAACTTGCATTCATAGCCCCTATTACAAAGTGCCAGTGCTTGAGCAATTACATTATTACAGCAAAACTGAGTTAATTAACCACCAAGGGGTGAAATTAATTAACTAGAAAAAATAAATAAAAATACAACATACATAATGAAACTCCGCAAGACTCTTACACAAATGTCTAGCATGGTCATGAAAAACATTTTGAACCCTTAGCCACCCCATGGACTTGATTGGTAGAACGCCCGTCACCACTTTGGAGGATTTTGAGTGAAAAACCAAACCAATTAAAATCGTTTAAAGAACAAGATTAATTGGAAAGGGAAAAAAACACTCAATGAGGGGACTTCCCTAACAACCAGTTCTATGGTGTGGCATCCATATCATATGAATCACACTAGCACATAGAATTACATTAATTTTCCCACGCAGGGGAGCGGACATTTCGTTTTACAAAGGGGCAATTGCCCTGTAGAAGTGAAAAATCCTCAGATTTTTCCAAGGTACATTTTGTACAATTATGTACATCTTCATGTACATGAAGTTGCCACCTAGTCAAAATAAGTGGGCAACACACTGTTTTGTACATCATCACATATCACTAATATCAATCTTCTTGAATAAATTATTGCATTTCAGGCTCAGTTGAGTTAAACTGTGAGCATGACATCTAAGATGCTCTAATAAAAAGTGTTGTAGCCCACACTTCTGAGATTATGCTTCTAATATTTTAGAGCATTGAAGATAAAGTCCTTCCTCCTAGCCTTTGTCAAAGGTCCTAAATATTTTTCAACATGATGTCTGCAAAAAGTAAACTTACTTGACCCAAGACCTTGAACGTATTGAGATCACTTGATGTTGTCCTGTGAGAATACTTTGAGGACAATGCTGTAGAATTTCTTCATCAAACTAACTTAATGACAGTGCTTCCGAATCACTGAATGCACAAATTGGATGCCTCCTGTACTTGCCTTGAATTTTGCTGTGTACTGCTGATGTACCAAGCTATGACTTCAAGAGAAATCACTTCTGCAATAGTCTTCAAAAGAATCACTTCACAAACCTTCTGTGATTGTGTATGAGATTGATCATTAGGATGAATTCATCTTTGCACTGAGGCTGCCCTCATTGTTTATTTCATGTATGTCTGTTGTTACATAGGGCTTCTCAAACTCAACCTACAGCAACTCATTCTCTTCCAAAACTTTGTGGATGTTTGGAAGTCAATGTAGGAGCTTGATCATGTACAAAGCTTGTAAATACATGTATCCGAACTTAGCACATTGTTTCTTTCAATCTAGGACTGGCTTTAGTTCTTTTTCACCACCAAACTATACACAGACCCAAACAATTTGAACAGCATCAGAGTTCTGAGTTCTGTGTGGCTCTCATTGAACAGTGTCTAATAATCTTAGACGGATCAGAATAATGCTTCTTCAAGCTGCCTCCTAGAATTGGTGCATGCCTTCACTTTACAACTTTGGATATGCACAAATAATTTAGGGCTGCTACTATTCAAAATTCAGAACACTACAAGCCTCCTTCAAGAACTGCCCGTGAAGAGAGGAGAGACAAAACTGTACTCTGAGATCAGATCTTCCACAAATGTTGCGGCTTCCTCAGTGATTAACCCGAATTCAGAGCTATATTAAGTATTGAAATCACGTCCAAAATCTGTGTACTACTGCTGCTACACACTTCATCCTCCACTGTTGTTGCCTCAGTGTATTACCCAGTAAACTATCATTAAAAGAATAAAAAGAGAACTGTTTTTAACCCTTGACAGCTACCTCCGAAATTTCAATTGTTGACTGCTCCTCCACTCGAAATTTACCTCAGTCTAGCGAGATTCTTATCATTTCTTCACTGGATTGTGTTTAAATACTCCTTCAACGCTGGATCTGCTGGTGGTAAAGGAAACGAGCCCTAGACTAGTTCAAGATTGAACTGTCACCATAAAAAAAATTTAACCTGCTGATCCTCTGCTCTTCTTCACTCGAAAATATGCAAAATACTACAGAAAACACCAAAAAAAATATGTCTTGACTGCTGCCATGAAATTTCTAGTCTGCTGCTCATCTCCTGCTATAACCCTTGGTCCTGAGGCAGCCTCAGTAAACAACCGAAATTCAGAGCTAACCCCGAAATTTTTGTGTGTACAAAATGAGGTCGTTTATAGGGGTATTTATACACATTTTTATGAATTTTTTGAGGCCGACTTAAAAAAATATTGTGTGAGCCGACCTGTTGTATGAAAAATATTTTATTTCTTATTCTGAGCTGACTTGTAATTTTTATTGGGCCAACATAAAAAATATTTGATGTTTTTAAAATTAAATCTTCGTCAATGGTCAAGCCTTAAGGTTTGTTGACCATACTCCATCAAGTTCACCACCAACTTTCATCAAGTCCAAGGGTTTGACTTCATAAGCCATGTCATCATTATCATGAGGGGTGCCTGTATCTTTATTTTTCCCTAGAGCCATCTTCAAGGGTTCCAAGACCCCAAATGCCCACGCTTGGGTTGCAATACCCAAGCTATCCTATGCAAAGGCATCATGATGAGTAGCATATCCAAAGGCTCACAAACCAAGACTTCATCAAGAGTAAGGGCTTCATCTATGTGTTAAATAATAGGAGCATCATGAGCAAGGACTTGTTCATTAACACATCAAAAACTCCACGCACCTGAGCCACACTATCTTCACCATTCCTTCAAGGGTACAAGGACCATTAACCCAACAAATGTGGGTCCAAAGGCTTCTTCATCAGGCAAGAAGCATCATGGGTTTCTTCAACCACCTTAGCCATGCATGGGGACCATGTCAACTGGGTACAAGGTGCTTCAAGGCACAAACCCACTCTATAAGGGATCAAGGCACTGGAGGTGGGACTTGGTGGCATCAATGACATCCTGTGGGGCCACTGCAAGTCCATGTTGGCATCAATGACAATTTCATCAACAGAAGCCCTGGAACTTCATCAGGAAAAACATCCCTGAATTCCTGCAACACACGAAGGTCCTCCACCTAGTAGCTTCATTCTCTATTGCCTCCAAAACGTGGGTCGCATACCCACTACAACCTTGCCCACAGAACTTCATCAGCTGCATTGTTGAAGACTTCCTTCCAGAGATCACTTCTAGAATTCCTTTCACAACCTTAAGGTTCCTTCTTCATCCAAGCACTTCAAAGGTCTTGTTGTAACAATGAAGTCTTTTTCTCTGTGCTTCCAACCAATCCATTCCAATGAGGAAAACATAGGATCTAGGTGGCAGAACATTCAGATCTGCTCAGGTGACTAACCCATCCATGACCAATGGGCATTTCTTTACCACCTCGTTGAATTCCTCCCTGTTCCAGTGGCTAGTTGAACTAACCATGACCTTCTATGATTTGACTTCTTCAAAGTGCACATCTCACAAGTCTAGGGGTGATATAGGTGTGAGTGGATCCAAGGTCAATCAAAATGGAAACAGTCTGCTCAGCAACACTATTATCAAAGTATGCAAGTGTCTTCCCCTACTTATTCATTTACCTATGAGGAAACCTCACAAGGTTCATTCACATGTTATTCCTACAGATATACACAATTCATCAATGTTGAAAACATTGAATTTCTTATCTCCCATTGACTTTCTCAACAGCACATTCTTGTGTTGGTCTGAACTCTCCCAAGATTTCACAGGACGTTCAACTAGTCCTTCTTTTGTACCATCTTTTCTAAGATGATGTCATGTTCTGCTTCACAACAGTTAACATATTCCCTTGTCAATGGTCCAATCCTTTCTTTTCTCAAAAAAAATCCATCCTATGTTTCTCAACCTACATAGATACACCATTTAAATGTGATTCAATACCATCTTTGTATGGTGCCCCTTGATTTATAACATAATGAAGTTCTCCTTATTATAATGTCCTTGTACATTTCTTTTTCTTCCTTCATCTTCTTATCATCTTTAACTGACTATCTTAGGGGGACGACAAGTGTCAAGGGGAATTGCCCCCTTGTGGCTTATCATCTTCTTTTTTTTATAAATATTTCGATTTCGTGCAATCTGACGCATAAACATGCTTCCATTTTTCCATCTTTCTGGCCCCTGTAGGTCTCACTGAAAACCTACAAAAAATCCATGTTTCGACGCAATTTTCAGTTTTCCTCTGATCGACAAAACCCAGCCGATGTATCGGCTGAAACTCCACAAGTTTTTCTATGTATCGGCTCCATTCTCCTCTTCCTTTCGACGTGCCAGAGAAATCTCTACTTTTCTTCCAATTGAATGCTTCCACCGCGTGTCGGGAAACTTCCGGAGTTTCTATTCGCTACGTCGGAAAAGATTTCAACTTTCATCCACTGCGCCTCATCGAAGAACTTTCTGACTTCCACCTGTTGTTGCGGAAGACTTCCTAAGTTCTCTCCCACCGTTGCGGAAAACTTTTCGTCTTTCTCCTGGCCAAGTCCTTCGTCGTTGCGGGAAATTTTTTTAGTTTAACCCAGCACTTGTTGGCTCGACCCAGCCGACGGGCATCGGTTGAAACTCCATCTTCCACCCGACACACGTCAGCTCAAATCTCCGAAGTCTTCCGATGTGCTTAGTCGATGTTGCGGCCAATTTCACCAAAATTTTTCGATTCCATACTTCGAAAAAACATTTCGGATATTTTCTTCCTTTCGTCAGCTTCGTCCACTGTGTCGACTCCCTTTCAACTTTCTCATTGACGTTATTGATGCATGGTCGCTGACCTTCCCAGCACAGGTGTGGCGATCCCCATCGGCTGCCTTCAGTTAACGTATTGGCGGAAACCTCCATATTTTCTGATGTGCATCAATGAAACTCAGCCGACGTATCTGCAAAACTCTCAGGTTTCCTGCCGATTCTTCCACACTTAGAAATTTTTCTAAATTTCTTCTCTCTTTTCCCTGTCGTCGGCGAATTCTGGGCAGCCCCCATCCGCTCTGTCGGCAAAAACAGGAAATCATAGCTGTCGTTGTGGAAAACATTTTCCCTTCCACCCGACATTCCGACGGAGACTTCCTTCGTCGACTCCCTTCTAACGACGCAACCAACAATTCAGCTCGGCTTCTCCCTTGCGCCGCTACATCATTGCGGCAGCGTCGATTCCTCATCGAACAGCCCCGTCGATACTGTCAGCTCATCCTCAGTGTTCGCAGTTGACGTGTCGGCTCATCATTAATTATCTTAGCTAACAAGGAGAATTTTCTCCAACACTTAGAAAAATATGAGCATTCTTATGCTTGCCTCTTCTGCCTCTGTCAACTATTCAACTTAGCCCATTGAGGCCCAATGTTGCAACCTGGCTCTGATACCACACTATCACGTCGCCACCCCTCATATCGACAATGGAGAGGACGCAACAAGGTTGTTGCCGCTATCAAACGGGAAATATAGCCCCATGAACATAAACAAAAAACACATTGAATTAAAACATACACAGATGCATAACAAATGTAACTATACAGTGGAAGAAAAAACATTCAAGCATTCATCATGTTCAAATTAATTCATAAGCAATTCATTATAGAAATTAAATACACAAGAATACTTATCTGGAGAAGAAGTTGGCACGCAACTAGCTGCATCGCTGCAACGTTTCACCCAACCATAGGCCACTGTGCTCATCAATCTCTCAGCATCACTGCCACACCCGAGCTGGGCATGATTCCACAAGGCACTGGGGAACAATAGCTTCATACAGCCAAAACCATACGTTCACAATCAAGCCAACACTCCATTGGGTTTCACAAACTGTAAGGGAACAAGCCAATGACATGGAGGGGTCCTTGGACTTACTTAGCCAATCCAAGCCATACATCAACACATAGTCATCGAATTAACAGATGGTTCCTTGGGCTTACTTTGTCAAGCCATCACAAGGATGCACCCAACAGCAAAATACCATTGTTGGGTAAGGGCCAAACGTCCCAGGAACCCAAAAACAAAACTCGCAATTGGGGAAAAACACCCTGAGTGAACAATATGATTCCATACAACATTCAATGGCTCTACTGAGGCAAAACAACCTCTTCAAATCGTAGATCTGAATTCAGGAAAACATCCATGGCACCATAGGAGCAAAAACGACCTCTCCAAACCCATGGATCGTGAACCTCCTCAGGCTATTCACACAACAACACACAAAATGGGTTTACTAGCTTGGAGAAAGTGAGGAAAATATATAAAATTGTGAGGGAAGCTCCCAACTTTCTCATAGAGGAAAAACGACCACCCAAACCCCAAATTCGTGGCTGATTCCTTCCCATTCACCCAACAACATAGAAAAATAAATTTTGAGCATGGGAAAAAGGAAGAAAAATGGCCCAAATCGTGAGGGAGACAAAAACGACCGCCATCAATCACTAAAACATGAATCTCTCCTGCATATTCACTCAACATCACAAAAACGGCTTCCCAAACCATGGAGAAACATGGGAAAACTGAAAAATCGTGAAGGGGAGAGCTCAACCCCCTTCCTGTTGCGTTAGAGAGCCCACGTGAGTGAGAATGGGTGAGGAAATGAAAGGTATGGATGCATGATGGCTTGGGTATGCCTTCCCAAGATTTTACTTGCCCCACAAGTCAAAAACACAATTTCCAAAAATGGGTGACTTTCCAAATTCGAATTTGACCTCCATACATTTCCCATCCCAAGGCAATAACCTTTACCAGCTTTAGATGACTAGGCATAAAAGACAAAAAGGGCAGTTGACCACTTTGTGGGTTTTCCTCTTGACATTTGGATTTTCCCTATGGCCCAAGGGCTGATTATTTCCCTCTCCCTATTTCTTGTGAAATCATGCCCCCATCTCTTTAACGTTGCGGCGCATAGCTAGTTGTGGTATTTTTATTAATTTGCATTTTACATGGTGCCTCAAGCATATCGTACATGGCTAGCACATAAACCATCGGCATCGATTTTAATCGTTGAAACATAAAACAAAAAATCCATGGTGGGGCCTTTTCCTTGAGCTCCACAACATTATTTAATACAATATTTACAGCATATGCAATTTAATACGATGGGGTCAAAACCGGAGTGTTACATAAACCATTCAACACTATTTGATAATAAAAAGAAAAGTCATGTGAGAGCAACTCCTTTTGTTGACTCATCACAAGTTATTGAACGAAATAGAAAATAATTCATACTTGAGATGGCTACATAATTGATAAGAATGGCTCATAAACCATGCTTTTAAACATGCTATGTCCAGAAGGGAGGTAAATCACTACATTCAAAACATACCATTGACTAGCTCTGTGTCTATGGATACTCACACACCCAACCAAATGGAGTATTTCCAACCAAGAGATATATTTTTTTGTCCAAGAGGAAATTTCCTAGTTAAGAGGAATACAACCCCAATAGAGAAAGGATAGCCCAATTCCACATAATGTACGACTTAAATTTGTTTACTAAAGGGCATGCAATATTAAGTACTAACTCAACAATCATAATGAACAATACTTGACTGGAAATCAGGAGAAAAAATAGAAGTTTAAACAAATAATTAAAAGAGTTGTATCCTAAGGGAAATTGATCCCAATGCTCATAGTGGAATGGATGGCGGTCATCCATAGTTTGCAAATAGAAATTATTTTTTGAGTGTAATTAATAGAGTTTTGAGTATGGATGCTCTCATCATTAAGATAAGCACATGCAATAATTAAAAAATTGAGGAAGAGAATTATGTCAATCATGTGTAAGAGATTCTCACTGCACACAACATCAATCACATATTGAACAAAGTGATTAAAGATAAGCACATCCAATAATTTAAAAAAATAAATAAGAGAAATATATCAATCATATGTAAGAGATTCTCACTACACACAATATCAATCAAACATTGAACACAATGATTTAAGATAAGCACATGCAATAATTAAAAAAAATAATAAGAGAAAGATATCAATTATGTGTAAGAGATTCTCACTCCATGCAACATCAATCACATATTGAACAGTATGTCAATTTTACTATAGAAACTAAAATCGGAAAACCAACATTCGAATGGTTCTTTAGTCTTATTTCAACAAACGCTGGTACCAATGGCTTTCTTTGTCCATTCTCCCACTTTTTTCCAAAACAATCCTTTTGAGAGTTCAATTACAAAGAGATAGGAAAGCTACAGATAATGGGAAGGCTAAAAGACTAACCTTTCAATTCTCATTCCATTTTGTCCTATTTTTTTCCTATTTCTATATAATTTATTATTTCCCCCCTCTTTATCTCATTTAACTTTACAATACAATGTATTTTATGTTTTTCCTAACCTTCATTAATTTGTAAGGACAAGCATTTAATGAAATTATAATTTGCCACATTAAATGACACTAATATTTTTTGAAAAAAAATAATATTAGAAAATAACACAATTCTTACAAGTTTATTTTTTACTACACATCATGATACACAGGCTTATACCAAATTTTCATGGCCACATTTCACTTAAAATTATATCCATTTTCATAGATTCACTAGGTAGATTCCTAACCTTGGAAAAAAATTTAACATTAAATATGAGATTACTTTTGAAATAAAACATTACATCTTAAAAAAACTACTCATTCA
>LPNX010241128.1:263678-307285 GCA_001517045.1 Pseudotsuga menziesii
TCGAGGGTTCGAAGACGGAGCCCGTAAATAAATTTTTAGAAAAATGCTTTGTAAAATAGTGTAATTTCGTTGTCAATTTGGACCATTCATCATTACGTTGTAGTTTTGACGATAGAAGTTATGTTAGGATTTTTTTCCCTAGAAGGAAACCCTCTTTTATGTATGAGGGAATTGTACTGCAGCTATTTATTGTGAAAGATCATTATAACTGAGTGAGAGAGACGGTGAAAGAGTTCAGAAGAGATTGTAGCAGATGTGCTACGGGTTGTATCTCTTCATTTTGCTAGACGAAATAAAATAAAGGATTGCCTATTTCTCCATGGATGTAGTCCATATCAGGTGAACCACGTATATTGGTGTCTCTCTTGTATTGTTCTCTTATAAGTTTTATTTTTGCATTTATTTTATTTTATTGTTCTGTGATCTTGTTTTCTTGCTTAATAAGTGTGTTATTACGAAGGTTGATTTGTACCTTGGTGAACTAAGTCAAGTGATTTCATCCATTTCATAACCTTTTACATAGCCATTTTTTCATTTTGCTAACCAATTCACTCAACCCTGTCACTTTTAACCTCTGTGAATGATCTGTCATTAGTCATAATCTAAGGTCTCATTACTATTCCCATGTATAAATGCCTGAAAGAAAGTCAAAAGAGTGTAGTACTCTCAAGGATGATGATGATGATAAACTATGTGCAAATGCAAGTGGAAAGTCATGGGAGATACTCCCCTTGCAAAAAGCCAAGTTCCCTTGTCCCAGGTTATCAAAGCCAATGAAAGGGCTTGTTGATGTTTCTCTAGTATGTAGCATCGAACAAACATTCATTATGAATTGGGCTCAAAGTAATCTATTCTATGATAGAGGACTATTGTTGAATTGGCAAGATCTAAGAAGTGTTTGGGACTTCTAGTTGGTCTATTCAACATTAGGACTCTATGCCTGAATAGATGGGCATACTGGGAGAAGAATAACATCATCATCATGAAAAAAAATTCTTAAGAAAAACGGAAAATCCAAGAATAAATGGTCAACAAGCGAATTAACAATTGAAGTGGTCAAATAGAAAGTCATCCCTACCAAGAAAGACAAGTCAGTCCCATAAGTGAAAAATAAGTGACATGATATGTATAAATAGAGAGATGCGCCTTATTGAGCCAAGTTGAATAGACCTTATTTTTTTCCAGATCTATGGACAGGACAACTCAAAACTAGAACACGAGTTTCTCGATTCCAACAAAGAATAGGTCATAAATGAAAATTTCTGGATCTGAAATCTGCTTCCACAGATAGTTGCACCCTAACAAGGCGAGTTGGAGAAAGATAAGAATGAGCCAAAACAGTGAGCAAAAGAGCTAGATCTATGGAGCCGTAGGTCTTGACCCCAACAGTATTAGGTCAAAAAATGAAACTTCACCAATCAGAAATTGGCCCCCACAAAAACATGTGCCCTCCAAGGGCGAGTTGCTCTATGCTCCTTTCAGAATGATTTGAGGTTGCAAACACTCCAAAACGTGGAGCCCTAGTTTCTGGCAATGACTTCTTTTAGCACTACTCTGATACCATGTTAGATTTTGGTAGAAGCATAACCAGGATCACTAAAAGAATGACAAAGCACAGAAACAAAATCAATGTGGAGCTCGTTTAACCACAATAATAAAAACAATCATCTCCCAACCATAGAAAAAGATATCCGTCTCCCCAAGCTCACACCTTCCAATAGAGATTGATGTACATCCAGATAGTAGTAGCACAAACTGTAAGAAAACAAGAAAGAAACTTCTCCAAAGTGGAGAACCCCAGAAAACTCTTCTCTTAGTTGCAGTAGTGAACTCCTCTTGCTAGAGCGAACTTGTCTTGTTGTAGTGTGTTGAAATGAGAAAGGCACCCTTCTATTTTATACACTAACTTGCTGGAAAATCTAATTTTAAGTTGGGCCAACTTAACTACTTAACTGGGGCCAACTTGTTATTTGTGTAACAATAAAATTTAAAAAAAATTAATTTGATCCTTTCTTGAGCTGAACAAGGAGGTGATGCCTCACGCAACTACTACATCAACAAAAACTATGTAATAAGGGGTTTAAGGGGGGCTAAATATTAAAAAGTAAATATTCCTAAAATATGCCCCTTCCCATGCTAAAGCTCCAGTGGGGTCGAAAAGGTGTAGCACCCCCCTAAATCAAAAGAAACAACCATAAGTGTGGGCTAATCAAAACCCTATAGCGCCTCCTCCTTTACAAAGGTGTAGTGCCCCCCTCATTCATGAGTTTTCCCATCTCCAAGGGAGGTAAGGTGGTCCCTTGTCTAACATTGGGATTAACTCCCTCAAGTGGCACCTTTCTCATTGTCTAGCAGTGGGCTCTCCTCCAAGAGATGGCACCTTCTCTAGCATTGGAATTAACTCTAGATGTGGTGCACTCTCCTTGTTAACTTTGGGATTAGCTCCAAAGGTGGTACCTCCTTGTAGCCTTGGGATTAACTCCCTCATGTGGCACATTCTCTTTGTTCTTTCCTTGGCATCTCCACCAAAGATGGCAACTTCTCTGAGAAGATCCCAAAGTAACATTTGATTACTTAAGAAAGCTCATTCTCTCTAATTTTGGTTGGTTATTGGTTGAAGCACAAAGATTATTGTAATACTCTTTTGAGAACAAGTTTGTCTAAATAAAAGTAAGGCTTTGGAGGCTAATTGTGGTGTGGCTCGTCAATTGTGTGGTATATCTTGCTTATCATTTTCATAATCTAAGGTGGTGTTATTGTTGGGGCTTGGAAAGTTGAATGGTTTTGGCAGGCAAAGTAAGATACGTACTAATTATCTACTCCAACAAGCCTGATTCTAAATATGTATTGCAATTTGCGAAGTTTTGCAATTCATCTTCCAGGTTGGAGGTCAACATATTTTTTGATGACACTCGACTGCAAACCCTAGATGTAGGCTCTTCTATAAATGGAAGAAAATAAATACTTTCAACAGGCTTTGAAAATGGTAATTGCATTGAAGTAGGGAAAATAGTATAGTTGTTGAAGGAGGGCTGGTGATCAGGGATTTTAGCAAGTACAAAAGCAGTGACTGATGAGGAGACTGAGGACAGAATGGGGAAATTATGGGTGACATCAATTGTGCTTTTGGATAATTTCAGGGCTAGAATAGTATCATCTTGGCCCATATTGTGCCAGGAGTTGGTATTTTGATGATCTCTTGGAAGAGAGACGGGCATGGAACTTCTTGCAACAAACTTATAATTATTGTTCTCCGTCTTATTATTTGAAGAATTCAAATAATTGCCCATCCCTAGGTCTCCTAGTAAGTTGTAGCCACCATTTAAACTGAACTGTTTCTGCTACTACTGTTGCTTCGGTGCATTGTAGCTGCTACGTATAGTGCTCAAATCTCGCCATGAGCAATCAACCCAAGAGTCTTGCATCTTTTCGTGCTTCTGCGAAAATGGACTTTTGATATCCATTGCCACTATAAGATTTGGATTCTTTTAGCTATACAATATTGTGATCAATCTTTTTTTAGCTATACAATATTTGATCAAATTATAGTATTGCAATGGGAAGGTGATTTCATCAGTTACAAGATCTGGGAACGGCATTGTGGATGCGCATGAAGCTCTTAAGAGACTAGAAAATAACAAGGAAGCCATTGTTGTCCAACGATTTGAGCTTATATAACATGATTAACTTATACTTAGTGATTAGGTGAATGCTTATAACCAAACTACCATATCTAACAAGTAATGTTTGAAGAACTGATACTAAGTGCTTATTTGTTAAATCCCAAGATAGAGTGCTCCGAAAGGCGACTCCAAGAAAGATATGAGGATTTCCAAACCATTCAAAGTGTGGTTCATTCCTTAGAGGTGGGGGAACCGGGGAAGAAGGACCATCGTGATGGAGAAAGTAAAACGACCATGGAAATGTGTAGAAAATATTTCATTGTTTAATTTGAAGCCATTGTTTGACAACATAAGCTGTCTGTATTATAAAATGCTCAATTTTTTTTAAACCAAACCCTTTTGACGAATCCTGTAAGAACGTAATTTTGTTAAACATCTTATAATGATCCCAAGGTTGTTGGGAGCAGGGAGTGAGAGCGAAAAGGGAAATTTTTAAAAGATTCTGATTTGGGAGCGTTTCGAGAGCGTTTTTTATATAATATATATTTTTATATATTTTGATGCATATATATTAAAAAAGCATGTATTATACCAAATTAGCTATAGAAAACATAGATATAACCATTAATACACATGTCACATATAACATCAATCATCTAGGAGCTATGACTTGTAGCAATGTCATCTAATGATCAATCATCAACAACATCAATCTTCAAATTTCAACATATAATATTTTCCATCAACAAACTCTAACAGCCTAGACTCTAACAGATAACATCAACCATGAAATGAAACAAAGCATCATAATATCATATTCAATACCAAAGAGTTGTAAGATAATAAGATGATAAGAATCAAGATGCAGTCAACAATTTAAAAATCAAACTTCAAACTTCAAAGTAGGCCATAATGTTTACAAAATAGGCCATAATAAACATGAAATACAAAGTATTATGATACTCTCTACTAAGTTTTCCTCTTGCCACGAGAAACTTCCATTTTTTTTTCTCGTGTTCTAGGTGGAATAGGAGCTGGTGGAAGTCATCGTGGAACATGAGAAGAAGATGAATGGCCCCCACAGATTGTCAGACGTTGTGAAGCTAAAGGAAAAACTCCTGCATCTGTAAACCTGCTGGTGGTTGGGGGTGGCATCTTTGATGTATGAATCGGATGAGGATCACCCTCATGATCACCCAATAGTTCATCCTCCAAGCGCTCTAATGCAATGGCTCCATCCTCCACATTAGCCTCCTCTGGATTGTTGTCCCAAGTCAAAAAGGTTCTATCATTCTTGGTCGCTTCACAATAATGGGACAAGAACCTCAACTTGTAGTGCACATAAACCAAACTTTCGGCCCATTCTGTATTCAAACTATTTCTCTTGGCGTTGTAGATGAAGTTGTAGGTGCTCCAACACCTCTCTGCAGAAGAACTATTGACAACCTGTGAAAGCACCCTCAGCGCCAATTTATGCAAATATGTGGCACCACTGCCATACATGTTCCACCAACGGATAGGATCCAACCTCTCTCGATCTTTGGTTGAATGCAAGGTACCAAAGACTCCATGTTCACTGATGTATTGGCTCAATTCACTCCGTACTTGAGCACACTCCTCATCATCAGGGACCAACTTGTCTAATGCAAGCATATACCCATTTTGCACCTCTAGATCTGTGTGTGGTCTTTTCCTAACTCCACCACCAGGTGCAAGTTAGGCCAACCAAGATGGAGAATAATATTTTGGGGTAAGGACATATGCTAGGGCATGGAGTGGAACATTCAAATTATCCCACCTTTTGACCAAATGTTTATGAATATGGTCATACAAGATTGCATCTCTTTGCTCAACAATGTCTTTGATATGACCAAGCATGCTATCCATTTGCTCATACACCTCCCCAATCACCGCTTGATCTGTATTTGCAAAACGAATCATATTATAAATGGGCTTGGTGAACTGTAGAACATATTTAACATGTGTCCAGAAATGACCATCAAGAACGGTGTCCTCCACATCCTGAAAGTCATGTCTATCAGATGCGCTTGCAACTCTGTCTTTCAATCCCTGTCATGAATCACTTGAGACCATACTAGCCAATGCCTCTCTTACCTTCAAAAGCCTCTTGAAGGTGAGGTAGTAGCTACCAAATCTAGTCTTCGCAATCTTCAATAGCTCCAACCTAGAGTGATTGTGAAAAATGTGGTGTGCCATGCTATGATTGGCATTAAATTTTATCATTTTCTTACCTCTCTTGTACAAGGCACCAATCCATCAGTAACTAGGGTCCTTCATCTTAACAATATCATGCATCAAAAGGTTCAATGTGTGAACCAAACACCCTAACCAAAATATGTTGGGATACTTATCCTCAATGATTGCTCCTGCTACCTTGCAATTAGCAGCATTATCTGTGATGACTTGAATGACATTGTATGGCCCAATCGTTTGAATGGTGTCAAGTAAAGGTTGTGCAATATTGATACCAGTCTTGTAGCGATCTAAGTAGTCATGAGCTGAAAGGAAGACCGCACCACTAGCAGACACACCAAGAATATTTATCAACGGCTTGCCTTTAACATTTGTCCACCCATCCGATACAATGGATACCCCATATAACAACCAATCATTTGTAAACTTTCCAAGAGCACTATTGATTTTGGCTTTAACATTTGTCCCACGGTTTTAGCTTTGTCATACCCAGGGCTCCTCTATCGTTTAGGGGCACCATTGATGGCTTGTACCATTTCATGCCAATAGGGTGAGCGAAGAACATTGAATGGCACACCACATGCATAGAGAAACCTGTAAACTTTTGCATCCACATCATCTCTGCAACCAAGGTCAAGGAAATCTGATAATGTTTTTCGCATAGGGGAGAATCCACTAGCATGGGTGAATGATGATCCAGATCCACCACTAAACATTCTCTGTGGGGATTCAGATTCGACCCTTGATCTCTTGGAATTGTTTTGAGCAGCCTTTTATTCCATCCTGTATTTGTTTTTTTCTTTACCTGGCAATTTGTCACATGTTTTGACTCCAGTAGCCTTACTTTGATCACATGGCATAATCCCACACAAATGCTTTCTCACACGGGTATATGAACCTGTGTAAGTTTTATTACAATGTAGGCATGTAAACTTTGTGGTTCCACCCCTTCTCCCTCCCCCAAGCCTTATCACATACTTCCACAAAGGTGTTGTGTCTTTTTTTGGCCCCTCATCACTCTCAATCTCCTCCTCCTCTCCATGGTATGTGCGGCTCCCTATCTCTTCATCCTCATCATCGCCACCACCAAATCTACTTCCCACCACCACCATCATGAGAAGAATCGAAACCAACCACAAAAACCACATACCCATCATGTTTGTTGATTCAATATGAGAATCACTTCTTGCCTACAATTAAATGATGGAGAAGAAGAAATTGGAAAGGGTAGGAAAAAAACACATACAAGATTTAAAATTTTAACATAGTGAAATATTTTTTTCAAAAACAAACAAAGATTGGGTTTTTAGAGCCTACCTCTTTAGCTCTTCAAGGATGGTTGAATGTCTCTATGGAAGCCTTCAATCTTCCTTCTAAGCTCTCACAAATAGAAACTTTCAATCTCCCCTCCAAGCTCCCTTCCAAGCTCCTACAAATTTGCTCTCAAACAACTAGCAAAGCCACTCAAAGCCCTAGCAAGAAAAATGAAAACAAGCAAATGAGCAATAGTATGAGTCCAAATAGAGGCCAATAGTGTTTATAAACACTAATTAAACCCTAGGCAACCATCAAAAAACAACTTTTTTTTCCAAAAAAAATAAAAATAAAAATTTCCTTCATGTGGAATCGGTCAAGAGCGTTTTCGGGAGCGTTTTTTTGGCTGAGGAATCGCTCCGAGAGCGTTGATTCCCCCAACAATTCCGAAATTTCAGGGAGCGTTTTTTTTGGTAGGAATCGTGATTTCAAAAATCGTTCCCGGGAGGAATTGCGATTCCGGGAGCAATTCCTCATCAATTCCTCCTGGAGCGCGATTTGTGAGCGGGAGGAGCGATTCCCCGCAACTTAGATTGATCCAAACAAGGATGAAGCCTGCACTCCAACTGACCATTGTTGCCTCTTCCAATCATGGCAAAACCACGACGGTGGAGATTTTGTTTTAGTAGTGGAACAAGGACTTTCAGAGATGCAAAGCACACTAATGATGAATGTGCACAGAGAAAATGCCTTTTCAACAAACTCAGGAGGAAAGAGGAGGTTAGTGAGGGCGTTAAATTCTCCATTATGGATCCTCGGGTGGGACAATGCAGCTTTGCATGCATGATTTGATGGGGACATGGAGATGTCAGGCCAGGGCAATAGGTTCATGGGGACATCGAGATATCAGGCTACGACGATGGGACAAAGAAGTGCGAGGACACCAACTGGTGGGAGGAAGCAGTTTTGTGGAAAGAGGGCTAGAGAAAACGAGACGTTTTGGTTTTCCCATATCCCACTCTATGTAATGGTATCAGATGTCGACGTGCTTGGACTTGTCATGAAACACATGGTTCTCTAACAAATTTATGCAACTCTGGTTGTCACAAAAGATACAAGTCGCCTCTAACTCGAGATCAAACAATCCTGCAAGCAACTTTCGAAGCCACACAACTTTGCTACTTGCTAAACATGTTTCTATATACTCTTCCTCGGCCATACTGACAACCACACTAGTCTGCTTCCTGCTGAACCTCGAAATCATAGCTGACCCCATACTGAAGCAACATCCTGAAGTGATCTTCCTTGGAGACACTACCGGCCCAATTTGAATCAGCATAGCCACATAGTCTTATCTCACAATCTAAAACATATCTGAGACCGTAATCAATTGTACCTTTCAGGTACCTCATCACATGCTTTGCCGCAATCAAGTGAAGATGTCTTGGCTCAACCATATGCTGACTCAAAATGTTCACCGCAAACCATATATATGGCCTCGTGTTCTTCAAATACATCAACAAACCAATCATTTGTCTGTACATAGTGGCATCCACTATCTTTGAACAAGTATCACTCAATAACTTCATATTCATCACCATCGTTGTCGCCATGGGTTTACAACCCATCATCCTTAATCTCTTCAGGATCTCTACAGTATATTTTCCATTGTTAAGGAAAATCTTCTTTGGTTTCTGCCACATCTCTAGACCTAATAAATAGTGCATCATACCCAAGTCTTTCATCTCGAACTCTGCAGCAAGCTTCGTTTTACACTTAGTGATGAGTTTCTCGTCCCCTGTCAGAAACAGGTCATCTAGATATAATAGTAGTATCACTGATCTACAATTCACAACATGATAGTTAAGGTTGGGATCTGCTTTACTCTTGGTAAACCCTATGCCCATCAGAAAACTGTCAATTCTTCCATACCATGCCCCAGTTGCTTGTTTCAACCCATACATGGCATTCTTTAATCTGCACACATGTGACTGCATGTCATGTGTCTCGAAACCTTGTGGCTGCTACCACTTCCTCTTCTAATACACTACTCAGAAAAGTTGTTTTCACGTCCAGCTGGTGTACCTTCCATTTCATCACTGCACTTATCACAAGTATAGCTCTAATCGAAGTGTATATCGCCACAGAAGCAAATGTCTCCTGATAACCTATTCCTTTTTTTAAGGAGAAACCACGAGCCATGAACCTTTCCTTGTATTTCTTGACATTGCCATCTATTGAATGTTGAATGGAGTTGTCCTTGATGTCAAAAGAGTTCAGTAATGACAAAGGAATAACCAAGAACATGATGGAAAGGAAAATTCCGCATAAGAAATGATGATCCAGCGAGGGGATCGAGTCCGGCGAAGTCCAATCAAGCTTGAATGATCCTCTGATCAATCAACGAAGAATCGTGGAGTTGCAGAAAACTTATTTAGCAGAGGTTGGACTGCTAGGATCGTAGATAAACGGACGAGGTGGATTCTGCAAAGCAATCGACGATTCACAGGAGTTGTGGAAAAGATTTGTGGAAGCCCATTTCGAAAAAGTTGGGAGGCACATTCGCAATCCGCTATGCAGAAGGAAGCCGCAATCCACAATCCGAAAATTGCGGAAGATGAATTGCATAAGCAATTTCGAGAAAAGTCGAAATGCAACCCCGCAATCCTCAATCCACAATGCGGAAGGAAGCCGCAATCTACAATTGGCAAATTGTGGAAGAAGTCTTGCGGAAGATGAATTGTGGAAACAATTTCGAGAAAAGTTGAAATACAGACCCGCAATCTGCAATCCACAATTCGCAAATTGCAGAAGAAGTCTCGCGGAAGCAATTTCGAGAGAAGTCAAAATGCATACCCGTAATCCGCAATTGCGGAAGGAAGGAGTCTCTAATTGCGGAAAGGTCGTTGTAGAAAGGTAATTGCGGAAGCAATTTTGACAAAAGTCGAAATGCATACCTGCAATCCACAACTGTAGAAGGAAGGAGTTTTCGATTGCGAAAAGGGCATTGCGGAAAGGTAATTGCAGAAGCAATTTCGAGAAAAGCTTAAATGCAAACTTGCAACCCGCAATTGCGGAAAGGGTGTTGCGGAAAGGCAACTGCGGAGGTAAATTCGAGAAAAGTCGAAATGCAAATCTGCAATCCGCAACCCGCAATTGTGGAAGGAATGAGTTCCCGCAAATTGCGGAAAGGTCGATTCGAAAAGCTAACTGGGAAAGGTCGTTGTGGGAAGGAAATTGCGGAAAGGTAATTGTCCACAATCTGCAATTTCGGGAAGTTAATTGCAGAAGGTAAACTGCGGAAAGTTCTGTTGCAGAGAGATTGTTGCGGAAAGGACGTTACGGAAAAGCAACTACGGAAAGTCGCGACTAATAAACTAAACAAAGTTAAAAATGACAAACAGAGAGGTAATTTTGAATTAGTTTTTTGTTTGTGAAGAGTCACGATGAAGATATGTAGTACTGTTAGATGAAGAGATACATTTGAGGGTATATAAACAACGCTTTAAACTTTCAAATAAGGGTCTTGATCAATTGGGAGATCAATTGGTGTAGAAGTCAGAGATCAAATTATCATATAAGGGAAGTTGGGAGGCACTAGGGTAGGAAACTGGGCTACAAGAGGGTCGTAGCCTCCTTCCAATGGTAGCTGGTAAATAGGGTTTTGTAGCATCCTTTCAGTAGTAGTTGATAAACTAGGGGGTCGTAGCCTCCTTCCAATAGTTGCTGGTAATAGGGTGTTATAGCATCCTTGTCTGTAGTAGCAGGAAGCATAGAAGAAAGAATCGTCGATTTCAAGAAAAATCGTCAATTTCACGAAATATCACAATTTTTCATGGCCGGCGATTTTTTCACACAAAAAAATCATGATTTTTACAAAAAATCGGATCGCACGATGTCTGGAAAAAATCGGCAATTTTTGCTAAAAAAATTGTGCCACAATAAAAAACCGCGGCTCATCGACTGATGGTGGATTCCGGGAGGATAAAATTGAATTTTTGGGTTTTTTGTTGTTGTTTTCGAGTTGCTGGCTGTTGTGCGCTGTGACCGAGCTTTGCTTGCCGTGAGTCATGACCCTTCCTGAGCTTGCTAGAGGATGTCGTGAGTCGTGACCCTTCCTGAGCTTACTAGAGGATGTCGTGAGCCTTTGAGGGTGATCACTGTCAACTGATGTGTGGCTGTTTCTAGGATGTCGTGAGTCTGTGAGAGAGTACTGAGGGTTGTTGTAGTGTGTTGTGAGCCTATTCAAGAGATTCGTGACCTGCTATCTCTCCCAGTGAGGATACAGAACAAAACTTGCATGGGAAACAAACTACTTGGACTGTTTAGAAGTCTGAACTTTGAAGCTCAAGGGAAAATGCAGGAGGTGAGTTTTCACTATTCAATCAGTTTACTGTTTTAACTTTTAAGTGTTATATTTTTTAAATCTAGGTTTAGTATTTAGTGAGAATTGAAATAGTATTAAGTTTTAATTTTTTTAATTTTAACAAGTTTGGTTCTCAAGTAAACTGTAAAATTTAAATCAGTAAACTACTAAACTTAGTGTATTTGGCATGCCTACATGATATATATCAGTGCTTTTTCTATATTTATGTGCCAATGTATTTATTTGATGCCATTATTGCTTTATATGCTTAAAATTATGAAAAAGATGAATATATTTTGTGTTTTTCAATATTTGTCGTGGTTTGCTGATTTTTGCCAATTTTTTTCGCCGATGTTGTCGAGAAGATGTTTTCTGGACCCTTGCCGTTTTTTTGTCGATGCCAATGTTTTCTTCTATGGCAGGAAGAATCTATTTGTAAATATAATTTTGAAGTATAGAAAAAGTTGGTGGTTTTCCCAATTGGAATTTCACGATAATATTGTGTGTTATGTTTTAATCTTGATTCTGTTTTAAGTGATAAAATTTTTAATAGATTGATAAATACTGATTCACCGTCCCCCCCCCCCTCCCTCTCAATATTGCTTGATATTCCAACAATTGGTATCAGAGCAGTTCTTCGCTAAAATTTTAAACACTTGAAGANTATGGATCAACAAGTAAAGCCATCCCCCAAGGTTCCAATATTCAATGGAGAAGATTATGCTTTATGGAGCATTAGGATGAGAAGCTATATAATGTTTATTGGATTAGATGTTTGGTTGCATGTACAAACAAGGTATATACATCCAAAAACTCCTCCCACGGATCTTGAAGGAATAAAACATTTTGGATAAAATGCTAAAGTTGTTAATGCAATCTTGGCTGGATTAACCAGAACAATCTTTGCCAAAGTGATGCATTGCAAAATAGCAAAGGAGATCTAGGACAAATTACAGACCATCTATGAAGGAGACATCAAGGTAAAAAGGGCCAAACTCTAGACTTTTAAAACGCAATTTGAAAGTCTAAAAATGAAGGAAGAAGAAAACATTTCAGAATACTTTGAGAGAATTGATGAAATAACCTAAGTCACCTAACACGAGGACACAGGGATTCGAGTGTCCGACACGGGCACAGTGACCCCCGATATCAAGACACGTAGGACACTATATATATATATTAAAAATATAGACATATAGATCCGAATTTTTAAAATATTCAATAGAAATAAAAATTAATGCACATTTAACATTAGTAATTACCTAAGTAACAGGACACTTCCAAATAGGTCCCGTGTTAGGTATTCCACATGTCGAACACGACACTTGCCCTAATACGTGTCCAAGACCATAATTTTAGTGTCCCCAAATCTGGAGACTTTCCAGCACGCGCCGGACACTTGCCAAAAACATGTCCTAATTTCTAGACATGTGTCCTGTAAAAAAGGGTATAGAGGAGGAGGATAGAGGAAAGAGCTACGATAGTAATGCTAATTTTGACATGGAGCAGCAAGAGGACAATTGACAGTGGCTAGTACCATTGATGAGCTATGATATTTTTCCATGTGGTTATTTAGTATTTTCATTTTGTAGCTAGTAGTACTGTAGATACTAGACTTAGTACTAAATAGTATCAACTCTATTTTGAATTTGTCAATAGCATTCTCTCGATATCTATGTAATACATTTTGATTTTTGTGGTTTAATCAGAAATATCAAAATATGTTATGGTTCAAACTTCAAAGTTCATGATTCATTGATAATTTTATTATTGATTCATCATTGTCATATTTCAATTGAATGATATTATGATTGATGTACATTGCATATACTTCTAGTTTTTAAAAAATGTAGATCTTTATGTATTTTTTTTAATATATATATATATATATATATATATATATATATAAAACGTGTCCCCCATGTCCTATTTTCAGGCTTGTCATGTCTCGTGTCGAATACTCGTATTTCTATGTCCTCTGTGTCTTGTGTCCTCGTGTCATGTGACTTAGGTAATTACACATTTAAATCCTTCAAATATTCTTCACCTGCACACCAAACACACTTTAGAGCCGTCTCCACACTTGCAAATGATAAAAAGAAAGTGAAAATTTTGATTTCAAGCAATTCTGGGCGTTTTTTTCAGTGGAAAACGTGTCCTGGAATCAGAACACGTTGGTGACAGTGTGGGACACGTGTGTCCTAAATAGGGACATGTTGAAAAGTCATGTCCGACATGCTCTGTCAACGTGTCCATGTCGAAAACGTGGACACGAGACACGCGGGCCCTTTTGGACGTGTTTGGTTTCATAGATGAAATCGTTAACGCGATTCAAGGGCTAGGAGCATAATTGAAAGAAAAGGAAGTAGTTGAAAAAATACTAAGATCGCTTCCAATGATCTACAATCCGAAGATTTCCACCGTAGAAGATAGAGAAGATCTTGAAAAACTCACCATGGAAGAACTATATGGGATCCTCATAGCTTATGAAATGAGGATTGGGTAAGATAATCCTCAAAAGAAGGAAGCACCCTTTGAAGCATCTAAGGTAGATAAGAAATCTAAGACAAAGAGTCAATCAGAAGACTCCGATGATGAAAAAGCACTACTTGTTAAAAATCTTAAAAGAGGTACTAGTAAGTACAAAGGGAAATTACCCTTAAAATGTTTTAATTGTGGGGAAATTGGTCACTATGCTGCCAATTGCCCTTATCCCAAACAAGAAGGTGACGAAGAGTGCCCTGAAGATTAAAAAATGAACAAAATGTTCTTTAAGAAGAAAAACAAAAAGAAGACCTTTTATTCCATGGATGATAACTCCTCAAATGAGTCTAGTGAAGATGAAGATGCTGAAGTACTATTCATGGGATTAGAGAATGAAATCTCTGAAGAAGAAGTAGAAAGAGTGGTAGATCTTGAAGCAAAGCTTGTAAGTGCTCTTGAAGAATTAGGGAAGTATTAAAGGATGTACAAAAAATCAAAAATTCATATGACAGAATTTGTAGAGAAAAACAATGATGAAGAAAGACATATTGCTGACTTAAAAAATCAGCTTCGAGAAGCCAAAAAGGCTGAAACAATCTAGAACAACAACTCAAGAAAACAAAGCAAGAATTAGAAAAGTTCGAAGTTGAATTGATCTTGCTTAGAAAGAAGACAAATGAAGAATCCGTTCATTCGAATTTTAAAAGCAGTTCAAAAACTCTGGATGAAATCCTAAGTTGTCAAAGATCATCCAGTAACAAAATTGGACTAGGTTATGACAATGGAAAGAAGACTGAACAATCTTCCATCATAAATAAAGAAGGAAATAAAAGAAGTCATGTTGATGCACTGATGAGACCAGTTGTAAAAGATTACAATAAAAAATATGCTCCCCCTCAGAATAAAAGTAGGATAAATAATATGCCAAGCAGACATCAGCAACTCTTTTTGGAAAATTGTTATGCCTGTAACAACTTTGGACATGTTATCCACTTTTTGTACCATAGTTGGGTTACCTGAGGAGCCGTCAGTTGACAGACATGTTCAATGTCTGATTCCAATGTATCAGTTGATCCGTTTTGATGTCTAGCAAATATTGGCTAGCTAGTTTTTTATTTGAATAATTTTGACCATGGCCCCATGGGGTTTGTAATAAAATGTGCTAGTAGGGTATTTTTGAGTGGTTCGGTCTCCTGAGACGTAGAATCTCAACTAAGGTATTCCATGGAGTTTTTTGCCCTTGATAATTATGCTTTGCCTATAGCCGAGTATAATTGACGAAGTTTTCTCCCGCTTCCTCCAAAGCTGGAATGCCCAATTTTGAATTTTGGGCCTTGGAAGGTTATTAGAGCACAACTGAGTGTTATAAACCTACTAGGCATTGTTAGAGTAGAGCATGGTCTTGTCCTAAGTCAATAGGACCTTTAAAACAATTTCGAATTTTTTTTTTCGAACGGGTTAAAAATTATTTTTTTAAATTTTTTAAATTTTTAATTATTTCCCCTAAGTTTTTTAATTAATTTTTCCATAAATTAAATGGAAAAAACCCATTTGCAATAAGTCAGTCATCTGGACCCCGAATTCAGTGATTGAAGGCCCTAACTTTAAGCCAAAAATCATTCTTGACTAGCCAGCTAGTCAGATTCAGCTTTCAGATCATCAATCGAACACAACGCTCTTTTTCTCAAAAAGGTCATTTTCGGGGAAAAAATGGAGTTTTTATTAAAAAATGATTATTTTGGAGAAAATTAAAACTCTCCAAATTAATCCAAATTCAACGAAATAAAAGGCTAAATGACATCTCATTGGGCATTTATGATGATTGGAGTTATCATAACTCAGCTTCAATCAGCAT
The DNA here is from genome assembly GCA_001517045.1 of Pseudotsuga menziesii. Taxonomy (NCBI): domain Eukaryota; kingdom Viridiplantae; phylum Streptophyta; class Pinopsida; order Pinales; family Pinaceae; genus Pseudotsuga; species Pseudotsuga menziesii. Next base: position 279,475 of record LPNX010241128.1, read on the forward strand.
TCAGTGAGCAATAAATTTATATTCAGTTAACGGGTTTGTCATCTCCAGCTAAACTCTTGAATTTGATGAGATGGAGAGCACTCATTGGTCTGATGATTTGATCGAGGTAAAGACTGAAGTTTACACCTACAGTGGCCTCTCCAAACCTAGCAGTGGTTGCCTCCATACCTAGAATGTGGATCTACCTACATGCTCACGCCTCTCCTTATGCTCACGCCTCCTCTATCCAACAGGGGCGTCATCACACGTGTGGGCTCCATTTGGGCTTGGTTTGCAGTGCTAAGGGTTGGAATGGGGGCACCTTGCCTAGGTGGAGGCCTCCCCTCATTCCCAGCCCATCTTCTTTAGGTTTGCTCTCTCAATAGTGGCCAGGGCGATTAGGTCTGGTTTTTTGGTTTTAGGGTTTTGGATTCTTCATTCATTGTATAAATAGAGGCCCCTTTAGCTCTATTCGGAGGGACTTTTGTAGCAGAGTTACTCTGAGAAAATTGTATCAAGCATTTGTTTTGAATTGTTAATAAAGATTCAACTTTGGAGGTCTATGAGCTCTTGCATGCGGTAGCTTTCTAAATGGTTGAGGTGAAATTGTCTCTAACCCCTATTTCTTTAATACTTGTATGAGATCAATTATTTTGTTAGCTCAAGAAGGCCATTGTTGGCACAGCAGAATAACCATTTGTAGTTTCAATTTGATTGTTTATGCGAACTAGATTAGTATCTTGATGGACATGAGTAATCAGTATATACGTAATGTTGATCATGATAAAATTTTCTTAGCATACTAGCATGTTATTTTGATCTCATGTTTGTATTGAGTTGTGGTGTGTTATCAGGCTTCACAGGTTGAAGAAAGGTGTGAGCTCAGCTGCTTCTATCTCAGGCTTCAAGCAACCATTTGAATTTGACATTTTAATTGCAGGACCTACAGGGATCGTCTTCTTTAAAATACAAAAAAGAAAGCTGGGAGTCTAACTCTCTCTCTTTGGTTTCATCTTCATAGGTTAATGTTCTTTGGTTACCGGTCACTTAGGAAGCCCTAATTCAATTTTTTCAACCTTTAGGCTTCCTCCCCATTGCCTTGTTTGGCTTGCCTTTACTTCTTCTTCTTCGCTGCCATCTTTTTACTTTAGTTTGCAATCCCTTTTCTTCTTTTGGGACTGTTGCCCACCTATTTCAACTAGGTGGCAACCTCATGTACATTGAAGATGTACATTATGTGTAGTTTGTACCATGGAAAAATTTTGAGGATTTTTCATTCAGCAGAGCAATTATGCCCCTTTTGTACACGAAATGTCCACTCCCCTGCGTGGGATAATTAATGTAACTTTATATGTTAGCATGGGTCATTCCTCTAAGGATGTCACCATGGACTTTATTATTAGGGAAGTCCTCTTCACCGAGTGTTTTTTCCCCTTCCAGTTAATCTTGTTATCTAACAATTTTAATTGGTTGGGTTTTTCACTCACTAATCCTCCAAAGTGGTGAATTGGCGTTCTGATAATCAAGCTCATGAGGTGGCTAAGGTTTCAAGTTGTTGTCCATGACCATGCTAGCCATATCTTGTAGTCTTGCAGAATTTCGTTAGGATTTTAATTTTATTTTGATTTTTTCCTAATTAATTAACTTTATCATTTGGTGGTTAATTAATTAAGTTTTGATGTAATAATGTAATCTCTTGAACCTTAGCATTTTGTAATAGGGGCTATGAATGCAAATGAAAATGCTATGACACCCCCTAAGCCATTGGTTCAAGTCTCATGTCATTCTGACAAGGGGTTAGAAAGTTAGACCAATTTGGGTTAATATAAGGTATTTTTTCCTAGGAAATTAATTTAATTTCCAAAGGTGAAAAATTAAATTATTTGATTTTGAAGGAAAAAATCAAATAAGGCCATGGTAATTAAGTTTGGGAGGTGGCTAATCATAGTTAATTTTTATTTAAATAAACCTCCCATGGTCAAAATAAATTTTTGAAGATTTCCCAAGTGGGATGCCCCTCGTCTTAATAAAAGATAAAAATTAAAAAATTACAAATTAAAAAATTACAAATTAAAAATTAAAAAATTAAAGATTAAAAATTAAAAAAAGATAAAAATTAAAAATATAAGATTAAAACTTAAAAGTAAAAGATTAAAAGATTTAAAAATAAAAAGATAAAAATAAAAATAAAAGAATAAAAAATAAAAAATAAAAAGATAAAAATAAAAATAAAAGATTAAAACTTGAAAATAAAATTAAAAGATTAAAAAATAAAACGATAAAAAAAAAAAAAGGTTAAAAATAAAAAATAAAAGATAAAAAAAGATTTAAAATAAAGATTAAATAAAAGAATAAAAAGATAAAAATTTTAAAAATAAATAAAAGATAAAAAATAAAAGATTAAATAAAATATAAAAAGTAAAAGATAAAAAATAAAAGAATAAAAAGATAGAAATTTTAAAAATAAATAAAAGATTAAATGAAATATAAAAAGCGAATAACCTATCTGCCCAACGATATGCACCGATCGGACGACCCGCCGCGTCGGACGTGACCGGTCACACGCGGCCGGTTGTCCGATCGGTGCATATCGTTGGTTCAAAAGTGAACTCCTATAAAAAGTAAAGATAAAAAATAAAAACAATAAAAAATTAAAATTTGAGTCAAAAGGGGGCCCCACTTGAGTCATGGAAACCCTAAATCTAAGAGTTAAGCTTTATTGTGACATGGATCTATCTTTTTTACCATTGATTTGAAAAGGCACCCTTGCTTATGATTGGTGGATGGCTTGCAAAGTCAACAAACCTAGATCTAGTGGTGGAGATCTAATCTATATCTAGATCTAATCTTGGCCATTGATCTTCAAGGGGTTGGGGTTGCTCCTCAACTATATAATGAGGGTCTCAGTCCCTCATTTCTTAGACTTCTCTCATGCTATTGTTATGCTGCTAAAATCTTTCCATCTTCTCCTCTCATATTCTCTCAAGTATTTGGCCCAAGCCTCTTGATATTGTTGTATTGAATCTTGCCCTAGTTGGGCTATAATAGAAGAAAGCTTTGGAGGCAAATTGTTGGTGTGGATCTCTCATTTCATGCTTGGATTAGTGAGGTAACCTTGTGGATTTATCAATTATTGTTGCATTTGTTTAGCTTGGAAGCTCTCCACGAAGTATTTTGTGGAGAAACTTGTGGGTAGAAGTACTTCTATCTTCATTTGTGAGTAGATTGGTAAGATTCTACAAAGTATTTTGTAGGATTTATTTTTTGTGCTCATCTCTTTGCTTACTTGTTGTAGCTCTAATAGATTTGTTTTGCAGGGATCTAAAGCTAAGAAGGGCTCCTCCAAGGGTTTCTTTCTTCAAATTTGCATTTTCGTTCATATTTATTTCTCTCTCCTAAAACGGGGTTTTATTCATTGTATAGTGAATATAACCCTTGTTTTAGGGCTTTCTTCCATTGTAGATTAGTATAGAGTTATAAATCTGCTGTTAATACATCATTTAGATGCCCAAAAGTCCATTTTTTGAATATTAAAACTTCATTTTTTCAAAAAATTCATGGTCAGATTTTTTAATAAAATTTATGGGTTTTATACTAATCTGTGCTAACTTTCTGATTTAATTTTCTGCAGTAAATTCCAGCAAGTAAAGTTGCTGGTTTTTTGCAGGTTTATGCACAGAAGAGGGGGTTATGCTGCCCAAATTTGCTCAAAAAAGGCCCTAAAAAAGTTTGGTCCAAAAGAGGCCCAAAAAACCACATTTCTTCTCTTCTCTTCTACAAGATTGTAAACCCCAAAAGAGAAGTTCTCTTTGGGGTATTCTCTAAAGCTTTAAAAGCTGCTGTAAATCTGTATATGAGTAGTGTAGGGATAGCCTAGAAACTAGTTGCTTAGATTTACTTTTATGCAAGTTTTATTTCCGTTTACCCACCTTCCCTTAAGGGATTGAAGTGAGGTTAGTTTAAACATTTTTTTTATTTCTGTTTACCCACCATTTCTATTACAGACCACCATCTCTGTAACAGAGATTGTTCTGTGGTTAGGACATTGTTTAGGCTAGTTGCATTTTTCTTTTAAGTTTCTGTTCAAAGTAGTAAAATCTAAATTTTATTTCTGTCAAAAGAGTAACCATACAACCCACTGATCCGGTGTATCTTCTGTCCCACTTGTCATCTCCCTTTAGGGACTTCAAGTTGGGTATGAAAAGCAGGAGAAGTGGGGGCTCAGTTTAATTAGAACAACTTCCTTTTTCTGCTACAAACCTTCACATTTTGCTTTTCAGTCCAAGATCAAGTACCAGCATCTCCCATAAGGGATACCGCTTGGTTGATCTTGTTGATAGTATAAAATTAATCTTGCATGCTAATCACCAAGACTTAAAATTTACCCCTAAAATTAACCAACAACGAATTTAGCCCCTGTTCCTCTACTCGGTTATCACCCTTCGGGGTACTCACGAGATACGACAGGGGGTAAAGGAGTTTAGTTTAATAGGCATCCATCTTGCTATTTGTCCGGTTAATTAAAAACAGTGACCTCGGAAGCTACTTGGGGTAGAAGACCGTGGGGGGTCTCTAGGCGTTCTACGTCCTCCTTGTTGAGCACCGGGGCATTGGGGTTTGACCTGGGAGCTACAAGTGGACTTGTTTCCACTGTTTTGAGCGCACCAACATTCCTTCTTTGACTTGAGAAATACTAGATTGGGGTAGTCACACCACTGGTTCGAAAACTAAACTTCAAGAGGAAAAACCTTAATAAATCTACCTAAAACGAACCAAGAGACATTGCAAAACCGGTTCTATAACATTTGCATCTCAGCAGCATTTCACTCCAATATTGTGCTTGTTTCCTTTCAGTTATTGTTGCACCTGCAAAGCAAGCATAATAATTTTCTGACTTGTGGATATTAGTCAAATGGTGTACATTTTTCTACTATTTATCTGAGTATTGTTAGCATTAAGTTTATTCATGATATTACTGCTCAACTGTTTAATACTGTTCATATTACTCAACTATGATTTTATTATTTTTCATATTGTTCATTAATCTTTCATAACTGTGTATGTTGTTCATAGTTTGTTCTCATCTCATTTTAGACAACTTAACCTGTGGAATAAATAAACTAGACTGCATCCATTGAAAGTTGCATTCTCTGACTCCATCACTTAGGCACTGGTTATATTAAAATGATTGACTGTCATTGAAATATTGCATCTTGCATTGGTTTGACTGTCATCTCTCAAAGCCTTAGCCTCACACCTTAATAAGATCCTTTAAATTTGTAATTAATTAATAAATCTGGAACTTAGTTTTCCGTAGGGACTTCCCCCCTTGGCTCTGTTGGGATCTTGCCTAAACGGAGGAGTTGTGGACTGTGGTGATAGTGGTCCCCAGCTCTCGCTTGCCCCCAAGGACACACAAAGTGGGTTGGAGACTTCCCCGTGTCATAAAGTGTGTATTAGGCGGCAACAGGGACAGCCATCTTTTGCCCTAGTTTTGGATCCTTTTGCCCTAGTTTTTTTACTCTAGCTTTCTCCTTTTTTGGGCAGCCCTCTTTTGTTTGTTCGCTGCCCTCTTTTTTACTGTTTTGCGGCCTTCTTTTTGCTCTTTGGACAGCCCCTTTCCTTTGAAAATTTTCAAACCCCAACCCGATTTCAAGTTCAGATCACTGCATATGGTTTAATGCCCAACCCCAATATGCATGTACATTTAAAAATTAAAAATTTTCACTGAAAACTTAGAAACACTTGAGATTCTTTCAACTTTATAAATTCAGAAAATTTCTAATAGCCAAATTTTCAAATGCAGAAAATTAAATCAGCCACTCATGAAATTTTTATAGACTCATATTTTTGACCAAAAATGGTCCAGGAAAAACCCCTAAGGGAAAACCTATTCTTGAGAGAGAGATTTTTGTTCTTTCAGGCAAACTTTAAATAAAAATACAGCAGTACTTATCTTCACCAAATGCCTTGGTAAACGTGCCAATCAATCCCTAAATGGCCTGCTGAAATTTCAGAATTTATTCTTCTCGAACCACGTGCCAAAAAAACAGCCCAACAAAAATTCTGCACACAGTCTGCCTTGAAAAACATGCCGTACGGCCAGTTCCGTACGGACTGTACAGATTCTGTGCAGATGTACGGATTCCGTACAGTTGTACAGACACTATAAAAAAAATTCCTCGAAATTTTTTTCAGAAATCTGTAGAAATCACCTCGAAAAACGTGCTGAAAAAATCTACCATCAAAACTGCAAATTCTGCCCTGGAAAACATCCTGTTTGCCTTGCTAAAATTGCTAAAATAAAAGAATGATTCTTCCTTGGTTTTTGTGCCTCTAAAACCTGCAGAATTCTCCTTCTCTCTTCTTCTCTTTCTCTGGAAATGAAATCACTTCAAACCCTTGCCCTCTTCTTCTTCTTGCTCTCTCCTTTCTAAAAAATCTCTCTTACGAAAGTGAACAAAAGATTCGGTTTGCCTCTCCCCAAGCCTTTTTTGTTCATGGTAACTTCCTCTTTCAATCCAATGGTCTAGATTAGATTAGATTGAGGGTTCACAATAAATGCTCATTAAATAAATAATAAATGAAATTTAGCGCACCTCATGTCATTTAATAAAGTGAAGACCCTTCTAATTAATCACTCACTTGACTTTATCATTAAATATGAACTTAGGATAAACCATGACTTAACTTTTAATAAAGTGACTTTAAAAAATATAAAGTACTTCTCACCTTATTAATTTAAATGGCTAGGGGTCACCTTTTAAAGTGTTCTTGTCCACCCCAAGGCAATACAAGGTGAACAACACTTCCTTGGTAACTTTTCAACACTCCCTCTTACCAAGGAAGTTGTTCTTCACCACTCCCAACTTGTCCCTGAAATGAATATGCTTCCCTCTTCCCAAAGACTTCGTGAGAATGTTAGCCACGTGCTCATCAATAGAAATGTACTGTAACTCAACAGCTCCTCTCTGAACATAATCTCTGATGAAGTGATATCTGATCTCAATATGTTTAGACCTGTCATGAAACACTGGAATCTCAGAAAGCCTGATGCAACTCTGATTGTCACAATGAATGACTGTAGGCCTCAACTCCTGATCAAACAAGTCTACCATCAACTTGCGAAGCCACAATGCTTCACAACTAGCCTGACTGGCTGCCATATACTCGGCCTCAGCAGAACTCAAAGCAACGGACTTTTGCTTTCGACTGAACCATGACACAACTGCCGAGCCCAAACTGAAACAACAACCGAAAGTGCTCTTCCGATCCGAAACATTGCCTGCCCAATCTGAATCTGTGAAACCAACCAAGCCCACTCCATCTGACCTCCTGTAGTCCAGACCATAATCTACTGTCCCAGCAAGGTATCTCAAAACATGTTTTATGGCTATCCAATGCACACTCCTGGGCTCCACATTGAACTGACTGAGAGTGTTCACCGCAAAACTCAAATCTGGCCTGGAGTTGACCAGATACATCAACGATCCAATCAGCTGACGATACAAGGTAGGATCCACCAACTCTCCCTCAGAAGCATGAAGCTTCTTCCAGTTGGTGATCATGGATGTGGACATGGGTCTGCAATCCTCCATCTGAAATCTCCTCAGAATATCTGCAGCATATTTTCCTTGCCCCAGGACAACATGTCCATCCTCCTGCCAAATATCCATCCCCAAATAGTAATGCATTATCCCAAGATCTGTCATCTCAAACTCTGAAGCAAGGTCTTTCTTGCATGCTACAATCAGGTGCTCCTCCCCTGTGATAAACAAGTCATCAACATATAGCAAAAGAATGAGCAGATCACCTCCAACCACAATGAAATATTGGTTGGGATCAGCCTCACTCTTTCGAAACCCAATCGAAAGCAGAGAAGAATCAATCCTCGAGTACCAAGCCCGAGGGGCTTGCTTCAGACCATACAAGGCTCTCCTGAGCCTGCAAACATGGGACTCTCTCTCATGTATCTCAAAGCCCAGCGGCTGCTCCAGATAGACCTCCTCCTGTAGAACACTGTTGAGAAAAGCGATCTTCACATCCATCTGATGAATCCTCCAACCCATCTGTGCCACAATGGAGATCACTGCTCTGATCGAAGAAAATCTAGCAACTGGTGCAAAGGTCTCATCATAATCAACTCCCTCTACCTGTGAGAACCCCTGTGCCACAAACCGAGCTTTGTACTTCTCGATGCTGCCATCTGCAGCATACTTGATTTTGTAGAGCCACTTGGAAGTCACAACTGACTTCCCCTCCGGTCTCGGAACAATCTCCCACACTCCATTCTTCATGATGGAATTGTATTCTTCCATCATGGCATCTCTCCAAACCTGATGTGGGGATGCCTCCTCATAAGTAGAAGGCTCGGACTCACGCAAGCTAGTCACCACTGCCATGTAACTGGAAAACCTCTCTGGTGCCTTGCTCTCTCTGACCTCCCTCTTGGGTGGCCCCACAGACTCCTCAGCTTCCTTCACAAGCTCCTTAAGCCAACTTGGCTTTCTCTTCTTGGAAGTAGCTTCCTGTGGCAGACCCTCCTCCTGTACCTCCTCATCTGATACCTGTCTCCCTGAAGAAGTACCTGTGGCCTGAGATCCTGTACTTGGTGAACCTGAACTTGTACCATAAGAGCTCGAATCACGTGAAGGTGTCACCTGTGAACCTGTGATCCATGAACCAGTCCCTGTACCAAAAGTCCCTGTAGACTAAGTACCTGAAACTGATGAACCTGTAACCTGTGACCCAGTCACCCCTGAAACCTGTGACCCTGTGCCCTGACTCACTGAACTCTGAGATGCTGTAACCTGTGAAGTAGTACTCTGCTGCTGCTCCTCCTGTGACTCTAGAGACTTTCTAAAGGCCTGCTCCTCCTCAAATCTCACCCCCCTCCTCACCACAACTCTCCTCTGTGTAGGAAGGTATATGCAGAAAGCTTTAGAAGTCTCATCATAGCCAACAAAGATGCCTTTCTCCCCAGTAGCCTCCAACTTTGTCCTCTTCTCAGAAGGGACATGAGAATATGTAAGGCATCCAAAAATACGAAAGTGGCCTATCTCAGGCTTCTTCCCGGTAAACATCTCCTCAGGAGTTTTGCACCCCAAGGCACGGTGCGAACTCCTGTTCTGTACATAAACAGCTGTGCTACAGGCCTCTACCCATAGAAAGAAAGGAAGACTCTGATCATGCAGCATGGCTCTAGCTGCTCCCACTATCGAACGGTTCTTCCTTTCCGCTACTCCATTCTGCTGTGGAATGTAAGGGACCGTCAACTGTCTCTTTATCCCCTCCTGTCTGCAAAACTCATCAAACTCCTTGGAGGTATACTCACTCCCATTGTCTGATCTGAGTACTCGAATCCTTCTCCCTGTTTGGTTCTCCACAAGAGCTTTGAACTCTTGGAACCTCTTCAAGACTTCTTCTGACTTCTTGCTCCTCAGGAAGTAGATCCAGGTCTACCTGGAGTAGTCATCAATGAAAATGACATAGTACTCATAACCAGTCAAAGAGACAGATGACATGGGACCACACAGATCTAAATGTATCAAGTCAAGTACTCCCTCTGATCTGCTGTCACTGCTAGGAAAAGCAGTCTTGGTGTACTTTCCCAAAGCACACCCTCTGCACACACCACTCTGCTCTATGTTGAAATCTGGCAAACCTGTAGTCATGTCTCTTAGCATCCTCAAAGCTGGATGATGAAGATGGGCCATCCTCCTGTGCCATAACTCACATATCTCACTGCTGCTCTCAGTATGTGCCAGTGCATGATGTGGCTGGAAGAGAAGCTTGTACAGTTTCCCGCATCTAACTCCAATCGCATATGAAGTAGATGGTCCCTCTGTTTTGGAAAAAATATACACTTTTTCATCTAGGACATATATGCCAAAGCCTCTGTCCTCAATAGCGGAAACTGAAACAAGATTCTTCTTCAGCCCAGGGACGTACAAGACATCCCTCATTAACATGGGCTGCATGGACTCCCTATCAAAACGGACTGTCCCATGCCCAACTGCTCTCACCACTGTATCATCACCCAACACTATCTCCAACTCCAAGCCTGTCTCTGAAATCTCAGTGAACATATCTCGTGCACCTGTCATATGTCTCAAAGCTCCACTGTCAATATACCATGTGGAGGGAGTAGTGGAAGCACTCAATGAATGCCCAACGATCAAGGAATGCTCCGTCTGGTCCTCAATGTCCCTGCTGGTGATAGATGATGCTCTTTCTCTACAACCACCAACAAAGAGAGAAAACTCTCTGTCAAATCTAGCAGTGTACTCATCAATCTCTGCTGAAGTTGTTGTCTGTTGTTTCTTCTTCTTCTTGTTTGGGCATTGTCCAGCATAATGTCCAAACTTCTGACAAGCAAAGCATTTCACTTTGCTCATGTCCTTCTTCTCACCATCCTGCTGCTTGGTTCCACCTTTGGAACCCTTCTTGAACTTCTTCTTGTTCCCCTTTGCTTCCAAAGTCACATTTTCCTCCTCTTCCTTGCTGTGAGATGCACTCCCATGTATATACCCTCTTCGGGTCTCCTCCTGAATGAAGTCGTCCCAAAGACGATCCCATGTAGGCATGTGCTCACGAGCAACCACTGACTCCACAAATACAGTCCATGGCTTTGTCACGCCATTCAAAGTTGTACGAACCAACTCAGCATCAACCACCTTTTCCCCCACCGCTCCAAGCTCATCTTGAACCTGTGTAATCCTGGTAAGGTAAGGAACCATGTTCTCCCCCTTGTTCATCTGAATACCCTTCAGCTTCTCCCTTAACACCATTTTCCTGTTTTCGTTGGAACTCTGGTATAAGTTGTTTAAAGCTGTCCACATCAAATGAGCATGGCTTTTACCTGAGATGTGTGGAATCACATGATCTTTTATCGCATCAAGAAGGATTCTTTTTGCCTTTATGTCCTTCTTGTCAAATACAATCTTTGCAGCAGGATCTGTAGGAACTGTCACTGGATTTGTAGTAGTGCTGTCAACTATATTCCATAGTTCGTTTTCTTGAAGTATGACTACAATTTTAGCCTTCCAAGGACTAAAATTCTGTGCTCCATCCAACCTGTCTTCTACCCTCAAACCAGTGGCCATCATTGCAAATGAGTTCAAGAACCTGTCTCTTCACAAACTCTGTTTTCCCTTATTTCTCCAAGTCTGAAATTTCTTTTCTGAGTGTAATTTATAGCCCTTTAACTGTGCTCTGATACCATGAAAATTTTCAAACCCCAATCCGGTTTCAAGTTCAGATCACTGCATATGGTTTAATGCCCAACCCCAATATGCATGTACATTTAAAAATTAAAAATTTTCACTGAAAACTTAGAAACACTTGAGATTCTTTCAACTTTATAAATTCAGAAAATTTCTAACAGCCAAATTTTCAAATGCAGAAAATTAAATCAGCCACTCATGAAATTTTTATAGACTCAGATTTTTGACCAAAAATGGTCCAGGAAAAACCCCCAAGGGAAAACCTGTTCTTGAGAGAGATATTTTTATTCTTTCAGGCAAACTTTAAATAAAAATACAGCAATACTTGTCTTCAACAAATGCCTTGGTAAACGTGTCAATCAATCCTTGAATAGCCTGCTGAAATTTCAGAATTTATTCTTCTCGAACCACATGCGAAAAAAACAGCCCAGCAAAAATTCTGCACACAGTCTGCCTCGAAAAACGTGTCGTACGGCCAGTTCCATACGGACTGTACGGATCCGTACGGCTGTATGGACAAGAAAAAAAATTTCCCTAGAAATTTATTTTTTTTCAGAAATCTGCAGAAATCACCTCGAAAAACGTGCTGAAAAAATATGCCATCAAAACAACAAATTCTGCCAAGGCAAACATCCTGTTTGCCTTGCTGAAATTGCTGTTTTGATGGCATATTTTTCAGCACGTTTTTCGAGGTGATTTCTGTAGATTTCTGAAAAAAAATAAATAATTGATGGAATAAAAGAATGATTCTTCCTTGGTTTTTGTGCCTCTGAAACCTGCAAAATTCTCCTTCTCTCTTCTTCTCTTTCTCTGGAAATGAAATCACTTCAAACCCTTGCCCTCTTCTTCTTCTTGCTCTCTCCTTTCTCAAAAATCTCTCTTGTGAAAATGAACAAAAGATTCGGTTTGCCTCTCCCCAAGCCTTTTTTGTTCATGGTAACTTCCTCTTTCAATCCAATGGTCTAGATTAGATTAGATTGAGGGTTCACAATAAATGCTCATTAAATAAAATATAAATAACATTTAGTGCACCTCATGTCATTTAATAAAGTGAAGACCCTTCTAATTAATCACTCACTTGACTTTAACATTAAATATGAACTTAAGATAAACCATGACTTAACTTTTAATAAAGTGACTTTAAAAAATATAAAGTACTTCTCACTTTATTAATTTAAATGACTAGGGGTCACCTTTTAAAGTGTTCTTGTCCACCCCAAGGCAACACAAGGTGAACAACACTTGGTAACTTTTCAACATCCTTCATTTAGGACAGCCCTCTTTCCCACCTTTTCTCTCTCCTCTTCTTTGGTTTTTCTTCTCTCTTTTTCCTCTTTTTTCATTGCTGGTTTTTGTCCTCTTTTTCGAGATTTTAGTTGGTAGTTTGTCTTTAGAGTCTTAACTAATGCATAACATGTAAACTGTTTTAAGCTCTTATTTGCAGGAAAAACCGAGAAAAGCCCAAAGGCTAAAAGCAAGCAAGAGAGCAAGCAAGAAGTGCAAAAAGAACAAAAAGACTTTTCCCCTCTTCTTCCATCCCTTTCTTCCATGTTCTTCCAAGAAAAGGCAAAGAACAAGTCATCAGAAAATTGTAAATTAATAAAAAGCAAGTGGGATTACGGCTCCCACACCCTTCTCCCCCCATTTGGGGGAAGCCTATATCGTCTCCTTTTCATGTTTTCCATTTTTTATGGCTAATGGTAGAATAGTGTAGTTTAATCATTTAATCTTAGTCAAGTAGTGCATGTTTGATTAATCTGTTGTTCATAAAAAGATAGTTAAAAAGTATGTTTTGATTATTCAATTTGAATGTGACATCTTTCTTTTAGTATACTTACCCCCTTGCTTTCCCGATTAGGGCCCTAAGAAGCTTGAAAGAGAATCTTGAGTAGATCTTTGTTATTTTTCCATTAAAGTGCCTAATCAATTAATCAATAAGTAAGACTCTTGAACTTGCAGAAACACAAATCAAGAGCACTCTCTATCGGAGAGCATCCTTAGTCTTGCATAATCCCTGCATTAGGCATTTAGATCAGATAAGACTCTTGAACCTCTGTCATAAGACAAGGTCAAGAGCACTCTCTGTCGAAGAGTTTAATCAATTGACTTAATAAAACTTCAACGCACACTCCCTTTAATTAATTAACTTCCTCCCCTCCTTGCCAGAGTATGCTCTGACCGATCTCAGATCGGAGTACCTAGAAACGGCACTGGATCTCTAACCCTGAAAGAGTAACTTAATTAAAACTTTTACCCCGTAACCAACGCATTGGCGTTGTCTTGATTAATTACTCAGGTAGTGGGCAAATTCCAAGTGTGGGCGTTGGGCAACCCAATCTGGACACAGATAGTTAAGTTATTGAACACCTAGTTGTGATTTCAGACAGGTCCGTCATGTCTTCGAACAGAGCCACTGAAGGTATTTCTGGTTAGGATTTCCAGACACCTTAATTAAGAGCACGTAAAATCTTTAAAACCTACCAAGAGCATTCGCACAATCTAATACTCATTAGCTTAATTCCTAGACTTATCATTTTATTTACGCATTTTGTTGACTCCATAAGGCACTGGTCCTTGGTTAAAATTGAATAGTTATCTATCTTGATCAATTGTCTGTGGTTCATTTTAATTACTATCTCTGAATATTTAGTTAAAAGTCTGGAATCTTTGCTTATCTTTGTAATCTCTTGTTAGCAACGTGGATTGCTTTTGATTAATTGTCACTCTCGTAATAAACAAACACTTCTAATCATAATAAACTCCTAAATAACACCCATCCGCATCCGCAACTAAGTAAAACACTTTAACCACATTGAGCCTTAGAAAACTCTTTGTTAGGGACTACCCCCCTTGGCTTCGTTAGGAGTTAGCCTAAACGGAGAAGCTAGGAGTAGGTGATAGTACCTAGCTCTGTGCTTGCCCCCAAGGTCACACCTCTCCCACTTTCCTAAGTGAGAAGACAGCTTTCGTTAGATTTCTGCTGCTAGTGTGCAATCGGCGGACAACAGGACATATAGCTAGAAACTGTAAACTAATGGTTCCTATTAGGAAAGGCATTACATCACAATCTCCTTTTTATAAGAAGAATGTTACTAAAAGCAATCCAAAAAGAATAAACTATAATTCTTTTGCTCCTCTACAGAGTTATAGTATAGAATGTTACAAATGTGGTAATCAAGGACACATTGCTAGAAATTGTAAACTAGTGATTTCTATGGAGAATGACACCACGAAATCTCAAGGCAATGAGGAAAGGAAGGTTTGGAATAAAAAGGATTATGTGGAATGTTTAATAGCACTATGTGCCACAGAAAAACAAAACCTATGGCATGTGGACAGTGGATGCTCAAAATACATGACAGGATACCCAAATAAGTTTATAGACATAAAAATGAATCAAAAAGGAATAAAAAAAAAAGTCAATTTTGAAGATAATCTATCCTCTAAAATAATAGGGAAGGGTACAATGGCTCTTAGAGACAAGATGAAAGCTAAAAATGTTTTGTTTGTAAAGAACTTAAACCTAATCTTTTAAGTGTGAGCCAAACATGTGATCAAGGACACATATGTAAATTCGTTTCCAAGAAGTGTGAAATCAGAAGAAAAGATTCAGGAAAACTTGTTGGGACTGTTGTGAGAACTCCAAGAAATGTGTATATTCTAGAAAATGAAGAACAATGTTATATGAGTCAAATTGATGAAAGTTTGCTATGGCATAGAAGGATGGGGCACTTGAAATTTGACGATCTTGTAAAAGTTAGTAAGAAGGGGGCTGTAAGGAACTTGCCAAAGATCATAAAACCACCAAATCATGTTTGTAGACAATGTCTTCATGGGAAGCAAACAAAAACAAGCTTCAAAGTCAAAGAACATAAAACCTCTTAGCCATTAGAAATAATTCATACTGATCTTTGTGGACCAACAAGGACTAAAAGCTTTCAAGGTGACTATTACTTTATGTTATTAATTGATGATTATACAAGGATGACTTAGGTGGCATTTCTTAAAGAAAAATAAGAAGCCTTTATGAAGTTCAAATCCTTCAAAGCACTTGTTGAAAATGAAGCAAATCGCAAGATTAAGTGTCTAAAATCAGATAATGGTGGAGAATTCACCTCAAATGAATTCAATGAGTTTTGTGAAACTCATGGAATCAAGAGACAGTTTTCAGCAGCAAAAACTCCTCAGCAAAATGGAGTTGTTGAGAGAAAGAACAAGACAGTCCAAGAAGCAGCCATAACTATGCTTAATGAAGAAAAAACTTCCTGATGGCTATTGGAGAGAAGCAGTATATAGAGCTGTCTATGTACAAAATAGAGGACAACTTTGAGTGAATGGTGACAAGACTCCTTATGAGCTATGGTTTGGAAGACCGGCTTCAGTTAAATATTTTAGAGTTTTTGGAAGTAATTGCTACATAAAAAGAGATGATGATAATCTAGGAAAGTTTGACTCTAGAACAGATGAAGGCATATTTCTTGGATATTCCTCCACAAAAAAGACATACAGATGTTATAATCTCAGGTTGCACAAGATCATAGAAAGTGAAAATGTAATTGTTGATGATACTAGACCAAGAAAAAAAATCCCAGAAAGTGTGGATGTTGAAGAAACTAATGATGAAGAAATAGAGGATAAAGAAAAAGAAGAAAGTTCACAAGAAGAGGATGTGTCTGAAGAAGAAGAAGCAGAGAAACTAGAAAAAGAAGAATCACATGAAAGCGAGAATGAAGAATCACATGAAAGTGAGAATGATGACTCTCCAAGATCAGACACAAAGACACCATCTAGGTGGGTTCAGAAGAATCATCCTGAAAGTCAAATAATTGGTGACAAAAATTCAGGAGTTAACACAAGAAGAAGATTATTGTTTGATGAAGAACAAGCACTACTTTCGATAATAGAACCCAAAACATTTAAAGAAGCTTGCAAAAGTGAGGTTTGGATCAACACTATGAATGAAGAACTTGATCAAATAGAGAAGAACAAAACTTGGGAACTTGTCCCAAGAACTAAAGGCATGAATGTTATTGGAACCAAATGGATTTTTAAAAACAAGTTCAATGAGCATGGTCATGTGACAAGAAACAAGACCAGATTAGTATGCAAGGGATATGCTCAAGTAGAAGGTGTTGAATTTGATGAAACTTTGCACCTGTGGCAAGACTTGAAGCCATTAGGATGTTTTTAGCTTTTGCATGCTACAAAAACTTCAAAGTATACCAAATGGATGTAAAATCTGCATCTCTTAATGGAGAACTTGAAGAAGTCGTCTATATTGAGCATCCTGAAGGTTTTCTCTTAGCGGAAACTAGAAATTATGTTTACAAACTTAAGAAGGCACTCTATGGCCTTAAACAACCTCCAAGAGCATGGTTCTCAAGACTTGACAAGTATTTAAAGCAGCAACGATATGGAAGAGGGGCTACTGACAATAATACATAAAGTTTGAAAACAAAAATATGATCATTGTTGTGGTCTACGTAGACGATATCATATTTGGAAGTGATTTACAAATTCTGAGTGTAAACTTTGCTTCAGAAATGAAGAGGGAATTTGAAATGTCGATGTTAGGAGAACTGACATTCTTTCTAGTTTACAAGTATCTCAATCAGAAAAAGGGATTTTCATCTCTCAAACTAAGTATATCAAAGAGATGTTGAAATAGTTCAAAATGGAAGAATCCAAACCTGTTAGTACTCCTATGGTCATTACATGTCAATTGAGCAAGGATGACAAGTCTTTAGTAGTAGATCATACTATGTATAGGTCAATGATTGGTAGTTTATTATATGTAACAGCTACAAGACCATATGTAAAGGTTGTAGGATTGGTTGCTAGATTCCAATCAGCCCCAAAAGAAACACATTGGCTGCAGTAAAAATAATTCTTAGATATCTAAAAGGTATTGTGGATTATGAATTATAGTATCCAAAAGGCAATAACTCCACTCTAAAAGCATTTACTGATGCAAATTTGGCGGGAAGTATTGATGACAGAAAAAACACTAGTGGAGCAGCATTCTACTTAGGAGATTGCTTGGTGTCATGGCTAAGCAAAAAGCGGTCTTCCATTTCATTGTCTACAGCAGAAACTGGGTATATTGTTGTTGCATAATGTTGTACACAAGTCATTTGGATGAAACAAACATTGGAAGATTTACTTGTAAAATATGAAGACCCAATAGTGATAAATTGTGACAATACTAGTGCCATAAACATATCAAAAAATCCTGTAATGCACTCCAAAACAAAACACATTCCAATAAAAGATCATTTTCTAAGAGACCAAGTGTCACAGAAGGTTGTCAAATTGGAATACATTGATACTAAAAAACATATTGCTGATATATTCACTAAGCCATTACCCAAAGAAGCATTTAAGCATCTTAGGTGTAAGTTGGGAGTAATCTCCTTACAATGAATAAAAAGGAGAAAAGGCAGCATGTCAAGGGGAGATATGTTGACAAGGGGAGTTGTCGAAAGGAAACCTTTGTCATCATTGTCAAAGGGGGAGAATGTTTTGATGTCATCAATGACAAAGGGGGAGAATGTTGAACGGATTTATCATTGATGTCCAAAGAGTTGAGTAATGACAAAGGAATAACCAAAGACATGATAGCACGGAAAATTCCGCGTAAGAAACGATGATCCGGCGAGGGGATCAAGTCCAACGAAGACTGATCAAGCTTGATCGATCCTCTGATCAATTAATGCAGGATCGTTAAGTTGTAGGAATCTTATTTAGCAGAGGTTAGACGGCTAAGATCGTAGATCAACGGACAAGGTGGATTCCGCAAAGCAATCGACGATTCACAAGAGTTGCGGAAAAGATTTGTGGAAGCCCATTTCGAAAAAGTTGGGAGGCACATCCGCAATCCGCAATGCGGAAGGAAGCCATGATCCGCAATCCGCAAATTGCGGAATATGAATTGCGGAAGCAATTTCGAGAAAAGTCGAAATGCAGACCCGCAATCCGCAATGGGGTCGAGAAAAGTCGAAATGTAGACCCGTAATCCGCAATGCGGAAGGAAGCCGCAATCCGCAAATTGTGGAAGCAATTTCGAGAAAAGTCGAAATACAGACCCGCAATCTGCAATGCGCAATGCGGAAGTAAGCCGCAATCCGCAAATTGCGGAAGACGAATTGCGGAAGCAATTTCGAGAGAAGTCAAAAAGCATACCAGCAATCTGCAATCCGCAATTGCGGAAGGAAGGAGTTTTCGATTGCGGAAAGGTAGTTGCAGAAGCAATTTCGAGAGAAGTCAAAATGCATACCGCAATCCGCAATTGTGGAAGGAAGGAGTTTCCGATTGCGGAAAGGGCATTGTGGAAAGGTAATTGTGGAAGCAATTTCGAGAAAACCCGAAATGCAAACTCGCAACCCACGACCCGCAATTGCGGAAAGGGCGTTGCGGAAAGAGCGTTGCGAAAGGCAACTGTGGAAGCAATTTCAAGAAAAGTCGAAATGCAAATCTGAAACCCGTAATTGCAGAGGGAATGAGTTCCCGCAAATTGCGGAAAGGTCGATTCGGAAAGCTAGCTGCGAGAAGGTCGTTGCGGAAAGGTAATTGTCCACAATACACAATTTCAGGAAGTTAATTGCAGAAGGTAAAATGCAGAAAGGTCTGTTGCGGAGAGATTGTTCCGGAAAAGCAACTACGAAAGGTCGTGACTGATAAATTAAATAGAGTTAAAAAAAGACAAATAAAGAGGTAATTTCGAATTACTTTTTGTTTGTGAGAAGTCACGATGAAGATATGTGACTGTTAGATGAAGAGATACATTTGAGGGTATATAAACAACGCTTTAAACTTTCAAATAAGGGTCTTGGTACATTCAATTGAGAGATCAATTGGTGTAGAAGTCAGAGATCAAATTATCATTCAAGGGCGATCGGGAGGCGCTAGGGCAGGCAACTAGCCTGCAAGGGGGTCGTATCCTCCTT
Organism: Pseudotsuga menziesii; assembly: GCA_001517045.1. NCBI lineage: Eukaryota > Viridiplantae > Streptophyta > Pinopsida > Pinales > Pinaceae > Pseudotsuga > Pseudotsuga menziesii. The sequence goes on from LPNX010241128.1 coordinate 298,625, forward strand.
CCAATGGTAGCTGGTAAATAGGGTGTTGTAGCATCCTTTCAGTAGTAGTCGATAAACTAAGGGGCCATAGCCTCCTTCCAGTAGTTGTTGGTAAATAGGGTGTTGTAGCATCCTTCTCTGTAGTAGCAAGCAAAATCTATTTGTAAATATAATTTTGTAGTATAGAAAGAGTTGGTGGTTTGCCCAATTAGGCTTCCACGATAATATTGTGTTATGTTTTATTGTTGATTTTGTTCTAAGTGATACAAATTTAAATAGATTGATTAATACTGATTCACCCCCCCCCCCCTCTCAGTATTGCTTAATATTCCAACACTGAATGCTTCGTCTTGTACATCCATTTGGAAGTGACCACTAACTTCCTTTTCAGTCTCGAAACCACATCCCAAACATCATTCTTCTCTTGTAGGTCAGAGCACGCGATCGTTCCTATAGGTCAAATTCAGTCATATGATTAGTAACATTTCATAATCATCAAATCATATTAACATTTTAATGACAAATTCTTATGCATATTGACATTATTCACACAATTATGTAACCTATCTTAGCCAATGCTTCAACACAACACTCATCCATATCTCGTATACTCATGGTAACTATCTAGATGCCTTCCATTTCTACCAGAACATACTATCAAGAGCGTTCACTGCTCCTAGCATATTAGCAAAGAGGTTTCATTCTAGACAAGGAACAATGGCTAATGGAATGTTGTGCAACACTATAAGCTACTTACCCATCACATGCACATTAAGAGTATATTGTTCATTAATCCTAGCCATATCAATGCATTCAATATAACATGCACAATACACTTCCTAATTCTAGGAATACAAATATGCATAGAACAATATCATTTAAACACTTAGATATTTAAGAAATAACTCAAATGATAGTTTAAATACTTATATTTCATGTGGTCGATACTTGTCCCACTCTTCTTATGACAGGTTGGTCAGGCTATCAAATCCGATCAACCATATAGAACGACAGTCAATTGTTTTGTCCTTCATTATATGGTGAGGACACTCAATCTAAGCATAACGGTAATACTAGACACTCAATCTAAACATAACTGTCATATCGCAGAACCTAGTCTCTAGTTCTGATTTTCCTGCTTCTCATCTTGTACCTAACCAGGGGGAATATCATGAATCGATACTCATGCTTCAAGTTTCAAAACCCTTGTCATCCTTCAATTTTTGAAGCCCTGTCAATCTGATAACAACAATCACAACCTTCTTCACTTCCAAAATAAGCGATCCTAAGCCACAACCAAATTTGGATGCCAGAATTAGGGTTATATCTAGAAGACAAAAAAAAAATCCATGCTCAAGATATTTCAATAGATCATGGCATTTCATGTCTAGTTTTGACACTCATAGCCACCATAAGCTTTTCTACTCCTCACTTTGTTCTTGACAAGGGAGAATGATGGACCATCAAAAACAAGAGAGCCAAAACAAGTAAGCCTGAACCAATGCCAGAGCCATAGCCAAAACCTTGAGCTAGTAAGTAAAGTCTCAAGCCAAAGCTACCTAGCCAGAGTCAGAGCTACAACTAGAGCCAGAGTCAAAGCCTTGTTCCATTGAGCATCATTTGGTTTGTGGCTTTCCTAAAACCACCCATTTAGTAGAAGACATCAGCCTCTTGTTTCTTCTACTAGACATCAGTTTGTGGTGGTCCTTAAACCACCATTTTCCAAAAGGAACCACTGAACCCTAAAGCCAAGTTCTTGAGAGAACCGCTGAGTGAGAACCAGAGTTAGCGAGCAAGAACCAGAGTAAGCACCAAGTTCTAGAGAGAACCGCTAAGTCAGAACTAGAGCTATCGCCAAGTTCCAGAGTTTGTGGTCATCCAAAACCACCCATTTAGTAGAAGACATTAGCTTTTGCTAACCATTTGGTTTGTGGTCATTTCAAAGGCACTTGTTTCAAAGAGCACCTTATTTTCACGACTTAGTAGAAGACCTTAGCTTCTACTAGCTTACTTGGCAAATTTGGATTGTCAAGTTGGAGATGTTCATCCTTTGCCAACTGTCCACTTCCAATTTTTTCAGCTCTCTTTTCTTGGACTCACACATACCCCTTCGGATTAAGGGGGGGAATGTTGGAAACATTAATCTGTATGGGTTAATATTTATTGTATTTTGGTATTATTATGACAATTCATGCCATGAGTCACATGTGAATGTGATCAGTCATTAGGAGTCCAAGAGACAACTTGGGAATATGAACCCAAGGGTCATCTCAATGTTTTAATATGTACATATTTTAATGAGAAAGATGAAACTCACGCTTCATGTGTATTTTTCAATGTTTAATTATTGGTTGTCTACCCACTTGGGCATTCCAACACGTCAAATCTACCTATTGTCTAGATACCATTGGAAGCACACAAAAAGCCTCATCTTTTTCCAAGTTTTTCTTTATTTTTTCTCAAGAATAGAAAGTACTCATATCGTTGCTGAATATGCCTTAGTATTACAAAACTGACTAGAATTCCCATCCTATGATAAACATAATTTATATCCTTGTGTATGGGGGTAAAAGTGTCTCTAATTTGTCCATGCAATGATGATGATTATAATGAATATATTTTCCAAACTCCTTATCCTTTCCTTTGAATTTGTATATCATCTAGATAATGAGTGTAGAAGGTCCATGGAACTACCATATGATTCATGAATGCAACATCCACAAGGAGTGCCCTTTAGAATTTTAAGACCACGGTCCTCTAGGTTTTGTTCCTAACATTGTTCCGCAGAAGAAAAAAGATCTTCAAATTCTCATGACCTCGAAATATAACATGAAAAAATGCTTATAAATCACAATGAAATATTCTTACTATACAATCCATTCATTTTTTCTCACAGCTAAGTTCTAACAAATATAACAAAGTACAATGTTGCTTGTAAAAGAAAGTTAAAGGAAACAAACTAGAATGCATTCTATTCATTTTCCACAAAAGAATAAAGAAAACAAACTTAACAGACTATGAACCACAACTCATGTACCTGCTCCCCTTGATCATCACAGTAGCCCACAAGCGAAACAAGGTTCCGATGGTGCACTCGAGATAACAACTCTATTTCATTAGAGAACTCTTTTTCTCCTTGCAAAGACCCCACTTGAGCACGCTTTATAGCTACTACTATACCATCATTCAAAAGGCCTTTGTAAACCTTACCATAGCCACCTTGTCCAATTTGCATGGAGGCATTGAAAGTATTTGTAGCCAATGCCATCTCCTCAAAATCAAAATCTTTCACACCTGCTACTTTAATTCGCTTTTTTGCTGTTATGGGAATAAACAACCTGAATTAAGATTGGAATCAAAGCTAGGATGACAAATAAGTTAGAATCAAACTTCTCATGTTTCTGTTAGAAAAGGATCCATTCTACATAGCATCTTTTCAATTTTGGAATATGAAAAATCGATTTACAGTAAACAACAATCGAATTTTTTGAGACAGTATGTAGATAAGAGGAGAAACATGAGATGAATCAAATTAATTTTCTTTGCTTCAAGGCAGACAATTAGGAAGACATCCTACACCTGCTTGTGCTGGCTAATTCAATATCAATCAAGGCAGGACTTAAGTCTTACATGTGTATGTAGCAGATAGAAGACTACAATTAGATTGCAATTTTCAGCTTTCAAGACCAGAAATAGTGCTAAATTCATATACATATTTACCCTTGTGCCTGTGTATGACAAAAAGAGTTATTGTGGGGCAGCTAACCTACCAAGAAATTTCTTTCTGGAAGTAATTTTACTGTATTTTGCATGCCGCTTCAAAACCAGAGTCATAATAATTGCAGAAACAATGGCTGTCCCAAGAATGGTCCCAATCAAAATTCCTGCAAGAGCACCCTTGCTCAAGCCAGATTCACTAGTACGCAGTTCCACTGTAATAAACAATAATACATTAGAACCAGATTTGTAGCTTCAAATATATAAATACATCCCTTTCTTATGCTATATTTTCTCCTCAAAGTATGAGAAACAAAGAGGCACATATGTTGACTACAAAAACAAGCACACAGCTTGAAAAATAGATGACTTATACTGTCCAGTGTCGACTGTAAGAAGAAATGATGAATTTTAAATTTTGGAAGAATGAAATAACCATAATAAGCTGTGTTGCAGAAGTTTCCGGAATGGGGGAATCCGGGCTGGGGGGGAACCAGTGTCTAGAACAACCAGAGCACACCGCCAAACTTTTGAGGGGATGGTGGCCTAGAGATGCAATAATAAATACTCTTACCTAAAACCTTTTCAACTTTAAATATTTCATAGGCCTACCTTATTATATGACGTCATCACTTCCAAATCACTTGAAGTTGCTTTCGATTAGTCCAAACTTCAAAGATTTGTATTAGAACTTTGGTTGAACTTTAGTTAGGGATTTTTAGTAAACCTTCTTATGACCTTGGAAAAGATTCTCATCTGTTAACATAGAGGTATCCTGCACATTTCAGAGAAGCTTGAAAGAATTTAGGAGATAGTGTATGGGGGAATGTTAACCCCCAGCTCGGCTTGCCCAACCAAAAGGTTAAGATGCGGTGAGATCCTATCATGCTGATTCTATGTTAGGTACATCCATGGTTTCATGGTGAGCAAAGATTGTTTTGCAGTTAGTTCCATTAGATTCTGGGAAGCTGCTATTTTTAGCAGTTTTGTTTTTGTCTGAAGCCATAGTTCAAGGATTCACATGTCACAGATGTTTTCATATTATTGACCCTCATGGCCTCATGATCCAAATAAGCTTTTCCTGAGCAACATGCACCTAGTTTCAGGACACTGCTATTTTTAGTAGTTAGATTTTCAAATTTCAAGGCTTGCATGCCAGTTTTGAGCATATATTTGGGTTCCTTGTAGAAAGATGAGACTAATGAGATTGTTTTAATTTACACGCAAGATGTTGCTATTTTTAGAAGTGTCTACTTTTAGAGGTGCTATATATGGCAGTGATCTCCTAGTAGTTCCCTTCACTTTTAGTTTTTTTTCTTTTTTACGGGGGGAATTGGAATGCTAATTTTGGCATGTCTATTTTTAGCAGGTCTACATTTGGCAAGTACAATGTTGGAGTGGTCCAAGTTCCAGTCGGTGGAGGATGGTGAGTTAAGTACAGAATCGAGCAAGTGTGAATTTTTGGAGTGAGATGTGGCAGCCATTCAAGGGATTTCTATTTATATAAAATCCTGCTAAAACATTAGACTAGTGTCCAAACCCTCAGCTATTTTGACTAGTCTAAACCCTAATTCATCAAAAACATAACTTGCATTGTTATTTTGAGGAAATATTGTTGTTGATCTTATCCACTCAAAACCCTCATTCGAATTTGCTAATTCTGTTGAGCTCAAAACCCTAGCTGGACCTATTGTTTAAAGTTGGCAAATTATGCTAAGGTTAGCAACCTAATTTAATATCCTAATACAAATATTGCATAGTAGAGAAGCAAAAAAACCTAATTCAACCCCTCTTGCATGTCCGCTAAATTTATTATTGTAAATACCTCACTATTTTTGAAACCCTAGTTCATCTTATTATTCTTGTCAAGCTCAAACCCTAGTCTGCCTTGGCATTTCTAATTAGTAATGTTTGCTAGTAATGCAAGTAGAACCCTAATTCAGTTGCATCTAAGGTTGGCACATGTTATATTGTTAGAAATTTCCTATAGTCCAAGTATAACAACCATGCGATCTCATGATTCAATCAAATACAACAGTCATGCATATTCTAGACAGCAAATAACTGCAAATTGCATGAATCAGCGGCATTAATTTTAGATTTATCAGTGTATGGCAGGTGGTTACATGCTGTAACAACAGTTATTTGAGGGTAAGTCAACTTGGTTAATAAAAGTCCAGCAGTATGATTAATGATTAAGCAAAGACAGCACAGCAATTAAGGTATTTTTGGGGGGTTTTCTTTTGGTTGAAGGAAGTAAACAGCAGCTAGACTCTAGAGACATAAAATTACAGCAAGCAAACAATCACACACTTATCAGTTAACATGCATGCAGATTTTCAGCTAGGGTTTTTATTTTGAGCTTCTAGATCAGCAAAGACAGATCATTTGGGAAAAAGAAAGACAGATTTTTCAGAAGAGAAGTTTTCCAGCAGCAAAAGACCACCTTTCCTTCATCTTCTAAATCCTGACACAACTACCACCTGTTCCCACCTTTCACGCACCTGGGGGGGTTAGGTTGTCTTGGCAGAAATCTTCAAGCCACTAAGTGCGTCCTTGGGTTTGTGGGTTTGTGGGTTGTTTTATTGTGGCCCCTTTTGTTGACTCATGGTCATTTATCTTACTTGGTCCTAGCACTCTTATTGTGTTTGTACCTTTGTTATGATGACTCTTACCTTCTAAATTTCTTTTTATCTTTTGGTTGGACCATTTACTTTATGACTTTATTATAAAATCATTAAATGTTTACTTTATGGTTTTATTAATAAAGACCTTTGGACCATTTATTTATCTTATGGTTTTATTTTTTACCATTGGACCATTCATGGACCGTTTTGATACTACCCTATGTCATTTTCTTTTATAGTTAAAATCTTGGACCCTTTTATTTTTTATCAACAGTACCCTATCTTAAGGACAAGCCAAGGTTATAAATTTAGACCCGTATGTCTCTCTTGCATACTATCCTTTGACACTCATAGCATGACTGGGTCCTTTCTCTTGCACCCGTGATTCCTCTTCCTTTTCGTGGCTATCTGCATCACTGGTCTTTTTCTCGTGGCTCACCTTTGCATGACTGGGCTATCCGCGTTTTCTCTGCTAAACTAGCACACCGCTTCTCTGCTGGGATATCTTGTGGCTCCTCGGTTGGGCTATCTCGTGGCTACTCTGATGGGATATTTCGTGGCCTTTCTCTCCATTCACGCAACTGTTGCAACTGCTCCTCCACTGCTTCCTATACCAGTTCCTCCACATGACTTCCCACTCATGTGACTGTTGTGACTGTATTCACTCCTCTGTGGATTGTGGGTTTTATCCAGCGTGGCCGTGAGTCTGTTTTTCTTGTGTGGACTATGGGCTCTACCCAGCGTGACAGTGAGTATGTTTTTCTTGTGTGGACTATGGGCTCTACCCAACATGACCATGAGTCTGTTTTTCTTGTGTGGACTGTGGGCTCTACCCAGCGTGATCGTGAGTATGTTTTTTTTGTGTGGATTGTGGGTTCTACCTAGCGTAACCGTGAACCTGTTTTTCTAGTGTGGATTGTGGGTCTTCCCTAGCATGACCGTGAGTCTGTTTTCTAGTGTGGACTGTGGGTTTTACGCAGCATGACCGTGAGCTTGTGTGGACGGTGGGTTTTATGCAGCATGACCGTGAGCTTGTGTGAACTGTGGGTTTCCTAGCATGACCATGTGTCTTCTTTAAGCAAGACTGTGAAAGCATGACTGTGTAAAAGTATGATTGTGTGTCTCTGTACAATGTGACTACATCCTTACTCAACATGACTGTGTGTCCTTTGTCAGCATGCATGTACTGGGTATGATTGGACTTGTTAACTAAGAAGTCTGGGTCAGTGTGCTTCTGCTTTAGCCCTCTTAAGTTCTCTCTCAAGGTACGTAAATTGTTTTCCTAGTTGACTTGTTCCTTCGGTGACAAGATCAAATTTGAAATATCTAAGTATAAGGCTTATTCAAATATTGGTTATGATTCTTTACTGTTGATATCTATTGTACATTATTTTTTAAGTTGTTACTATACATGACATTTGATGAATCTCGATGACCAACTTTAACGCAGTGACTAATGGAGTGTTAAGTTGAAAGAGATGAAAATTATGTTTGTTTTATTATAGTTTAAATTTATTAGAGCAATACTATTCTGAATCTAATTTTATAATTATGTTCATGATTAAAGTTCATTACTTATGTTAAAAACTCCTCTAACCCTAAAACTTTAACATTGGCTTCGTTAGGAGTTTGCCTAAACGAAGGAGTCAAGATCAGGTGGCAGCACTTGACTTGAGACTTTCCCCCAAGGACACACCCAGTGGCTTGAATATTTCTGCCACGTTAATCCCAAAGTGTGTGAAAGGAAGCAACACAAAGATAAGCATGTCACTCTTGGAATACTTGGAATAGAAGAGAGTGAATTTGTTATTGTGCCTATGCTCTTCATTGTGGTTTGTCTTATTTGATTTTGGGTATTGCTCACAGATACTTAGAAGAATATAACCTAACAAATTTATTATAAAACAATGGTGTAATGGATGATTCCATAAGGAACAAAGACAAAAGTTAAAGATTGATTTTAAATGATGTTGATATACAAACCAGTGTTATCGGAACCGGCCCGGAACCGGCAAAACCGGCCGGTCTGACCGGTTCACAGGGTCAACCGGTCCGGTTCAGTAAAAAAATTTGCAAAACCGGCCGGTTCCGTACAGAACTGGTCAAACCGGTCTGACCGGTTCACAGGGTCAACCGGTCCGGTTCAGTAAAAAAATTTGCAAAACCGGCCTCTGGACCAAACCGGCCTCTGAACCGGCCGGTTCAGAGGCCGGTTTGGTCCAGAGGCTGGTTTTGCAAATTTAAAAAAACAAAAACAAAAAAACATCTAAACTACTACTCCTAACCTAACCCTAAGCCTATCCTAACACTATTTAAAGACCCCCAAGAAACGAAACAA
>LPNX010241128.1:317093-334897 GCA_001517045.1 Pseudotsuga menziesii
GATGATTATTGATTATTTTGGGAGCACTTGGATAGCAACACAGTGTGCAGCACAGCAGTCGGGGTTGGAAACGGAGTCTTCAGCTAACAGGATTTTGGCAGTGAAACATCTGTCCTAGTCTTATTTCGAGTAAGCCATACTGGTTCACCACTTGTTCTTCATTTCATTCATCAGTTATATAGCACAGGGTATAGATTGTTGCAGAGGCACGGTGCAGCCGTAAGAGGGGGTTTTCAACCAGAAAGCCCTAATCAGCTATTGGGCCTTCAGATCTCAGTTTCCTTCCGAAACTCAGGCATCATTCTCACCAGCAGCTTCATACTCCGGTACCCAGTGACTATCAGCTCCATCTGAGCTCATCCGAAGGAGTTATCAGCATTTCCAGACCACCAGGGGCGTGAGCAGCTGCCTCAGAGAACCAAGACACTATCATACTTAGAGGGTTCAGAACTGCAGTATTTTCCAGCCAATCTCTTCGGCACAGCAAGGCTATCAACCCTGCAAATCGGCAGATCCATCGGGCCCCTCCTTCCTTGAGGGCGTCACCTTTTTCTCTGCTTCGGCGTCTTATTGCTGGAGCATTCACCGGAGACGGGAGAGATCAGTTCCTCTCCGATCCAGATCTCAGTACTTGCAGACTTTATCTGCAGCAGTTCAGCTAGTTATCAGTGGTAAGTGTGTATCCTATCTCACAAACCCTAACCCTAATTTTTCCTATAAAATAGGGATTTTTGCCTGGCAGTTTGTAAGCCCAGTTGTATCCGCATAATTGTTTAGAAATAGAAAATATCGAGATTTGGGATATTTCACATTCTTTATTTTTTAGAGCAGAGATGTTGACAGTGCCCATGATATACAGTTGTAGTGTTCTAGTGCCCTTTAATTGTTCTGATCAGATGCAGGCATATGACTAGTACACTTGGATTATGGTTATGCTCTTTATTTATTTTAGTAGCTTGACTTGGTTCGTGGTGGCTATACATTGATGATATCTTATACTGCTTTTATTGATGGTCTAGAGTAGAAGTGATTTAATGGCTTTACTCAAGAGGTTCTTGTGTATACTCATTGGTCATGCTCTGTATTCAGTATAAACTTGGCCATTTCCCATAGGGACTCAATTTGCTAACCTTATCATTTTCTTCACCCGTCCATTGTCATCCAGATTTGTTTTACCCATGACTTGTGTCTTGACTAGTGACATCTAGGATTTCCCCCGGCCTATACCTCTGTGTTGGATTAGATCTAATGTTTATTTTGTGTCTTGGGGTTGGTTTATGTGATTCTCATCACAGGCATTGTCTTCCTCTAGTCCTCGAAAACAAGTAATCCTAACTAAAAATGTCTTTAGACACTAGAGCATTGGAACGCATAAACGCCATATCTAAATGATGCAAAAGGCAAGCTGTGATTAGTAGTGCTTTTAAGCGCTAGTGCCTAAATATAAATGTTATAAAACTAGTCGGTGGCCAAAGGATTGGCACTCATCCATTGTATGATGTAAGGCTCATTTGTCCCTATAGGGAAATAGGGCGGCAAACTCGTCGAGGCTATGTATGATCACTGGAAGTAGGGCTAGACCGAGTCATTTTCTGGGGCCTATAAGGATTTCGAGGGAACCTGCCTTTGGAGGTTGGCTAATATCTTGTGTTAAATTAATAAATGCCTTAAAGTTTAATGTGGTTAAATTTTTAAATCTTGTTAAAAATTACTTGTCTAGAGTCTAGTTGAAACATTCTCATTATTCCACCCATCTGTGAGACACCACCATTCTCTAGTGTTCATCTATTCCAACATATGTGTGAAGGGGATCCCCTTTGTCCTTCAGCTGAGATGTTCATAGTGTTGAGAGTCAAGTCATTCCCCTAGCCTAACCTTGTTTTCTCCACTCTCACCCATGATTAGCAAAATGGTCAAGTCTATAAATGAGTATACACTTGAGGCTCTTATTTGAAGTAATTGATTACTTTTACTTGGACTTATTATTCATGTTTATTACTTAATCTCCAGTTAAAAGCCACTAAATACTTGATTCCTTCTACCAACATAGATAAGGAAGCATGTTTTATCCATTTGTGCTTTGAAGTATCAGAGATTCTCAGTTGGGTCATTATTTTGATCATTTTTGACCTAGTCAACTCAGTTTGACCAAGTCAACAGCAGGTCCCAGGATGAGTTTGGTCGATAGTGTGTGATATTGCTTATTCATGGCCTATCAATGTCCATTAGATGATTTCATGCCTCAAATGGTGGTTTCTTATTATGGCTTGCATTATTATTATGGTTATCAGCATTTACAGGCCTTATTTTTATTATTCTCTGAACTTGGATGGGCCTTTGATGTATCATTTGATGGACATATGGTGTAAGAGTACTCATTCCTAGTGGATTTGGACAATTTGAGTCCATTGGTACACTCAATTTTCAGTTTCGGGCACAGGTGTTAGATAATTTGGTCAATTCATCTTCCAGACATTGGATGCCATATAAAAATGACATTTTATTACTTTCAAAGATATATTTTATTCTCCTAGGATGCCATCATAGGACATAGTGGTGTGACCACTCGTTTTTACCATATTGCTATGTTCCTAGATTTATTTTTGAGCTCAGATTTGCCCCAGGTGTGGTCAGCAGTGAGTTACAGGAATTTTATTTTCCAAGAGAATGTTTCAGACACATTAAAAATAAAGAATTGGCTAACAAAGGAAATCGATTTGGTCTAGTGGGGCAAGGAAATGGCCTGAAACTTGTTCAAGGCGCTCTCTTTTGGTAGCCACTCCAATAATACGCAAAGTTGCAATGTACCTGAAGGAGTGGCTCCACACAGGTCACGATATCACTAAAGGAGATCTCTATGTAGGACATGATGTCACTCCACAAGATTTCCTACTCCACGATTGCATAAGTGACTTGTACTGATTTGCCAGAGTATACATATTCTTCACAATCTATCCAAAAAGTCTTCAGCAACAACTCAGGCAGCAATACCACAATACAATAACAATGCTTCGACACAACAATACTCCACCGTTGCAATATACACAAAACTCCTGATGAATGTACTCCCATTCAAAGGTCTTTTACCAATTTCCAACAATATGGAAAGAGAAATCTGTATATGTACCATGAATACTCCACAATCCTGCAATTAATGGCATTAGATCATTTATATATGACAATTTCAGTGACCATAACACATTGACATGATTGTTGTATCGTTCAAATCCTTTGCTTTACAAAAGCATCTAAATTCCTTCATTACTTTGTGTAGTTGGTATGCTTTTCATCCTCACACAACATTTGGCTCGAGAAACATCGTAGCCTCCACAGAGTAAGAAAGAGTCAAGACAATCTACATTGTCATCCATACAGCACAACAGGGACGATGCGCCATGAACAACAACGAATGCTCATAGCAAAGGCTGGAACAATAATGACACACTCAACTCCGGGTGACTTTTTAATGGCAGACAATCAACAGATCAACCAGATGGCATGCCGCAGCTCGACGCAGCCTAAGCATGTAATTCCACGAAGGACCATACTGCTATTGGAGAGAGGAGATAGCCCAAGCTTCAGTGAGGAGGAATTTGGGCACATGCATGTAGCATAGGGAAGTGGTAAAGGCTAGAAGAACAACCTGCCATGTAAGGGTAACCCCCAACAGCCAGCAATCACATATTTAAGAGGAGTCGTAGGAGCCCAACAGTCATGGACTAGGCGACAAAAGGAATATACAACTCCAATATGCAGGTACAGGATTCAGTATCACGCATAGGTATACACAACAGTGAGAGGTGGGATACACAGTAAAACTCAGAAGGACGATGCATTGAGACGACAGGTTTCAATATGAGTTGTGGTGCAGATTAGGGTTTTTGGTAGCTATGCCCAAATAAAAACAATGGATTAAGGAATGTGCAGATATTTGAGAACATGCAGACAGGAATTGCGCACATAGGTTATGGACTCAGATGGGAGACCCACACAACATGGGGAGGACAAAACCTTCCACTGTTAAAAATATGCTTGTTTCACAGGCAAAGGGAAACACTATTCAACAAAATGTTATGCACCATATCCTCCAAAAACATCAATGATAGAGAGTAAAATATCTATATATTAATCTTAAACAATGATAGATAGAAAGATATCAGCAGTTCATGCTTGTGACATCTTCAATCCTCAGCAGACAACATTCGAACGATATCAGACTGGTGCACAACTTCAACACAGAATGCAGACTCAATGCAGAGAGGAGAGGGAGAGCCGTTCCACAAGCCTAAGAACACTAGTCTGCTCTGATACCACTGTTAGATGTCCTCTAGGGAAGATAGGCACATTGGCTAAACACAAAGCCAATCAAAGACAGAACATCGACGTGAAAGCTCATTTATTTTCATTAAGGATGTACATATTTATACAAACTAAAGTGATGCTTGGTTTCAACTTCCAAGCAGTCCCTTGGACTCCCAAAGACCATTCCTCTTCGCCTAACCCTAACAGATTAGGTTCCAACAGAAAATCCAAAAGTAAATAATTGTAAAATAACTCTTATGAATTGTGAAGATTTGGGTAAGTATAGAAGGATGGCAGTAAAAGAGAGATGAATCTCACCTTTGAGTATTTTATCCAGCATTTCTATAAACTGTCAACCCTAGGGTTTACTTTGAGCTCACCTATTATATTTATGATCCTTCTTCATGATCTTCATGGGAATAGTTAAGTAGCAAATCAGATTTCTGAGGATGTTAAAATTTTCTACGCCACTTAGGTTTTCAGGAAGTTAAAAGTTCAAGTTGATTTCAAAACAGACAATCACATACAAAAGACATGGGGCATCAGTAAACAAAGGTAAGGAAAAAGTGTCTGTAAACATATCTGGTCACTAATTCAACTTTATTTTTTACTTTTCATATTAGTAAGTAATACCCACAAACAGAAAAGGGAGAAAACAGAAATGAAAAGGAATAAAGAAAGGATTCAAGCAGAAAGGCATACCATTTTGATATGGCCCCTCGAGTGTAATATTGATCCATTCATATGGTCCAAAAATATCGTTATCAGGAATAGTCCATCCAGCAAATGAATTTCGTATTCGTAGAATCTCACTTGTGTTTAGTTCTCTGACTGTCGGATTTAAAGGAGGAAAAAACTTCAGGTTCATTGCCAATCTAGGACCTGGCACCCAACTATACGAGGCTATAGATAACTGATATAACTGCAGTTTCAACCCAGATGTGAGATACTCTTCAAACATCTCGATATATGGAGGGAAATAGGAGAGACCAGGACTCTTCAGACGGTATCCCACTTCAATGGGAGCTGCACAAAAACAGTAGGTGTTTGGAACGTACTCATAGTAAGGAGGTGCACATGAATTTACATTGCATGTAGTAATGCTGTTATTGGAGCTTCCACTGGTATCTGTATTGTCATTCTCAGTATTGCAAAGTTTAGATATAATAAATGTATTCTCTTGCAGACTGCAGAGAGGGTTCCCGTCCAGCCTGTCATTTCATCAAAGATAAACACATATTCACATGGTAGACAGAAAATAAAAACTGATGTTTCATGTGGAATAATCAGTAGTAAAACCTTCAGTAGTCAAGTAGAATGTAGAGCAGGATGTTTTTGTAGTTAGTAATTCGTAATGGCATTAGAATAGGATCTAGAAGTAAATCTAACAAGATACATTAGGCCATCACAGGACCAAACAACTGTTTTTTTCATTCTGCATGCCTCAACATTGGCTTTTTTCTCTTCCAAATTAGAGGGCAAATATATTCCAACTTTCTCACATCAATGGCAACAGCACAAAAAATAGAATGGAACATTTTGTTTATATATATATAGATAGATAGATAGATAGATATAATTACGGAATCACAGATGCACTATAAAGGCTTCGATCTAAAGGAAAACAATAACATAAAAAGATAAGAGTAAAGACCAAAATATGATCTTACCGCAAAGTGATATTTGGAGGTTGATTTGCTAACTCATTTATATCAGTTATATTGGAAAGATAATTGTTTCGGAAGTCCCTGAAATATGTCCAACCAGCATGATTAACGATTAGCTTTAAGCATTGAACTTACAACAAATAAAGCAATAAGTTACATAGAAATGCACATGATTAAAATTTGTATGCATAGAGAAGAATTGCCACCTCAATTTAAAAGAAGCCATGCAAGGTGTGGAATCTGGATGGCAAGAAATGCTAAACTTTCTGACCAGTAACTCTGTAAAACATTCTATTAATCGACAACTTACAGTAATAGTCTTGCAGTAGCATTGAATGAGTTGCTCAAGCCAATGTCAGCTGGAGCAGAACCATTCAGTTGATTGTTATCAAGTGCTCTGTAAGAGAAAAAGTCTTCAAATAAGTACATGTTTAGTGCTACATATCCAGTAATTGTCTTTTGAAAGGACCTAAAGCTATATTTGTCTCCATGCATTCTCTTTGATTCTATTTTTCCTTTCATAAATAAACAGCCCCTACATATTCATAATTTTCCTTTATTTGTCAATTTCAATGAATTTTTGGTGTCAAAGTCAAGTAAACCTCAAAAATGACTTGGTCTAAGATCACTTTCTTTATTTCCTTTGTATACCCCTTATGTGTCAAGTTGTAACAATATTGTGTGAGCCCACTTTTCTACGACAATTTTCATGATGGCAGGATTAAGAGTTCTTCATGTTCATTGTCAATGTAACATAAATGAAGAGCAACATTGTTTGCCAAAGCAAATGTATTGCCAGTGCAAGGGGTTCTCACAATTTTTGAAGTAAAGGCAAGCCTGCAAAGCTTGATGGTATCAATCCGGTAAGATTATTATGTGATAGAACACTGCAAGACAAGAGAAGACCATAATCAATTGAAAATTCATAACAATGCAGATGAGGATTGTAAATGTGGAAATATATCTAAGGGACATTTCTTATATCTGATCTGTGACTGGACCTTAAGATATTTTTTCAAAATAACAGAAATGTAAATTTGATTCTGAGCATTCTTACATGGTAGTAATATTTGAGGAAAGATTTTTCGATGGAATAGTGCCTGTCAGCCCATTATAACTCAGATCTCTGCAAAATAAACAAGTTCATTTAGCTTTACAATCCATCATTCCATCTAACTGCTTGAAACATAAAGCACCAACCTAAGTTTGATATCTTAGATTGGATACATCAATGAACTGAAAGGAAGTTCAGAAAAACAAAAGTTAAAGAAGCATATTCAATGGAGATCAAAAATCCATCTGCAAGGTTGGTTGAAATGGCATTGCTCAACTTACAAAAAACCAAGATCAGGTATCGTACTAAAGTCCGGTATTGATCCATGTAAGCTGCAATTTCTTAAGCTTCTGCATATAAAAGTCATCACAGCTTAGACATGTGTACACACTCTTGACCATTAGAGATTTGGCTTGTTAGAAATCAATAAGTTTGAAGGGAAATCCTAAATCAGTAGACAATAAATATGCAGTTCTTCTAAGGAATCAAAGAGATGCTTGAGTTGCATTGAAATGTGACCTAAGCACTCAAGTTTGTTTACTGTGTAGCAGGTATACCGTATAGACTATTTGTTCCTACGTAGCATAGGCAAGAACACCAAAGCATTTCTTGAACCTCTGCAAGGTAGCTTAAGAATACGTTGTAGCTAATCGGGTGCAGTAATGTATCGCAGAAACAAATATCATCATACCAAATTGCAAAAGAATAAGATGTACTGGAATGAACTCTGTATATAAAAAAATATATAGAGAGTCAGTGGGAGCATTCTAAATAGCAGAGTGATGCTTGATTTGGAAACATACTTGTATTTGTGGAGCATTGATCTTTAAGCCCAACCTGGTAGGCATAGGATGTCGAGTATATGATAATACCAATTTGTCCCTCAGACTCTATGGCAATAACATAAAGAAGTTTTGATTCTTGAACAGTGCACTGGCTCTGGAACAAGACCACCGTTATATCGGGAATCCCCCTCCCTCTTAATCCACTCAGCTCATCAATAAGCTAAAACTGGCCAAGAAAAATTGCAATTTGCAACACATTTTCAGCACTACAATTTTTTGACTCCATTTTAAGCACTAGTCTCTTATTTTGTATCGTACAATCATTTGCTTTAAGTTCATTGAACATTCATGTGTTGATTGATTATAATTTCATGTTATGGGATTAAATTGTTGTTGCAATATCTGGTTTCAGTATTTACCTTCTAAAAACTCCTAAATAACTTATTCATCCATCACTAAACACTTAATCAGCCTTAGCAACCAAATAGGGTCTACCCCCTTGGCTTCATTAGGAGTTTGCCTAAAAGGAGGAGTAGAGATCAAGTGGCAATACTTGACTCGACACTTGTCCCCAAGGACGCACTCAGTGGCTTGAAGATTTCTGCCAAGTTAACCCTCGAGGTGCGTGAAAGGCAGCAACAGATCTTATCTTTCCTTGCCATTCAGAGTCAACAAAGTTAGCAAGTGTATGGCAGAGGTATACTATGCGTTTCATGCTTTTTATTTGTATACTGACTATGTTAGACCTTGCTATGCATTGGTGGTCATGGAGGTTTATTGGTTGTTATCAATAGGACTTGAGTTTGATGTAATATAGGTGCATTAGTAGTAGTTTCATATACATGCTTTTGTTTGGGTTAATTACCTATGTAATATATAGATCAGTTCCCTCTCTCTTCGTTCCATGCTTAGGCCTTGTTGTCACCTAATTCGCACCTCGAGTAACGTGGTAGAAATCTTCAAGCCACTGGTTGCGACCTTGGGGGCAAGCTCGAGACAAGTGTTGTCACCTCATACTCAGCTCCTCCGTCTAGGCCAACTCCTAGCGAAGCCAAGGGGGTTGGACCCTAATGAAAAGTAAAATCTAAGGTTTTTACTCTACAAGGGAAATAATTAATTCTAGCAGTTAATATGAAATGTATAAAATAACACAACGGGCTATTGCAAGAAAGAAATCACATCAACAGCATATGACAATGTAAGCACCATTCACGACATTTCGTAATAATTGATTTAAGCATTGAAAGTAAAACAGACCAGTGCCAATGAATATGGAGTGCTTGTAAAAGTGGAGTGGTGCTGTGTCGTGTAAGTATTGCAGTTCTCTCGTTGGTCAGTTTTAAAATTAATAATGAGTAATTAAGGGCGTGGGTTAATTGTGGGTTTGGCCCAACAAGTCAAGTCCCTTCGAACTGAGTGCTTAAGCGGTAATACCAAATGTCCAATGGGGCAAGGATGAACCTGCTTGGAATAGCCCCCTGACTCTGTAGTAGTTACCCTTTGCAACCTCCCAAGTTCTCGAGAAAATCACTTGTGTGGATTTTCCTATTAAATCTAGTAACTCATATCCCTTTCTAATATAGCCAACTAATCAGACAAGTTGCAGCGGTGTAGAGCATACGAGGAAGGAGTCTTGGTTTATTTTATTAAAGACGTAACAATGATTTGTTTAGATGATGACTGAAGAGTCTCTTTCACCTTTCAGGTACTCATGAAAGCAACGGTCGGATTGATTTAATAAAATTTAAGAACAAATAAATAAAAGAAATATTTTCTAATTAATCTTACCGCGAATCTCTTTCACCCTTTCGAGGTACTCGGGAGAGAGTGGGGTAAGTATTTATTTTACTTCCTTGATCAAATAAACAACTAAATCGGAAATAAAGATAAAACTAACTAAAACTGGAAAATCATAAAAAGGGGACACCGACACAAATCCCCCCAGGGGGATGGGGAGCAGGCTCTAGCGAGCCTACTCAAACTAGCTTTTATTAATCGGTTACAATGCTTCAGCAAAAATTCTCTTTGGTCCTTGTTATCTGGGATCCAAAGGCTTACAAAATACAAGGAAAATAAGCCCAGCTAAGGGGGAAGCCTCCCGGGACCTCCAAATGTCCAAAAAGTTATTTTCAGGCAGCGTTTCCTTCTCTTTTTTGATGGGCCTGCCAAAAACCAGCAAGCTAATGTCAGTGAAAAATGCCCAAAGACACTTTGGAAGTGTCTTTGGACAACATGCAAAAATTACAAAAAAAATTCTAAGTAACAACTGATTATAAAAAAAAAGGAAACAACTAAGTAAGGGAACCTAGAAAGCTTTCCTTCTTAGGATCTTTGCTTTGCCTCTTCAAAAGAATGGCAAGCAAATCTCAAGCACTAAAATGCTAGATAAAAGTTTAAAATGCACAAAACTCCTTCAACAAGCTTTTTTAATTTTCAAAATTTTAAACTTGCGAAAAAAAGAGAAAAGTAACTAGATCTAGGATTTTAAATGTACCTTTGAAGCAAAGTAGAAATAGAAACTTTTAGACATTAGATCTACCTTTAATATGACCTTAGATGCTAGATCTAATATGGTTACGTTTGAAACTAAAAGAAACTTTTAAGAAATGTGTGGATCAAAAGTTAAAGAACCCAGAGTAGAGCAAGAAATAAAGGAGAGAAAATGCTTGGTGAGATCAGAGGGACAAAGCTTATTTTCCAATTTACTGAAGGAAAGGTAGAGCACATTAGCTCATCAATACTCCAGCTTTAGCTTACTGCAAAAGATTCTCAACACTAGCAATGGGGATTACAAAATACCTGTGTAAACCAAAAAAGACTACAACAACAATGTAGATCCAAACATGAAATCATACATATATCAAATAGTCTTCTTCGACTTGCAATAAAAGAGTAACCTATCAAGAATTACCTTTTATCTTTACAATAATACCATTTCCTTCTAAAAGCAAGTTAATCCCAAACATATGCAAGCGTGAAAACAAATGTAGGTTACCTCCCTATGTAGAGTAAACTCCATCCAAACATCCATAGATCACACACATAAATTGCCTCCAAATCCTTTTATTCACAATACTAAAAAAACTATTACAATCTTACAAGCAGAGGTTCCACCTTTTGATCCTGAACAATTGAGAGGTGACCTGCTTAAATAAGAAAAGAGAGACCCAGGGGGGCCTCATCAATACTGAAGATCAACCCGGAGTCTAAGTGAGTTGCGCTGAGTTGAATTGAACCAATCAACAAAAATCAGTGGGGTGATTACTTGTTTAACTGAAGAGATGGTGTGGAAGAGGTGCCACCTCACAAAACTCCAATCGCAAGCCATCCCCAAACTCACGCGAGTGTACAGAATACAAATGACGTGAGCTCCACCCATAAAATATTCGTTGGGACTTGGTATATGATGGACTCACAACTTGATTAACCCAAAGTTTAACAACTAAAAAATGGGGTCCACTCTTTGCTAGCGCAACCCACATCCACGCGTGAGCTTTCTCCACAAAGCGTTGACGTCACCAACCAATCTTCACTTGTTACTTCAAAAATAAACCAAAGTATGGTGGATTATTAAATAAAGAATGGTTCTTTAATAGTGATGTGGATAATAAACCGGGGGGTCCACTCCCTACCATTCGCAACCAAGCTCATGATTTTTAAATAGCTTGACGTCATCCATTTTGGAATCCATAATAAGCATACCACTTAACTAACGATAGCACCCAAGCATGGTGGAAATATAAACAAAGGTTTTAATGTGATGTGGATGGGGGTCCACACCTTTTGTAATTCACCACCATCATCCAAGCTAGCATGACCACCACTTGAGGTTGACATCACCCTTTTACTTGACTCATTACCTTACTTTAAAACCCAACTTATAATGCCTTTGAGTGGATGAATGAATCGCTTCCCTCATGGGACCCCTTTGCCATGTCATTTTCATATAAAATAAATTGAATTTTGACTTATTCAAATATGTCTTTTAGTGCCAAAATGTCCAAATTTAGCATTAAAATGCCATCTTGATGCATTTTTAGCCAAATAATGCCTCACGGGGTGCTTCGGTTGCCCAACTGATGTAGAAAGTAGTCCCTAGGGTAAAGTGGACACTCCAAGTGTGAAAACGAGTATCTCCACGTCAGAAACGGACTTTGTATCTGACTTTTATTACATTTTGAAGTTTTTTAATTAAACCATTAAAAAATGGCTTAAAAAACGGGAAATTTTTTTTTTGCGGAAACTGACGAAACTCTACGGGGACCTAGTACATGTCCATACGACTCAATTCGAATGCCTAGCATGGTGGAAAAACTGACACGAAGACTCTAATAACCTCCCTAGGACGAAACACCAAGATGACTACCCCAGCTTTGGAGGTGTGATTGAAAAACTCGGAAATTATTAGTCGTTTGTTCAACAACCAATAATAACCAAGGGAAAATACACTCTGGGCTAGTCGGCTTGATGCTTGAATTTGTGAAGCCGAGCCTTTTATAAAAAATTAAATGCCAGGACATTTTTTACAATTTGCCCAAGGGGGTATGAACATGTGTTACAAAAAATAAAATGGACAGACCTCCAGAAAAAGCCTGGCGGAATTTTGAACTCTGAAGAATGAACAAGTATACTTGTTCCACTTCGTCGGCTCGCTTGAAATATCCACCAAGTACAACTTAGGTGGTAACATCTGGCTCCAACTGCGGGATGTGTGCTCTATCTGGTCATAGGGCAAGGAGAGGATACAAGAACCATAGAATCTCTGGTTTCAATAATGTATAAAAACATCTCAACTTGACAAGAAAACCTTAGTGGCACAAGTTTTATATGAAAAACCAAATGAATCATAAGTTGCATTTATTCAAGAATGTGGAAAACAAAAACTTAACTAAATAAAAGGTTATTTATTTCTAAGTACAGATAGGAAATGCAACAAGTAAATGCTCACTTTAAGGAGCTTATTTTCCTACTCTAAACATATCATAATCACAATGTTAAGTAAAATAAAAAATCTAATGTAACCACCTTAGCATTTGATCAAAGTTTAAAATTCTTCTCGTGTTTGGTTACCAGCCAAAACAAGGATATTTTTATTAGAAGATGCAAGCCTACGCGGATATTCAGGAGGGGCAGGTTGGACGGGAAATCATAGGCATGTAGAACTTCATCAAACTGCCTCCCTAACTGGTATGTGCTTCTGCAGGCTTCTTCTATCCAAACTTGGATAGGGCTAATGTAGATATCTATACGATGAGGAAGATCAACAACTCCATCATACATATCAAAAGGGCTTATCGACTGATAACTCTCTACGTAAGCCCGAGGCTGCTCCAAATCATGAGGAACCTCTGAATGTGAAGATGTAGGTTGAGACTGACATCCCATCGGCTGAATCGAATCTAACTCTTCAATCCACAGCTTTTCCAGGTCTTCACTACTAACAATTGTGTGTGATTCTGAATGATCATTAGAAAAACTCTACATGATCGTCTTACATACCAAGATCTCCCAAGGTCTCCAAATCGACACTTCTCTCTCTTGATACATCAAAAATGGGCTTCTTAATGTATGTCCAATAATCATCATCCATACCTTTGTCGAATATGGGGGAATCCTCATCCATGGCAGCACATTCCTGGATACACTCATCATCATGTTCACCATATTCTTCTTCAGAATGCCTGGTTTCAAAAATGTTACAAGGGAAAGAACTTTCCAAAATCTCATCACCATGTGGAGAATATGGAGGAGTGTCATCATACACCATATAGACCTCATCATAATTATCTTTATAAGTTTCTGTAATTGTTTCTTCTTGAGGTAAATCTAGAATACACATGTGATCATCCTCGCTGAAACAAACCTGAGGATACTTTAAGTCTTCAGTAGTTTCTATCATGGCACAATGAAGAGGACTTTCAATAACATCTTCAATCAAGGGACCTTCATCAATATCTTCAATGGGGTCGCTTGGGATATTCTACTCAATGGGTTCCTCTAGCTTATCCACATCCTCCATATTTTCTATTGATGTGACATGAGGATGGTTTTCAACATCTTCATATGAGGTTTGTTCATAAACTTCTTCAATTAGATTTAGCCCATCTTCAGAATCCTTCTGTGTATTCAGAGAGGCATCATATTCTTTAATAAGCCGCTTAATCTCCTCCTTACTAAAATAACTTAGAGGGATTTCCACACATTCGACGTTGTTTATGACAACATGAGGAAGTTCTTCAATGGGAGTATCATGGACCTCTTCTTTACTTAAATGTTCCAGAAGTAATTCCAAGTCTTCAACACTTTGTATCATGGCAAAAGGTCCCTCATATGTTTCTCTATGATACTCTGTCCCGATTAGGTAGAAGGAAAAGATCTTTTCAAGAAATATTTCCAAACCATTCATACTAACCCTACCATCATGCCAATGTTCTAAAAACATCCAAAGTAAGCTTGGAAAGGAGCTTATAAATTTATTAGGAAGGCCCAGATAGAACCAACAACATGCCTCATCCTGAAAAGTACTAGCAAACATTTCCATCATATTGTCCTCATAGAGCACATTGGAGTCGGCCATCAACTAAAGGAAAGACATGACATGCCAGATGGTTAAATCACCATAATTTCCATGAAAGACTTGAAGCCATTTATATATATTCCCCACACCATGACCAAAGTTAGGAAAACCTGGGATGTTTGAGAAATCTATGGGATGAAAAAATTCGACTATTTGAACACCACATTGCTCCTTTAGTTCATCCATATCAAAAATCAGCAATGTGCACTTGATATAACCATGAAACTTTGTACTGAACAGGTGAAGCTGTCAACTGATGAGCTTTAAAAAAAAACATCAAGGTGTCACATGTGCTCCTCTACACACAACAAATCTTCACAGGTTTTTTGAGATAACAAGGTTTTATCCCTTCAATGGAGTCGCCAAGTGAGAAGAAAAATATGAATTTAAACACTCACAAAAAATAAATTTTTTGCTTTTCTTTGTAAATTTATAAGAGAAAAAATGTTAGTGGAGTCACCAGATGAAAAGTAAAGATCTACTCTAAACATTCATCAAACAAAGCAAAAACAAAAAAGTGGAAAACAAAGTCATACTCCGGGAATAAAAAGATTTATCTCCGGCAACAGCGCCAAAATGTTGCTACCTAATTCGCACCTCGGGTAACGTGGCAGAAATCTTCAAGCCACTGGGTGCGACCTTGAGGACAAGCTTGAGCCAAGCGCTGTCACCTCATACTCAGCTCCTCCGTCTAGGCCAACTCCTAGCGAAGCCAAGGGGGGTGGACCCTAATGAAAAGTAAAATATAGGGTTTTTACTCTACGAAAGAAATAATTAATTCTAGGAGTTAATATGAAATTGACAAAATAACACAATGGACTATTGCAAGAAAGAGATCACATCAATAGCATATGACAATGTAAGCACCATTCACGACATTTCGTAATAATTGATTTAAGCATTGAAAGTAAAACAAACTAGTGTTGATGAATATGGAGTGCTTGTAAAAGTGGAGTGTTGTTGTGTCGTGTAAGTATTGTAGTTGTCTCGTTGGTCAGTTGTAAAATTATTAATGAGTAATTAAGGGCGTGGGTTAATTGTGGGTTTGGCCCAACAAGTCAAGTCCCTTCGAACTGAGTACTAAAGCGGTAATACCAAGTGTCCAACGGGGCGAAGATGAACCTGCTTGGAGTAGCCCCCTAACTCTGTAGTAGTTACCCTTCGCAACCTCCCGAGTTCTCGAGAAAATCACTTGTGTAGATTTTCTTATTAAATCTAGTAACTCATATCCCTTTCTAATACAGCCAACTGATCAGACAAGCTGCAACGGTATAGAGCATATGAGGAACGAGTCTTGGTTTATTTTATTAGACACGTAACAATGAGTTGTTTAGATGACGACCGAAGAGTCTCTTTCACCTTTCGGGTACTCGAGAAAGCAACGGTCGGATTAATTTAAAAAAATTTAAGAACAAATAAATAAAAGAAATATTTTCTAATTAATCCTACCATGAATCTCTTTCACCCTTTCGGGGTACTCGAGGTGCGTAGGGTAAGTATTTATTTTACTTCCTTGATCAAATAGACAACTAAATCGGAAATAAAGATAAACTAACTAAAACTGGAAAATCATAAAAAGGGGACACCGACACAAATCCCCCCAGGGAGATGGGGAGCGAACTCTAACGAGCCTACTCAAACTTGCTTTTATTAATCGGTTACAATGCTTCAGCAGAAATGCTCTTTGGTCCTTGTTATCTGGGATCCAAAGGGTTACAAAATACAAGGAAAATAAGCCCAACTCAAGGGAAAGCCTCCTGGTAGGTCCAAATGTCCAAAAAAGGGAAAGCCTCCTGGCAGAGTTGCCTTCTTTCTTTGATGGGCATGCTAAAAACCAGCAAGCTAATGTCAGTGAAAGATGCCCAAAAACACTTTGAAAGTGTCTGTGGACAACATGCAAAAATTACAAAAAAAAATCTAAGTAACAACTGATTATAAAAAAAGGAAACAAC
This sequence comes from Pseudotsuga menziesii, assembly GCA_001517045.1. NCBI lineage: Eukaryota > Viridiplantae > Streptophyta > Pinopsida > Pinales > Pinaceae > Pseudotsuga > Pseudotsuga menziesii. The sequence goes on from LPNX010241128.1 coordinate 333,431, forward strand.
TAAGCAAGGCAAGCTAGAAAGTTTGCCTTCTTAGGATCTTTGCTTGCCTCTTGAAAAGAATGGCAAGCAAATCTCAAGCACTAAAATGCTAGATAAAAGTTTAAAATGCACAAAACTCCTTCAACAAGCTTTTTTAATTTTCAAAATTTTAAACTTGCGAAAAAAAGAGAAAAGGAACTAGATCTAGAATTTTAAATGTACCTTTGAAGCAAACTAGAAATAGAAACTTTTAGACATTAGATCTACCTTTAGTATGACCTTAGATGCTAGATCTAATATGGAAACGTTTGAAACTAAAAGAAACTTTTAAGAAATTTGTGGATCAAAAGTTAAAGAACCCAAAGTAGAGCAAGAAATAAATGAGAGAAAACGCCTCCTTGGTGAGATACGAGGGACAAAGTTTATTTCCAATTTACTGAAGGAAAGGTAGAGCACATTCGCTCATCAATACTCTAGCTTTAGCTTCCTGCAAAAGATTCTCAACACTAGCAATGGGGATTACAAAATACCTGTGTAAACCAAAAAAGACTACAACAATAATGTAGATCCAAACATCAAATCATACATATATCAAATAGTCTTCTTCGACTTGCAATAAAAGAGTAACCTATCAAGAATTACCTTTTATCTTTACAAAAATACCATTTCCTTCTAAAAGCAAGTTAATCCCAAACATATGCAAGCATGAAAACAAATAGAGGTTACCTCACTAATGTAGAGTAAACTCCATCCAAACATCCATAGATCCCACACAGAAATTGCCTCCAAAGCATTTTATTCACAATACTCAAAAAAAACTATTACAATCTTACAAGCAGAGGTTCCACCTTTTGATCCTGAACAATGGAGAGGTGAATTGCTTAAATAGGAAAAGAGAGACCCAGGGGGGGCTCATCAATACTGAAGATCAACCCGGAGTGTAATTGAGTTGAGCTGAACTGAACTGAACCAATCAACAAAAACCGGTGGGGTGATTACTTGTTTAACTGAAGAGATGGTTTGGAAGAGGTGCCACCTCACAAAACTCCAATTGCAAGCCATCCCCAAACTCACGCGAGTGTACGGAATGCAAGTGACGTGAGCTCCACCCATAAAATATTTGTTGGGACTTGGTATATGATGGACTCACAACTTGATTAACCCAAAGGTTAACAACTAAAAAATGGGGTCCAATATTTGCTAGCGCAACCCACATCCACGCATGAGCTTTCTCCACAAAGCGTTGACGTCACCAACCAATCTTCACTCGCTACTTCAAAATTAAACCAAAGTATGGTGGATTATTAAATAAAGAATGGTTCTTTAATAGTGATGTGTGTTGATTTTTGTACCTAGGCAGATGTTCCCTAGGTGACTTTAATTATTGCCTAAAGTCACTTTAAGAGGGAAAAATGTGACCCTCACATTAAAGTCACTTAAATGTGACTTTATGACTATATAGTCACTTTTTGATAAATTTAAGTGGGT
>LPNX010241128.1:335770-346558 GCA_001517045.1 Pseudotsuga menziesii
AATCGTTTGTTCAGCAATCAATAATAACCAAGGAAAAAAACACTCTGGGCTAGTCGACTTGATGCTTAAGTCTAGAAAGCCGAGCCTTTTATAAAAAATTAAATGATAGGACATTTTTTACAATTTTCCCTAGGGGGTATGAACATGTGATACAAAAAATGAAATGGACAGACTTCCAGAAAAATCCTGGCGGACTTTTGAACTCTAAAGAATGAACAAGTATACTTGTTCCACTTCATCGGCTCGCTTGAAATATCCACCAAGTGCAACTTAGGTGGTAGCAGGCCTTTCCATCATCCATCTCATCCATTGATGGTTTTAAAATCCTTTAACTTGGACTTGACTAATCAACCGACCTCCCCCTTTGTGACCTCTTTGATTGGATGGCCACCATGTTTTCCACCAGTGTCTCGACTTTGAAGTGTGTGGCAAGGTCTATCTTTTTCTGCTTGAAGCTCAGGTGGATTGAGAGCGGTAAGGAAAGGCCAAGTCACTAGAAGTGTATCCCTTAGACTTGAAACAAGTGCTCCCATTCTTGAAATTAGTTTGTGGCTAGAAGGCAGGTACTCATTTGTATGAGGTTCATCCTATTTGCCCCTAAAAAGGCATTTTTGAGGAAACTTCGTCTAGGCTATAGACACTCGCTAGCAGCGGAGCTAAGGCCGTGTCATAATTGGGGCCCATAAAGCTATCTAGGGCCAGTACTTTTCAGCCATTAGCTAACTAAAGGAATGCAAAATGAATGTGCTTCAAAAAAATATCCAAAGAAAGAAAATGCAAAGTGAAAAATGAAAAATGAAAGTTAAATGGGAAATCAAATGCAAAGCTTTAAAGTGAATAAAAGGGGGGCTTGCTAGAGTTGAAAGGGTGCCTTCTGAGTACTTCATCCATTTGTGAGACACCATGCTTCCCTAGTGTTTGTTATTCCAACAAATGTCACAAAGGCCCCTATTATTCCCATCCCTCCAAAGGTAAATTGAGTATATCCATCATGTATGGCAAAGGGATAGACTCAATTGAGTGTACCCTAGATTTCCTTTTTGCTCCTCATGAGGAAGTTATTTGGAAGTTGATAGGATTTGATGTCTGAGATTAAATCCTAGCCTTCTCAAGATCTATGTTTGTGTTTTAATCTCTGATTAACATAACTTATAATCACTTTATTCCTTAAAATAATACAAAAAGTGACTTGAACTTTATAACATAAAGGTCATACCTCGGGACCACTTTATGTCTCCTGCATGCTAAGACACCAAGCACATGGAGAAGACTTTCCAAGCTACAAAACTCAACACTGTGGAGTATAGAAAATGCTCTAAGGGAGAGTGCTTCCTGCTATTGATAAATTCAACTTCAAGAGATCAAAGCAAAGTTAGAGACAATAAATTTATAAGATATAATCACCAAATAGATGTAACCTTTATTTTTAAAGTTGTAGATACAAAGTTTGGGGGAATTAAAGCTTCAGCTACAAGAACTCTAGGGGCTGTCCAACCACTACCGAAGAACTTTCTCACACTAGAGTTCATGGATGCAATCACATGAACACAATGCAAGCAAACTCTGCCTCTCACAAATAGCTATGCACTCTCAGTCACTTCAATCGAAAAGAGGGGTGGGAAGAGATTAGAACTCAAGTAAAATCACTAGTGAATAAGAACATCCAAGTCTCCTTCACCCTACTCCTACATTTATATAATAGGCATAGGAGTGTGCAAAAATATCCCCAGCTTTCGATAGAAATCAAAACTGCACTGTGCAAAAATTAACTCCTCCAAAGAGGATGCAAGAGGTAAAGAAGACTAATACAACAGAATACTCCAAATCTAGGGCAAGTAAAAATAAGGGATGTGATCATAAAGGACTAAAAATCAAATGAAAGGTCAAAGGGCACATGCCCCTTCATTAGCCTAATACTAGTAGTAGTAGTAGTATGTTTATAACATTGCCACCCCCTCAAAGAATGCTTTGTCCTCAAAGCATAATAAATAGGATTCTCTCTAGCTGAGCATTTTTCCATGGTGGCATCAAGTTCATCTAGTTTTAGGGGTTTGGCTTTCTTTTTAAGGGATGTGACCATTAAGGACTAAACTTAAAATTGAATATACCATATTGAATTATTTCTACATAACTACTTCAGATCATAATAAAAAGGACAACATGATGCCTAAGAGCAAAAGCTAAGGCTTAATGGATTTTTGAGAATAAATTACATTCAAGCTACATATATTCCGGCAAGCAAAATTCAAAGGCTATGGAACATAAAGCAGTAGCATTCTTCAGTCCTTTGAGCTGCAGAAGTAATCAAGTTGACCATTACTACATATGTAAATCTTGCGTTGGGATGAATCGTGCTTGGCATGGAAGTAAAGGCACAGGTTAACTCCTAGACACGCCACATAACTAAAGCTTTTATATGATGAATACTGAAACACGAGACAGTTAAGCATTGTTTTAGGGGATTCAAGGCTGCTCTTTGTTTTTTGGAGTGGGACCTAAGAAAAGCTTTCAAATCTCTTTGTTGGCCCATTTCAGTGTGAGGTTGCAGTTTTTAGAAATGATTGAACAAGTAGAAAGCGTGGAAGAGAACTTCAAGAAACTATTCACCTTACAACCCTATCTTTCTTGTGGAAATGGTGTTAGGTCATGTTCAACTACAACTCTACCCCTCTTCAACCAGGACAATTTTCAATTTAAGTACTGAGATTATGGCTTTGATCAGTGCTAGAATGAGTATATTTAAGAAAAATGTACTAGTTTTGTGCTGAGGATGATATAATAGCTCTTCTTGTCTATGGAGGGTAAGGGTCCTTCATTGGCATGTTTGTAGCTCCCTTAGATAATACTTGACGTAATCTTCAGAAATTTTTGATGTAATATTATATGTACTTTCTTTGGAAAGAAAAATAGTACCTTGCATTTCATAATCAATATTTAAAGAGATTTCAACCGAATCTCAATTTGAAGAATTGTACATTCACACAACACCTCAAGTATGCCATACCTGCATACCCAAGGCTAAATAGAAGATGCAAGAAACTCATTCACAAGCAACTTTCTCTCTCTCAGAAATAAGTATTAGAGAAGCAAATGTGGATGTGCTCTTGATAATAGCAATTGGAAGAATCACTAATCCTGATTGAAGAGATGATACTTACAGTTTCAACAATTTGCTCATGTTAACATATGAACTAGGAATAACACTGTTGAAGTGGTTATTATCAAGTTGCCTGCCAAAGGACAAAGAGGAAAGAAAAACTTCATCAATGAAAAGAACTGTGCATATAAAATGTTACTCTAATATATTCATCTTTTTTGTCTAATAAAGACGAGTACATTTAGAAAGCCACTGCAAATGTCGCTGAGAAGGAATCACTTGTTTAGACACATCAACTCAAACCAAAATTGTAAGGGAATTCCCAACCACCATAGAAAATCTTAAAGAAGAATTTTCAAGTGAAAAGGGATATAGCTGTTTTCAGGAACTTCATGGTCAGTTAATTTTAGCCTATAAATAGATCATTAGAATTTGGTATAATTTTTATCATTAACTGGAAGAGGACTTCTCTTTGGAACTAAGCAGCATACCACAGGCAAGAAATCATACTTCGCACCACCATAATTATTGTTAATTTAGGATCATCTAGGACTAAGGATCCTTTTCAGAAGTAGATAATCTAGATTCTATATACTCCCATTCGATCAGAAGCTTATGGAAGTTATAGCATATGTAGAAAGCAGCATGTTTTCACATTATTTACTCCTTTATATCTCCCCCCGTATCCCTGCTCTATAACTCCCACTGCATTTCAAAGTTGCAGACATGGAGATTTTGAAGATCAATCAGGTAAGCTTATTCTTTTCTGCGGAATGGGGTAGAAGCATTATGGAAGAAACTGATTCTTATTTTCATAAAACATCCTTTCTCATTTACCAGATCAACCATTTCCTAATTGCAAATGTCCCAAGGCCTAGTTCTCAATGGTTTGTCAATAATGTTAAATGAGGCTTAGAGTCCCATTGACCTGTTTTGGTCTTTAGTGCACATTAATATGATTTTTATTTCATTCTTTCTGTAAGGCATCCATTCGGTAGATCTGGAAATAATCAAATATAACATGATGTTTGCCAAGTTTGTTCAATACTCACAACATTCTTAGAAGGAAAGGTCATTTCACATCATGGTTGTTGTGATCATGACGTAGTTACTTTTCCACCAGCACAACGTGTTATATAAGGTTTCTAGATTCCTTTGCAAAATTGTGATCCTACTGTAAAACCCACAAGTGAGTGGACAAGGATTTTATTGTCCTGTGACCTGTCATAAATTATCAATCTCATTAATGATACTATGAATTTGGCGTAAGTATAGTTCCAAACAACCCACAGTAGGTTTTACGGTTTACCTACTGAAATGACACAAGAGCTTAGACTAACAGAAGAAATCAAGCTAGGCAGCAATATTCACCTATTGGAAACATACAAGAATCTGGTACAAGAATGTCAAACCAATCAATTGTTGGTTTCTATTTAACTCCTTCCTATACCAGATTTTTCAATTGCATAGCCTTACTATCAATTCGGGAAAACCTATGGTTGGGTCTATAGGTAAAACTTTTCATGGTATCCATAGGAACGAAAAACATCACTAGAACAATGTAACATTATCATTAAATTATATAAAGAACACTAACGCTTTACTGAACACCTAGGATAGAGGCTTCCATTATTAGTAAGCATGGTTACTTCCACTTAAAAGTGTTGGAGCACTAATATTGTTTCTTTATGATGCAGTACTAACTAGTTCAACAGTAAGATGGAGGCCTCAAAGCTAGAGATATTTCATGTATCAAATAGAGCATTGTACAAACTTCCAGACCGTCTACAAAGGGAGTGTTATCCCTCATGTTGTATGAGGAATGTACCCGTTTGAAGAACCACCCCATGCAGGCTGCATTAGAGTGTCTTATTTCCAGATTCATCATTTTCCTATTTGGATGCCAGTTATTCATCATGGATTATTATCTATTTGGCGTTTTCATCTCACTAGCCAAAGGTTTACAGGTTGATGTGATGGAATAGGGACATATTATTCGTGCACACTTTCTTGAGTTGCTTCCCTTGTGACGGTTTATCTATTGACCACCTTGGTGGGTGCAGAGGCATTCTAATGTAAGTTGTATGATTGCACTTCTATCCTATATCTTATGATTGCACCTAGCACTTATTGTTTGGATAACACCATCATTGGTTGATGTTTGGCTGAGCGCCTTGATTGATCATCATGACCTGCAGTTCATTTGGTTGTACGCTCCTCATTTTGCATATTTTTCATGGGTGGATCAGCATTCTAGTGATTATATTGTTGACTTTCTTGAGATATTCACATTGGTTATGCAACACCCTAGGCTGTATGGGAATTTCTAGCATTATCATAGCATACATAGCATGATGAATCGTCACTTGGAGAAAGCACTCCTCTTTTGGCACTTATTTCTATGTCATCTAGCCTTCGAATGGCAACAATCGTTGATATTCTATGCATTTTTATATTGATGAATCAGCGCCCTTGCATATGTAGACCTTTCCATCCTTGGGAGGTGTTTCTTAGATGGTTGACCATGCAATCGTGTGGAACGCTCCCTTTGTTCTTGCTTTCTGGCACATCTATTGAGGTTTGACATCCATATATTGTTGATTTGGCAGGGCCATCCCCTTACTTTGTGGATCTAAAGCTTATCTAAATTGCACATGATCCCATGTCTCCCTTGTTCATGGATCTACGGTTTTAACATATTATTAGATGATTATGGGGCCTTTAGGACGATTTAGCTTCTGCATTGGAGAGGATGCCCTAGCTAGTTTGGTTATTTTGGGCAAGTTGTCAGCACCTATTCACATCTTGTTTGTTGGATTAGAGGACTGCCTTCCTATTATTGGCATATTGGCACATTTCTTGAGATAATTTTGAGGAGCACACACTAGCAGAAGGATAAACACATCCCCTTGTTGATTTTACATGATCAAGCAGCCTTCTTTTCAGGACACATTCTTCTTTGATATTGAGACATGCGGCATTCCACTTCTCATATCATCTGATTGTTCATGGTTGACTTCTCTATTAGGAGTTGGTTAGAAAATATCATTTCTTTATGTTTTCCTATGAGAGATCTTGGATCTATAACTTGGATATCATTATTCTATTTTGGAGGGTTTTGAACTCAAACTCTTTAGAAGAGAGGCTCCCTCCCATTGTAAAGGTTGTTGTAAATTTGTAGAAACACCAAAGATTATTTGTTGGACCTTATTGAAGGTTATTCGGAGTTCAAGAGACTTGGTTTTGGATCTAATTTGCAAAAGATTAATGCTGGAAATAGCTTCCAATAGATGACTTATGAAGGGCTAAAATCCGAGCGGCGTTGTTCCTTTGCTTAGAAGAATTTTATTGTGGGGCATCTCCCTTTGAAAACCTTTATGTTTATTGCTGGAAATGTTGATGTGTAACTTCCTTCTTAATTAGAGTTTGCGGCAATTTACATTATCTTTTGATAGACACACCCTCATGCATGTTTGGAGGTCTTCGTTTATTAGGATTCCTCAAAGTATTTTTTTGGATTAGTGGACAGAAAGACAGTATTTCTGTAGCTTGTTCATTCCAGCTCCATTCTCTCCTTATCCTGAGAAAACAGCCCATTAATGTTTCCCTATTGACTCCATATACCCAAATTGTTTTAGACACTAATCTCCCTTTCAACCACCAAATAAAAACTCTAAAATCAATCTTTATTTTTTCTGTTAACAAATCTGAAATATATTCATTGTTCAAGGATAAAATAGAAATCAGATTTGTCCTCCTAGACCTAGCCATCATTCTTTGTATGTAATGTCCTCTTCAAATTAGGCCTTGAGGCCCAAAACCGCTAACCTATGTGATTCCTGTGGGTTCAAGCGGTTACTGACAGCTAGGGAATCAGCTGAGGACTGATGCCATCCATAGAAGATCTAGGGCATCATCATTTGGTCAAGAAGGGCCACCAGGGCCAAAAGCCACCTTCGTGCATGCCATCCAAGCATTATTTAATGATGCATGCACTATTTAAGTCTCCATCAGCATGCATGCAAGTCAACGGCAAATTAGAAGATAAAGTGATCTAATTAGGTCAAAGATTAGGTTTTGCATAGTTGAACTTTATAAATAGAGGATAAAGCGAGAGGAGACTTCACTTTGGATTATGATTATTTTGGGAGCTCTTGGAATAGCAGCACAGCGTGCAGCACAGCAGTTGGGGTTGGAGACGGAGTCTTCAGCTAACAGGATTTCGACAGTGAAATATTTGTCCTAGTCTTATTCAGGGTAAGCCATACTGGTTCACCACTTGTTCTTCATTCATTCATCAGTTATCTAGCATATGGTATAGATCGTTGCAGCGACACACATGTGCAGCCGTAAAGGGAGGGTTTTCAGCTGGAAAGCCCTAATCAGCTGTGGGGCCTTCAGATCTCAGTTTCCTTCCGAAACTCAGGCACCATTCTTATCATCAGCATCATACTCCAATACCCGGTGATTATCAGATCCATCCGTGCTCATCCGGAACAGTTATCAGCAGTTTCGGGATTCCCGGGGCGTGAGCAGTTGTCTCCCAGAAGCAAGTCGCTATCCTGCCTAGAGGACTCAGAAATCACTCTTGTATCAGGCATTCTCTCCGACACGGAAAGGCTATCAGCCCCGTAAATCCACAGCTCCATCGGACACCTCCTTCCCTGAGGGCGTCATCCTTTTTGGACTAGGCGTCTTGCTGCTGGGGGTTCATCGTAAGCAGAGGAGATCAGTTCATCTCCGATCCAGCTCTCAGTGCTTGCATACTTTCTCCGGAGCAATCCAGCCAGCTTATCAGTGGTAAGTGTTCATTCTATCTCACAAACCCTAACCCTAATTTTTCCTGTAAAATAGGGATTTTTGCATGGCAGTTTGCATGCCCAGTTGTATCAGCGTTTTTGCTTAGAAATAGAAAATATCGGGATTTGGGATATTACAGTGGTATCAGAGCTGTTTTCTTGGCCAGCTGTGGGCTTAAGAGATGAAAAGTAGATGAATACAGAAGGAGATCCTTTTGTAACCTATAGGAGGAGGAAGAGTAGATACACAGAAGAATTTGAAGATATCCAACTAGAAGATACCAATTCAGACATGGAACAAACAGGTATACATTCAGATAGGGGAAAAGGAACGGGAGAAGAGGAGGATCGGATGGAGTTTCGCAGCTTGGTCTCTGCATTGCAAGACTTAGCCAAATGACAAAAAGAAGTCCTCAATGCAATCAACAGACTATTAGCGAAACCGGAAACAGGTATCAACAATACACCTCCCTCACCGGTAGATCGGGGATCTTCAAGCAGCAGTGGAAAGATGGTGTACACTAACATCCAGAACACTCCGCACATATACAGCAGACCTACTATCAGGCCTACCATGCCTCACTTCTTGGCAGATACAGTAGGGGGCCCGGTCATGCAAGTAGAACCTAGCGAGCCTTTTGGGGCTTATTTGCAGGAGTACAGAGACTTAGGGGATGAGTTTCATGCTGCCATGTCTTTCTCAAATTTCTGCAACATGAAGAGTAGGAACAGGCCCAGGAATTTCAACAAGGGTTTCAATCACAACTATGAGCTGCAGAAGACCTTGGGCAGGTTAACCATCCCAAACTTTGATGGGACTCGCGGAGGATCAGTGAGAACATGGGTCCAAAAGTTGGATACCTATTTCCAACTCAACCCCATGACAGAGACAAATGCCATTAAGTTGGCTACACTTCACCTGGACGGAGAAGCTCATGAATGGTGGTACCACGGATTGGTGACATTGGGTCACAACACCATACATTCTTACGGTGAGTTCACTCAGAAACTCATAGAGAGGTTTGATAGGAAAGATCCAGAGATCCATTTCAAGGAGTTGGCTCAACTCAAGCAGACTGGTAGTGCAGAAGCTTTCATTTCAGAATTTCAGAGGCTAGCCGTTATGGTAACAGATGTGTCAGAGAGCAGATTGACTATGTTATTCACTGAGGCCCTCATAGAGCCACTACGGGGATGGGTGAAAGCCTACAAACCCCTCACTCTGCAGGATGCTATTAGCAGGGCAAGGGATCTTCAGGATTCAGTGCCCAAAAACAAATTTCCTCTGAAAACCAATTTTCCTGTTAGGGACAAGGACAGGATACCTTTCCAGCAGGATGTGCCCAAGAAAACTTGGTTAGATGAGGACACTAGGAAAGACTTGAGAAGGAAGAAAGAAGAAGCTATGCTTCACCTGTCAGGAACCATGGGTACCAGGACACATGTGTGTAGGGAAGGCGAAGGCCCACTACATTGAGGTGTATTCAGACAGTGATGAGGACGACAATGAGCAGGAGGCCACAGAAGAGGATTCACACCAGGGTGATACACCAGAGGGAGTCATTGCTACATTATCTGGAGTACCAAGATTCCATACTCTCAGGGTCAGGGGAGTACAGGGTCACAGAGTAGGGAGTATTGATTGATGGGGGAGCCACCCACAATTTCATTGACTCCGCTTGGGTAGCCAAGAGAGGTATTCAAACCGAGAAGTTCGAGGGATTCACTGTAGCAGTAGCCGGGAACTCCAGCATGGAGTGCAACTACTGGATCCCAAAACTGAATGTTGCCTTAGGTAACTATCAGATGATAGACTCTTTCTATGTAGTGGATGTAGCAGATACTCATGTGGTATTGGGTGTTCAGTGGCTTTATTCTATAGGGAAATACACTACAGACTACAGGGCAATGAAATGGAGTTCTAGGGGCCAGATGGCAAAAGGGTAGTTTTGAGGGGCACGAACACTTATCCCCCAAAACCGGTCTCATCACAGAGAATGGAGGCAGTACTCCGACAGGATGATATAGAATGGGCTGCAGAATGTTTGGTCACCTTCAGGAAACCCCCAGAGACCAGCACACAACACCCAAGTGACATTCAAGCCTTGCTACAGAAACACGAAAAGGTTTTTCGGGACCTTCCATCAGGTAGACCACCAGACCGAGGTTTTGAACACATCATCGAGCTAGAGGAGGGAACACAAGCAGTCATCACCACTCCTTACCGGCATCCCAAAAGGTACAAGGATGAGATTGAGAAAACCATCAAAGAATTACTGGAGCTTGGATACATTCGGCCCAGTTCTAGCCCTTTTGCATTCTCAGTAGTACTGGTCAAGAAGAAGGATGGTACACTGCGAATGTGCATCGATTATCGAGCACTTAACAAAAAGACCATTAAGAACAGGTATCCAATTCCCAGAATTGACGAACTCATGGATGAGCTTCGAGGAGCTCAATACTTCTCCAAGATCGATCTTCGCTCAGGGTACCATCAGATCAGGGTAAGGGACCAGGACATCTCCAAAACAGCTTTCCGCTGTCATTATGGTCACTATGAGTTTTTGGTCATGCCCTTCGGACTTACCAATGCTCCAGCCACTTTCCAGTCATGCATGAACCACACCTTCCGACATAGCTACGTAAATTTTTGCTTGTATTCTTTGATGACATCCTGATTTACAGCAAAACCTGGGAAGAACATCTGAAAAACCTGGACGAAACATTGAGTATTTTAGAAGAGCATTCGCTATATGCAAAAATGTCCAAGTGTGAATTTGGCATTAAGGAAATGTTGTACTTAGGACACGTAATCAATGCAGAAGGAGTACAGGTTGACATGGAGAAAATCCGAGCTATCAGAGATTGGCCTGCGCCAAAAACAGTTACAGA
>LPNX010241128.1:348739-358934 GCA_001517045.1 Pseudotsuga menziesii
AAATATCTGTCCTAGTCTTATTCAGGGTAAGCCATACTGGTTCACCACTTGTTCTTCATTCATTCATCAGTTATCTAGCATATGGTATAGATCGTTGCAGGGACACGTGTGCAACCGTTTAGGGAGGGTTTTCAGCCGAAAAGCCCTAATCAGCTGTGGGGCCTTCAGATCTCAGTTTCCTTCCGAAACTCAGGCACCATTCTTATCATCAGCATCATACTCCGGTACCCGGTGATTATCAGATCCATCCGTGCTCATCCGGAACAGTTATCAGCAGTTTCGGGATTCCAAGGGCGTGAGCAGCTGTTTCTCAAAAGCAAGTCGCTATCCTGCCTAGAGGACTCAGAAATCACTCTTGTATCAGGCATTCTCTCCGACACGGAAAGGCTATCAGCCCCGTAAATCCGCAGCTCCATCGGACACCTCCTTCCCTGAGGGCGTCATCCTTTTCTGACTGGGCGTCTTGCTGCTGGGGGTTCACCGTAAGCAGAGGAGATCAGTTCATCTCCGATCCAGCTCTCAGTGCTTGCATACTTTCTCCGGAGCAGTCCAGCCGGCTTATCAGTTGTAAGTGTTCATTCTATCTCACAAACCCTAACCCTAATTTTTCCTATAAAATAGGGATTTTTGCATCGCAGTTTGCATGCCCAGTGGTATCAGCCTTTTTGCTTAGAAATAGAAAATATCGGGATTTGGGATATTACATTGTACCTATCATTTTTAGTTTTAGGGTTTCTTAGGGATATCCACTTCTACCAGAGGAGAGCAAGCCAAAAGTGTGTGAAGGAGCAAACATGGTGACAGTGGGTAGTCCTTCCTTAATGCCACTAGGGTCATACTTGTGCTTTAGAATGTTATCACAAAAAAGTAAGGGTTTGGGTGGTAACAGGGAGCACTGCCAAAGAGCACAAAAGGGAACAAGAAATGGGTAGTCACACAGTAGGATCTGGGTCAGCCTAGGATCACTAAAAACAGACTTGACATAGTTTCCATCAAGGATGAAGCATGGTGCATAGCTTCCTTGGTTAGCCATCAACCATAGGATCTGAAAGGGGGATTTCATCACGACCTGTAATGTGTCACTCATCCATGAGTTCTTGGATGATGATATACAAAAATGGGCAAAATTTGTAAATATTTGTGTTCTTCAAGTGCTCAAGTTACAAATAGTTTGGAGTTGACAAACCTAACAAATTCATTCTTGTTCCAACCATCATTTGCCACACTTGTCTACAACAATAATGTACATGATTCAATTACCAAGGATGATACAAGTCCAGATGAGCAAAGTATGAAGCAATGGATAAGGAAAATTACTTCAAGAGATATCTCATGACACTTGATAGAAGATCAGAATGCATCATCTGATATGCTTTAGATTAGGAGTAATGCTTGACAGCTGACACAACAGGTTTGCATCTCTAAACCTAGAGACACTGAAAAGGGGAAGAGGACTTGACAAAAATTATCTGGGCCAAAATTTCAAGATTTGACCAAGAAAATAAGGCAGAAGCAACACTTGTCAAAGGAATTCTTGGCATTTGCATGATAGTTGCTAGGCAACCTATCCATTATGATCAACCACAAGTGCTGGGCTTTTTTCCCAAAAAGACAGGTCAAATCCTTCTACAACCCACTTTGAGCAAATAAAAATATGGGTAACAAAATGAGAGGAAGAAGAATTAACCCCAATATACTGCCTTGTGACACGTATATGCAGCTAGAGATCTAGCATCGTGGACAAGATGATTCACATTTGGTTGGTTGATTGATTCAATGAGCATGTATCATGGGCAAACTTGATACACCCAAGTCTATTTTAATGGTCATGTCACCTATGGGGAGAAAACGCCTTTTTTGGATTTATGTAAATAGAGCTACCACAAATAAGTGATAATTCATGGAATTGGCAATCATATACAACATATTATAGAAGGCACTTAGGAGCGAAAGAATCATTTACATGTTAATATTTTTACCAATGATATCGAGGACTGTGCCCAGTTTGCCTCATGCTTTTAGATTATGTCTATTCTCCATGTGTGTATGGTATAGTTCTCTTTTTATTTGTGTAAAGCATAAGGGGATGGACCAAAACAAAATGATGGAGATTCACAAAGTATGAGAAAACATCACAAGAAGTATATATCTCTAATTTTATATCTTTTGTTAATAGAAAAATATTTACTTATAGTTTCTAAACAACTTCTTTTCAAATTAAAAGTTATAACTATATACTTAAGTCCCTATTACCCCCCATTTTGTATGGGTGTCCACATGTCATTTTTATCACATTTCCAGCAGGAGGTTACATGTTGATGGAAATTTGGATGGCCTGGTATCGATGCTTGTGAAGGCCTTTTCCTGTGGAGCATTCTTGAGCCTTAGCACATAAATGTTGTCACCCCTCATATTGTATAATGGTAATCCAACAGATGATTGTGATGACTTATTTATGTTTTGAATCCCAGCACAACATAATCTGCTGCATATGGCTTAGACAACCTAGGAATAATTATCGTGTATCTCATAATGTTTCACTTTGGACATATGTTTAGAGTTAGTTAGGGTCCCAAGGGTGATTAAATTGTCAAAATATTGTAAAGTATTATTAAATTGGTATAAAGCCCGTTTGAACCCCTTTAGATCCTCAAATCAAACCTAACACAGCTCCTGACAACATTATCCCCTATTTTGTCGATTTTGGAGACAAATTCCCTTGATTTAAGGGATTTTTGTCTGATTTTTGTCACGGGACATAATATCCTGATTTTGGAGCACCAAGTCCCTGTTTGATGGAATTTTGTAGGAGAATATGCTCTTTCTAACGGGAGCGTGCCTCTCTTGGTCTCTTAGACCACTAGAGGTGGCACATTCTCATGGGGAGAGGTTTGAAACATGGCTAAAGACTCCTAGAGGTGGCGCACTTCCCCATGCATGAGATTTGATACATGGAAGGGCTCCCCTTTTGCTCCTAATCTATATAAAGAGTGCTCCTTGCTCATTGTAACATGTGGTTGGATTTTGGAGAGTTCCTTCTTCTTAGTGCCTAAGAGATATACCGTTCTTGGAGCTTTGTGACATGTATGCAGATGCTTTCTTACTGAATGTGTGGCATTAAACTTGCATGGAGCTTTCAAAAGGTTGTGAGCATTGCTAGCTCTTTTACATTGAAATTTCTATGTTTTGGGTTGGAGGCCATAGAAGGGTATTACTACCTCATTAGAAGGAAAAGGTATTAAATTTATTTCCCTCTTCATGACCTCCCTTGTCATGCATTTCCAAACCTTGGTTCACTAGAGCAAAGCAGTTAGTTGGACATATTCTTTCCTTGCCATACAAAGATAGCAGTGTCCATACAAGTGGATTGCAATTACAGTTGTGGGTATTGAGCAAGTATATGGCAAAGGTATTATTTTATGGATTCCATAGTTTTTATTGGTCTCTTGACTATGTTAGACCTTCTTATTTCATAAGTGATCAGTTGTTCTTATCTGGTTGCCAGTAGGACATGTACTCTGAATGATATCGGTGCATTAGTTCATAGTTTCATATGCGTGCTCTATTTTGAGTTAATTGGTGATGTAATGTGTTACCACCAAAATTGTACTTAGTTTGACTTTCAAGTGAGCCGTCGAAGTTAGAATAAGTTAATTGTTTGGCATCTGAGTTCAGAAGTCCATGCAAGCCATTTTGGCCCCTTTTTAATATTTTCGCATGTGCATACCTCATGGGCTACTGTAAAAAGTGACGTAGCATGATGACTTTTTGTAAAAGAAATGGCCTACTTAGACTTAGTCATCAATCCAATTACTCTAGAGTGTTTTTTCCTTGTTAATTATTTGTCGCTTTACAGTGACTTATAATTTCTAAGTTTTTCACTCAAACCCCCAAAGCTAGAGTAATTTTCTTGGTGGTTAGGCCTTAGGAGGTTATTAAAGTTTAGGTGTCAATGTATATTACCATGCTAGTCACTATTTTTGAGTCATATGAACATGCACAGATCCCCTGTTACACAATACCAGTACCAACACACCTTCAGATGTTTTCCCAAGGAGAGAGGTCACATTTTTTTCTTCGAGGCCAGGATGGCGTATTATCGTCACCTTTTGAGGGGAGGTTATGGCCAGACCCTTTCATTCTTCCTTTACTAGTACTATGACTTAATGGCATTGCTAACTGCCCTTTTTGGGGGTTTTTAACCCTGGGGTTGGTGTCCGGGGCTCCTAGGGGCAAGTCACTGGGCCACATACCCCCCTCCTTGTTTTCTACACCAATGACAGTGTTCCAGCTCTGAGGCTTTTGTCTCCCTTCCAAGTCACCTTGTACACCCTTCCTAGTCCTCTTTCAGCATAGCACCCTCCTTCCTTGGGCATTTTCCAGTGATGACGTCATCTCTTCATCCAGGTCGTACGGTTTGATTCGGGGGGAGGGGTTGAAGTATTATCAACATTGTTGGGGTTAGATGGTGCATAAGTTATAACATCCCTCCTGCTTACTCCACCCTTCAGATCGGAGTAATTTGCTCATTTTAACTATTTTAGTCATTTTGTTGGAATAGAACCTTTTATCTACCTTTCTATCCTCTTTGCATGGTGGAAAACTCTCCCAAAGAGGAGGTTTTCCCTAGCTAGGCCTTGGATCTCCATTTTTTCCCTAGACTAGGCTATTATAACTAACCCTAGGGGTTTGTTATCACATATATAGTAGTCAGTGCTACCATATTCTATTTTTCAGATTCAGTACATTTTTTCAGCCAGATCTCCTACATATGAGATGCTGAGATGAGCAGTTTTGATGGATCATTATGTTACTAATGGACTACAGTACTCTCCCATGCCAGGACTGAGTCTCATGACACTCAGATTTGAGGACTGATGTAGTCATTTAGTCATTTGCAGAGCAGTTAGTGATGCCCAAATTGGTGTTAGTGTTTTCTCAATGGACAGATGATGGTTCAGATGGATTATTTGCATGGTTATGACTCAGCATTTATTATATTGTGTTATGGCTATCATTGCTCTTTATACCATCTTTATGACATATCCTAGCATTTAGTGTCATGATCTGGCGGTCATAAATATATGGACTTGGATGTATTTGTATTATGTATTGATGTCCCTGCTTAGACTTGGAAGTTCCTGATCTATACTCATTGGTTTTACCCTCCCTAGGGAGAATAGCAGTAGTCATTCCCACCATACTCTAGCTTGCTAGTGTTGGCTTCATTGATTCATTGTCTCCACCCATCCATTTCCTTCCAGTTTTGTTTTAACCCGGCTTACTCCTTGACTTGTGGCATGGAGGACCTTTCCCCGCTAGAACCTTTGTTGGACAAACCTCCCTGTTTATATTATGTCTCGGCTGTTTATATTGTGTCTCGGCTCTGAGTTGGTGACAGAACTTGCCTTTGGTGAGTTGGATTGTATGCCTAAATCATTTTGGTCGGTTGTCCCGATGTTTGGCACTGTGCAGACCTCCCCCTGGTCACTTGCGATGTGTTGGCTAAAACTGAAAGATCATGTACTACTTGTATTGGAAATGTTTATATATGCGCCCATGGAAATTGTAAATTCTAAAATGTGTTTCTTAACATATGTGAACAAAAGGGCAAGAGCAATGAAATGCTAAAATACCCCGTGAAGAGTATAAGAAAAGGTCCCAAAAGCAATGGTTAAATATATGCTATATCCAAATATTGTTGACCTTATAAATTTGAATATGTCCTGGATGAAAGCTGCAGTTAGTTGTGCTTTTAAGCATTGGTGAAGTCCCCAAAAGGTCATATAGGGCAAAAAGGCCATGGAAATAAAATTGATGGTCCTAATGAACCTAGATCAAACTTGATGTAGACATGATGCCTAAGTTGAATAAGCACTCTCTGAACAACTCAACCATTTGTGAGGCATTTCCATTCCCTGTGTTGTTGTTTGTCCAACATGTGGTTATAGTGAGTATTCCCTTTCCATATCCAAAGTGTCATGATGTGAAGTTGATAGTCATCCTGTTCCCTAGCCTTGTCAATTTCAAGCCTTCACCCTTCACTAGCAAATTGACTACAACTATGAAATGAGTATAGTCCTGAAAGTCTGGTCTGAGTAATAATAAATAAAACTCTATATATGTATTTGGTTGATGTACCACCAGTGAGTTGACTGCTACTTGTTATGATTGTTACTTAAATGATTTGTAGAGCATGTATTAGCCTTGTAGCACTTGCAGCAGATGGATGATAGTCTGAGTTATAATATTGGTATCTGGTCATTTACAGGTGATTATATTGTCTATCGGATATAGTTGATGATCAGGCAGAGACCTGGAAAGGGCATGAGTATGCACCCTAGATGAATTTGGACTCTCTGAGTTTAGTGAGATAGCTTATTTTCAGTTTCGGGCACTTGCAGAGATGACCAGGCTCATTTTACCCTTCTGAGGCAGTTTTGCTTCACATGATGATGTGACTGAGCAGGAAGATGTTTTTATGGGATCTCCTAGGGCGCTGTATGGGGCATAGGGGGTGCAACCACTTGATTGTACCATAGTACCCCCATCCCAAAGATCCTAGTGGGCTCAGTTGGACAACGCAGGCACCCTAGGAAGCTTTTTTGGCAGGTTCACATTTAATGAGGCAGATTAATAAATGATTAAATGGCTATTGAAGAAATAGATTTGGGCTATCGAGGCAAGGAAATGACATGGGATGAGTCATGATGATGAGTGTAATGTCCTCCGCACCTTCTCCAGCAATTGCGACACCTAATTGGGCCCACACCTATTTTTTTGGGCATTTTTATATTATTTTCTGGAGCTTTTGGGAGGCTCGCGATTTCCTCAAGGAGATACAAAGTCAAAAAATTAAAATATTATATTATTTTATTGTGCCATGGGGCACCTAGAGGGAGTTAGTTAACACTCCATGGACCCACCATGTGCTTCATTTATTTCTTGTTGAGTGGGGTACCCTCTTTATGGGTGATGTAGTCCACTTTGGTACTTTATGGTTATATTGATCCATGTATTGTATGTTGAGCTCATCTCAACCATTGATTAGAACATTTATATCTTTTAATCTTAGCCACTCGTTTTGAAAGTGGTTAGGATTTTGGTTCTCTCGTTCCTATTTAAAGGAGAGAGCTTCTCATTTGTAAGGGGTCTTTGGCTCTTGGATCTGATTAATAGAAAAACTTTCTTGTGGATATTTTTTTGGATCTCCTTTGCATCTGGTTTTTTTAGATGGTGATTGGAAAGTCTTTTGCTTCCTAGCATTCAGGAAATTTGTGTGAGATCTATATTTTGGGGGGATCATTGTCTTGTCTACAAGAAGGCAACGTCATCTTGGGCGTTTTTGCAGGAGGGCCTCAACTCGCTTGGATTGGTTTCGTCTGTGACAAGGGGTTTTCATTAGTTTCAATGTGATCTATGATTGCATCTTGTTACTTTTCTGTAGATCTTGTTTTTCTTTCATGATACGGCAAATCTGATATTGTTGACATTTGCTTGTGTAGGAGAGAGGGTGCATTGGTCACTTGGGGCAAAACGTTGGGCATAGAAATCACACAGGTATTCTCAAATTGATCGGGATAGCAAGGATCATCACCTTCAAGGCATCTACAAGGATTTCCAGGTAAGATCTACAGGTTAGTTCCTTTCTTCCGGATCTCAACCCATTGACACATGCTTTTCTTCATTTTCCTGAAAAATCCATAAATACATAAAAACCAAAAAATACTAAAAAATAAACCGCTCAATTTCTGGACAAACCACTGCTGGGTTTTGTAGATCGGGCCTCCCTCTCACCAATTCACCCCTAACGTTGAGCTAGTTCTACCTGGTTTGCTCTAGATCTGAGAAACTGCCTTCTCAAACCCTAGCGCCCCTCACTGAATTTTTTACTTTTTCTGAGATCTAATTTTTCTAGGAAAATAACAACTTGGGTTTGTAGATCGGGTCCTCCTCATTCCAAATCACCTCCAACGCTAAGCTAGAGGCTGACAGGTGGCCCTAGATCTGAGAAACTGTCTTCCAGGACCCTAGCGCTTCTCATCATTTTTCTGACTTTTCCCCAGATCTGATTTTTCCGGCAGTTTTCCAGCTTGGGTTTGTAGATCAGGTCATCCCCATCCCATTTGCCCTCCAACGCTAAGCTGATGGCCTCCAGATTGTCCTAGATCTGAGGATCTGCCTCTCCAAACCCTAGCGCTAGCCATCTTACTGCTGGTCTCCCCTGTAGACTGAATTTTCCGGCCAAAGCAATCTCCTGGATCCATAGATCAGGGCGTTTCCCAGGTGGGTCCACTCCAACACTGGGAAGATATTGACTCCATTACCCTAGGTCCAACAGGCACTGATGTCCAACCCTACGCTAGAACCTTTGTGGCCTCTTTTCCTTGCAAATCTGATTGTTCCTTGATGACTCGAGTGCTTTGACATTGTCATATCTCTCATCGAGACTATCCATTGGTACTAGATAGCCCCAATCCTATCCTTGACTTCCCTGCATTGGTCACGTTTCCCAAGGCAGCAGATATCCTCACTCGTTGCTAGTACCTCAACCCCAGATCTAGTATTTACTTCATAGGTCACCTCTGTCGCACTTTGGATCACGCTTCGTACTTCCTAAACCCTCATCCAAAGCCTTGGTTCACCTAGTGACATCATCCATAGATCTAGGGTTTCCACAACCTTACACCTTACGTACCTCAAGTCCATTTGATCTGATCTAGTGTCTAGGTTAGATCTCTCCTGTTGGGAGTAGATCTGGGTCTCCCCCTTTGTTGTCTTGGGCTAAGATAACATAAAGTGAAGGCTGCCTCGATAGGCGTGACAACCATCCATTTGGGAGTCTAGGAAGTCTTGGTTCCACCTCCTTAGTTGCTTGTCCCTCTACCGTCCATCCTGGATCCACCTCACATAAGCAACTACAAGGTTGGTGATAACAGGGTTGTTCTAAGAAGCCCTAGTTTAGTAGACAAGGAGAAGTACTCCAAGAGAAAGGTTGGTCACCTTCGTCAACGCTAGAGTTTAAGGGTCTAATCCATCAAAACCCTAAGTTGTCGTTCTTAATACTTATCAAATCACTCTTGCATTTCCATGTGTAATTATTGTATGTTGCTAGGTAGATTAGGTTAAATTTAGGTCTATACTTTTATGTTTAAAACCCTAAAAAAATAGTTTTTTCAAATTTTGGCCATCCTCCCTACAATTCAGCCTAGCCTTTTAAGCCCTAGAAACCTTAAAACGAAATTCCTAACGGCCTAAAAAACTAAAAGTTTAGAAAAATACCGAAAATTACCCTAAAACCTAGCCCCAAAACAACCCTAAACTACCCTAAATCCCTACTGGCCCCTCTCCTTTCTCTTCTCCTTCCTCCTCCTTTCTCCCCCCTTTCTCCCTCAAAACCCTCGACCTTCCTCCCAAGTGGCTCAGTCTAGCCGAAATTGGCTCCCTCCTTGCTCGGCCTTAATTGGCTGCCCTAAATTAGGGCTGAGACAGCCTTCTAGCAGCCCTCCATCCCTGCTGCTACAGTATGCAAAAAAATAGCAGACTGTCAACGCTTGACAGCCATCCCATCTTGCCTAAATACCTACAAACAAAGTTAGTTGTTATTTATAAACTGGTTACTATTTAAAGGGTAGCCATATTCAAGATAAAAGAGGTCTGAAATATATTCCATACAGTCTGAAACATATTTATCTTTGATTATCATAAATGATAAAGGATGGAAATGATCTAATATTGTATGTGTGGTGAACTTGTTTGAATGCAAAAATATATCATCTACACTTCTTAACTGCTGCTCAATTGTCATAAGTAAGACTGTCTTACTACTAAACTGTCATAATTCTGCTATAAATATCAGTCCTTTCCACTTGTTATTGGTGATTTGTTGATTATACCCTTTCGTCATTACACTTACATTGGATAAACACATTTATTACACACCTTTGCATAAGTTCACCTACTACTGTTGTATACAGTTAAGACTGTCGAAATTACCATACTACTGCTACATTTGTATCAGACCTTAAATTTGCATTAGAAAGATATTGGATGGTATATGGTTACATGTTGATGTTTTGGTGTTTGAATTGTTGAAAAACTGAGTTTAACTGATTGCTGGTTTAATGAACAATTTTATGAGTTTCACTTCAGCCGGTTTTACATAGGCTTGAAGCTACTTATAAAAATTTTCCTG
>LPNX010241169.1:3010-77375 GCA_001517045.1 Pseudotsuga menziesii
CATTACAACGCAGTCTGTCTGACTGACTCCTGAATCTACAAGACTATCAACTGATCGACTATCTACTGATTGATTAGCTATCCAACCAACCCTTTACAATACAAAAATGCAAGATTTTATATGCAGCCCGAAGGTCGTGCCATTACAACACTGTGGGCCTGTCCCAACAGTAAACCCATACCCTTAACAGTGACAGTCGGTCCTCTCTGTCCTTGAGGTAGCCGCTTCCCATCACACCGCAGCTCTCTGCAGTCTTCCATGCTTCCCGGTACTGACCATGGGTACTATGCACCACTTCTCTTTCTGTCCTTCGCCTTCAATGCTTGAGCCTCGTTGCTCCTTCTTCTTTATGAGGGTCGCTGAGCCCTCCTGTCTTCCGCCGCTGCCTTCAATGCAGTGGTTGAGCTTTCTTCTCTCAGCCGCTCTGGTACCGTTGCCTCCTTGACTTTTCTATCCCAAAAGTCATGGTTTCCGGCTCTGCTCTCCAGCTGGAAACGTGCTACACCGTCGTAGCTCTTCCCTGTCCTTTTTCCGCTAAACTTCTCTCTTTCCGCCAAAATTAGCAGCTTCTTCTGTAGCTGCGGGATCCTGCTCCAACAATGCCAATCTAAGACATAGCTAGCTAGGGAATCTACCACAGCATTTAAATGTCCTGGAATGTGATGATATGTAACTTGCTCAAAATACATCTCTAACAACCTAACTCTTCAGAAAGTACAGAGAATTATGGGATTTCAAATTGTGTAGACTCGGTTAAGTTGTTGGACAACCAATTCAAAATCTAGATTAACCCTAATTTCTCTTACATCAAAATCTAGGGCCTCTGTCAATAATCCAACTATGGATTGGTATTCCACAAGATTATTGGTGGAGGGACCTAAAAGAACACCCTATGAACTCACCAGCTCACTTGTAGGAGAGTACAATACCCAGGATGCTAATGCAAGATTAATTGTATATTTATGAGCACCATCGACAAAACCAATGTAGGAAGTCATCTGTCCATCAGACAAAAGACATGCATAAGTAGGGTTTTATGAAAAACCCATTTCAAATCACACAAGAGACACACCTCTCAAAGGTTGAGACACACAACAAACTATAAACAATATGTACAAAGATCCTATGTGTTATCTCCCAGAATAAATTTATTTTTATAAGATGAAGAATTTGAGTCATGTTATGAAAGATTTAAAGATGACTAACAAGTTGAGGGTCTCTAGTTTTGCTATATTTTAGAAAATTAGAAGTTTTAGCTTTTGGTGGCTTAGGCAGGGTTCTTAATAGCTCATAAGCCACTGAAAAGATTTGTTTCGGCAGCTAACCGTTTAATGCAAGATAAAGGTTAACCACCAAAAGCTGGCCCGATCGATTACTTGGTAAAAGCACTTTCGGTGGCTTAGGAGAGACCTTCAAACAGCTCATTAGCCACCGAAAAGTGCTGGTTTCAGTAGCTTAGCGAACATTTGAAGGAGGGCGTTAACCACCAAAAGTAGGTAAAAGGCGTTGGGGAAAAAGCGGTTTCAGTGGCTTAGGAGAAAGATATGATGGTTCATTAGCCAAAAAAAGGCCTATCTTTCGGCAGTTAAAAGGAGATATCGGAGAGACCACAATCTACCGAAAGCCAAGTTTTATAGCGCCATTTGGAAATTGGTTTCAGTGGCTTAGCCGATGAGGTCAGCATTTCATTAGCCACCAAAAGCCTTGTTTTCGGTGGCTAGCAGACAATTTCCTAAGGGCCCTTAACCTCCAAAAAGGTGAAAAGAAGAAAACGGAGAAACCTACCAAATCATGGCTCGTCAGCACAACAGAAATCATCAAAGGGCATGATAAACCACTAAAGAGGCAGGAGATTGCATCAAGGTGCAAGTAAATGATTAAGGAGTTTGTTGTTCAGTTGATGAGGACTGAAGTGACTAGAAACCCTGCTCTTCCAACCATCTGTCCAAAGAACTACAGAAGATCTCCACTGGGTATCCAGGTTTCTTTAAAAATAATTGTTGGGAAGGGGGTCTTGAAAACGTCATCCTCTGACCTAAGCATCACTCATGCAATTGAAAACCCTTATTATCAGCGCCCAATCCTTCAGTACACTCCACCTTCGATTATAGGAACTCTCACCACTAGAAACCATCTCTAAGAGTCAGCCTACTAAAAACACTCCTCCACAGAACTTGAATCGATTTTTGCAGGTACCCAGGAGTAACATTCAGCAAATGAAGAAGGGAGGGCTTGTTCTTAGGCAAGAGTTGGGAGACATTAGCTACCTGGAGGCACATCCAGAAGTTTGTCAGTTTTTCAAAGATGTTGGCTGCTATAAGTTTTGTGAGAAAATTCAAGGTTCACACCAGCAGGTGGCTAAGGAATTTTCTCTCTCTTTCGATGGATCCAAGGCAATTGTAGGTAAGGAAGAATTTCTGATAGATGAAATCCTAATTTCTAAAGTGACTGAGCTCCATAGCACTGGGGAGAAGTGGTTTAAAACCACCATTCCAAAGGATGTAGAGTTCTGATCTTACCTGAAGCCTGAACACAGAGGGGTGGTGTGGAAGAAAAATGTCCCCTCCTCGTGGCTAGAAGAGAGGTGGAAACAATTACTGAAGGCCATTGTGGTCTACATAACTTGTGAAGGGAGATACAACAGGGCCATGATTTACCATTTCAAATTGATGAACCACTTCACAGGAAAAATCCCACTAAATTTACCTTTCTACTTACATAGGAGCTTGTCAAAAATGGCACACCAGGTAAAGGCTCAGCCAACCAAGATTGCTGGGAGATTGTCTCATCATGGTCTTATCCAACTGCTGATCCAAGAATTGTTGAAGAGGAGAAATATGGCATGGGCATACTTCTTGTTTTTGAATGGATTTGAAACAGGCCTACAGCCAGAAGAAAAGGGGAAGTCTCCTTCTAAAAAGTCTAGCACACTAAGGAGTCGAAAAAGGAAGAGAAGGGCTATATCCCCAACAACAACAGAACATCCTCCTTCCTCTTCCAAAGCCAAGAAGGTCAAAAGAAACTTGGATTTCAATGAAAAGGGCCAGTAAGTTACAACACACAGTGGGAACATTTTGAACCCGCCCTATTTAGATTCAGAAGATGAAAGAGAGGAAGGTGTTGACCTAGCATTGCCAGTTGTAGCAGATATTGAAGGACTCCCATAACTTACACCAAAAGAGCAAGATGAACCAACAGAGAAGGATTCCTCTAGCAAGCCAAAAACACAAAGGATAAATCAGTTGCTGGGGTAAGTGTATGAGATGGAAATTTTAGAAAGAGAGATAAAGAAAAACAATGCTACATTGACCAGGAGGAACAAGCTGCTGCGCAACTCTTACCTAGAGATGAGAGAAAGGTATGTTTTTCTAAAAAGACTAAACAAAAGATACCTGAAAGACAACAAAATGCTGTCTAGAATGATTAGGATTCAGAGGCTGCAGATGAAGGAGGCCAAGACAAAACCTAGAACTCACCACACATTGGAAACCCTAGTTGAAGATGCAGTAAGCTTTCAGCCTCCAGAATCAAGCCAAGATGCTTTTAACCTTCCTAACATAGAGCCTACTGAATAAGAGAGATAAGAAAACAATCCTGAAAGAACAATTTTGGAGGTTGCTTAAGAATTTTTGAAAAAATAGGGATTTTGGTGGCTTAGGAAGACACTAAGGCAGTTCATTAGCCACCGAAAGCAGCGCTTTCGGTAGCTAATAGTTTTGATATTTTGTCCTCTTAACCACTACAAGTAGAAAGAGGCATAGGATTGAATTTTGGCACGAAGGACAAGTTTTGGGAAAACATGAATAGCTTAGGAATGAAGTATAAATATGAAGGTTGCTGAAGAATGACATCAGGGGAGGTATGTTTCAGTTTAACGGTGACATAAAGGAATAAATGGTCACCAACACTAAACTGTTTAATTAAAACAGTGACTTATCCAGCAGAGGACCAGTGGCAGTTATTTTTGTTACTCAATTTAGTTGTCAGAAGGTTCAAACAGTGAACGAGTTCTATAGTTAGATAGACTAGTAGTTAAATTAGGGTTTTTTGACCTAATTATGCAGAAACAATTATTTTGTCTATTTTTAGTAAATCAGATCCAATTTTTCAGGATCTGAATATTTTTGTAAAGGCTATAAAGCCTAAGACTTATGTTATTGAAGAGGTTCGAGTTCGGGGACTTGTAGACCATTACTATTGTCAAGCTTCCCATATTTCTCATGACCTAATACAATCTCTTTTGCTATCATATGTTCAGCTTCTATTTCTTGTCTATTATGTGCTTATGCTTGAATGTGTTATTCAAGTTTATTCAGGTTAATTGATGTTTGATAGCTGTCATCCTATTGGCATATTGATGATTTGAATTATAAGTACCTTCCTTGTTAAGATTATCCATTTATATATATCTGTTTTATGTATGAATCTGCCAGCATGATAAGTTCTCCATCTTTGCACCATATTATCAAACCTATGAAAATTGGTAGTTAGAATCCTTATCCCTGATTGAATTTCATGGATGTCTTGAGAGTGTGAGGTACTATAGGTCACCTGACTTGATCCACTTATAAAACCATAAAAACATTTAAGTTACTAGGAATCCTCGAGCTGCAACCTATAGGAGTTTCCTGGAGTGATAGAAAATTGGCGCCGTTACCGGGGAGAGGAGACTGAACCTCAGCTTCCTTGGGAGACGACATAGATCCTGTTTTGATGATAGACAAAGTCTGGACACTATTCTAGTTGTAATCATCTATCTAGTGAATACATTGAAATAAGGTGGCTTCAAGAAGACCAAGTACCAAAGAAAACCCTCAAGGGCCACCAACAACACCTGTTTCAGATCCAGAAGAGATTCTGAGAAGATCTAGGGATTCACTAAGGTAGACCAGCAGTGCTGCAAAGGAAGCTACATTAGGTATTTCAAGGAATATTTTTGCTATTATTTCTTCTACTGAAACATTTAATTCTCAGGAATTTATAAATACATCAGAACATCTTAGGGTTTGGGTATCTTCAAGCACTGTTGTTTGTGAAGATCCAATCCCTAGTGACTCCACTGGGATAAGTTTACCACCATCACCTTTTCAGCTACTACCTACATCAGTACTACCTTCCTCCACCCTTTCCATACCCATTTCAAATATGGATTCCCCTCTAACCATAATGGAAAGGATCCATGTAGCTTGGTATGCCCCTCTGAATTTTCCTAACCCCCTCTCGGCCATGCCCAGTGGAGACTATCTCAAGTACATGCCTAAATTTACAAGAGAGGGAGATTTCATAGCTGACAAACATCTAGAGGAATTCTACAGTTATGATGAGAAAATCAATATAGAACATGAAGATGTGTGGACTAGGTTTTTTGTGCAAAGCCTAGATGGTCAGGCTAGGAAATGGTTCATAGAAATTCCTGCTGGATCAATAGCAGGCATTGAAGCCCTAGATGAAATATTTCTAAAACATTGGGGAGAGAGGAGAGACCACCTCTATTATATCACCAAGTTTAGCAACTTGAAAATAGAGAATGGGGAGTCTATCTCCAAATTCACCAAGAGGTTCAACAATATGTACAACAATATCCCCACTGAGATCAAGCCCACTAATACCTCGGTTAGAATAACATATGCAAATTCCTTTGAATTTGATTTCTACCAGCTTCTCAGAGAGAGGTGGTTTGCCTCCTTATCACTCATGCAGGATGCTTCCCTAGAGGTAGAATCTAACATTGTGGCATCTTAGAAGCTCAAAGGAAATATAGATAGGAAGAAGCAACCAACGGACCCTCTTGGGGCTTCTTCATCAGAGAAAAAGATTGACAAGATGACCAAACTGTTAGATAACTTAACTGCTGAAATGTCTAAGCTAAAGCACTGAGGGAATATACCTGTGAGGGGTAAAGGGACAAGTGATTATGTTCCCCAAAACCCTATTTTTGTCCCTTCCAGAAGAGGTAACCCCCCAGTTCAGATCCTCAGAAGGGAAAGGAATCAAGGGGAAGATCAGAGAATCAAATCTCCTTTTCAGAATGTTGTACTAAAATAAGAACTAGAGTCATTCAGGAGGAAGGAGAAGCAGAAGACAACATCCACTGCATCGAAGATGAAGTTGAATGTTCTTTCCTGACACAGGAAGAATATGAGGAAACCCTAATTGATGAGCAGATCAGTGAAGAAGCAGTATATCAGGTAGATGGTCAAGGAGGGTATAACTTGAGGTCCAGGAAGGTTTCTTCCCCTAAGAAGAATGTTGTTCTTGTAAAGTATCCTTCTGCACCAGCTAAAAAGGCTACTATTTTACCCAAAAAAATGGTTGTCATTCCCAAACCATTGAAAAAAATAGTACCTTCATCAAGCCCTTATCATGTCCAACTCAAAGATCTAGTACATGAGGTAAGGTTTCCGGATAAACTGCATTATTCTTTTGACGTTGAGTCAGAGATTTAGAAATTGAAGACCCCTTTCCCTTTAATCGAGCTAGTGAAAAATGATGCATTTAAGTCTTCCATACCGAATTCTCTTTATCCAAATATACATATTGATACTGAATTTGTCAATCTGCAAGATGATAAACCTGTTGTAACCCTAGGCCCTATGATCAAATATCTAAAGGATTCTTGCCCACCTTTCTACATATCCTGATATCTTTGCCTGGGAGTACAGTGACCTGAAAACCTATGACACCAATATCATCTAACACAGGATTCCTTTGGAGAAGGACACCATCCCTTTCAAACAGAAGTTGAGATCCATCAGTCCTCTCCTACTACCTATGATTGAAAAAGAAATCCATAAGCTCCTCAAAGCCAAAATCATAATTCCCCTCAGGTATTCCAAGTGAATTGCTAACTTAGTGGTGGTAAGGAAGAAGAATGGGGAGATTAGGTTATGTGTGGATTTTAGAAATCTGAACAAGTGCTCCAAAAAAGACAACTATCCACTACCCAAGATGGAACACATGTTGCAAAGAGTCTCAGGGGCTGTTGTCATGTCATTTCTGGATGGTTTCTCTGGATACAACCAAGTAGTTGTTCACCCTGATGACCAAGAGAAGACTACTTTTACCACTCCCTGGGGCACTTTCATGTATACCAAAATGCCATTTGGACTGATGAATGTTGGGGCCACTTTTCAGAGATCCGTGGACCTAGATTTTGTAGCATTGAAAGATAAATTTGTGCTTATATACCTGGATGACCTAACTATTTACTCTCACAGCCATCATGAACATTTGCAGCATTTGAGGAGGCTATTTTTGAAATGCAGGAGGTTTGGGATATCACTCAACCCTAAGAAGTCCCAATTTGCACTCAGTGAGGGGAAACTCCTAGGTCACATAGTCTTAGCTGAAGGTGTGAAGATTGATTCGGTTAGGGTTGAAGCAATCCAGAAGTTGTCCATACCTAGGTCAAAAATGGATATTCAGTCCTTTTTGGGTAAGATAAATTTTGTTAGGACGTTCATCCCTAAATTTATGAGCTGGTAAAGCACATAACATCTATGTTGAAAAAGGATGCAGAAATCAAATGGACTGACCAGGAAAGAAGCTCTTTCAAAGACATCAAGAAGGCTATCATGGAAGCCCCAACCCTGATTAGTCTAAACTATACCAAGAGTTTTTACATCTTCTCCTTTGCATCCTATGACATAGTGGCAACTGTGCTATTAAAAAAAGATGATGAAGGTCTCGATCAACCAATTGAATTCTTCAACAAGACATTGAGGTATGCTGAGCTGAAGTATTATCCCATTGAGAAACAGGCTTATGCTCTCATCAAGTCATTGAAAACCTTTAGGATTTACATTTTACATGCAAAATTCCTTGCCTATGTCCCTTCAGCTGTTGTGAAGGATGTTTTGACTCATCCTGATATTGATGGAAAGAGAGCTAAATGGATTGCCAAGCTTATTGAGTTTGATATAGAGGTAAAGCCCACCAAGCTAGTAAGAGGCCAAGGTTTGGCCAAACTCATGGCTAAAGAAAACTGTGAACTAATGGGGATAAACTTCACTTGTGCCAATTCAGCAAAATTGCAAACTACAGTAGCAGCATAAGTAGTTCAGGATCAGAATGACATTCAACAAGTGGCTGAAAACTTGTCTTCATGTGAGTGGTACTCAAGTATTATTCATTTTCTACAAAAATTAGAAGTTCCTCCTGATCTCACTCCAAATCAAGCATGAGATCTTAAACTAAAGTCTATTAAATTCTGTATAGTTGATAAACTGTTGTATTGGAAAGATCTATCTGGGGTTTTGTTAAGGTGTCTAGATAAAGAAGAATCAGTTCAAGTCATGCTTCACTTTCATTCCAACACATGTGGAGGCCATCATTACTGGAAGACCATAGCCCACAAGATTCTGAGGGTAGAGTACTATTGGCCAATCCTGTTTACTGATGTATGTACCTATGTGAGGGCCTATGACGAGTGCCATATATTTATAGGGAAGCAGTAGCTCATATCATTGCCCCTTAGGCCTATTGTAGTGAATGGCCCTTTTCAGCAATGGGTTCTATATTTCATAGGTGAAATAAATCCCTCATCCAGTGGGCAACATAAATGGATCCTAGTAGCCACAGACTACTTTACCAAGTGGATAGAGGTAGTACCCACCAGGAATGCAACTTATCAAGCCATCGTGAAGTTTTTATATGAGAATATCTTGATCAGGTTTAGCTTCCCAGTAAGGTTAGTGACTGATAATGCATCATCTTTCAAAGCCGGGGCATTGGTTAAAATGCATGAGCCAATGGGAATTTAGCTGGTGCATTCCACATCATATTATCCTCAAGGAAATGGACTAGCTGAGTCATCTAACAAAAGCCAAGCCAGGATCATCAAAAAACTATTGGAGGCAAATCAGAAAAGATGGGATTCTAAGCTAAAGTTTGCTTTATGGGCTGATAGGGTAACCGAAAAAAGATCTATAGGGAATTCTCCATTCAAATTAGTTTATGGTACTGAGGCAATTTTTCCCATTCAGTTGATTCTGCAAGTGGAAAAATTCTTTCAGGAGGAGGAAGATGAACCAAATGATATGGTAAGGAAGATGATGGATTTGGTGGAGTTGCAACAAGTCAGGGAACAAGTGATAGGAAAATCAGAAGCCCATCAACAGAAGATCAAGGTCATGTTTGACAAAAGGGAAAAAGTGGACAAATTTTAGGTTGGATATTGGGTCCTCAAGTGGGACACTATCAGGTATGTCAAGGGAAAACATGGAAAGTTTTACTCTCTGTGGATTGGCCCTTTTGTGATAGCTCAGGTACAGAAGAACAACACCTTTAAATTGTAGAACCTGGAAGGGGAAGAGGTGTTTGATGGCCCAGTGAATGGGCAATTTCTAAAACTTTATTTTATTTTAGGCTCTAAGGCCTTGTTATTGTAAATTAGTAGTTAGTAGGTTGTTTTTTCTTACAGAATAAACTCCATGCCCAATGGAATAGTAAATGATAGTGTTAAGTTTTTTAGTTGTTTTCAAGGAAAATAATTTTGTTCTGGGGTTCTTGGGACCTCATAGGGAGGTTCCCATCCCCAAGTAGGAGCCAAATGTTATCTCCTAGAATAAATTTATTTTGATAGGATGAAGAATTTGAGTCATGTTATGAAAGATTTAAATATGACTAACAAATTGAGGGTCTCTGGTTTTGCTATGTTTGAGAAAGATGGAATTTTTAGCTTTTGGTGGCTTAGGATGGGTTCTTAATAGCTCATTAGCCACAAAAAATATTTGTTTCGGCAGCTAACAGTTTAACCTAGGATAAAGGTTAACCACCGAAAGCTAGCCCAATCGATTAGTTGGTAAAAGCACTTTCGGTGGCTTAGGTGGGACCTTCAAATAACTCATTCGCCACCGAAAAGTGCTGGTTTCGGTAGCTTAGAAAACATTTGAAGGAGGCCGTTAACAACTAAAAACAATTAAAATGCGTTGGAGAAAAACTGGTTTCAGTGGCTTAGGTGAAATCTCTGATGGTTCATTAGCCACCGAAAGGCCTATCTTTCGGCGGTTAAAAGTAGATATTGGAGAGACCACAATTTGTTGAAAGCCAAGTTTTACAGTACCATTTGGAAATCGGTTTCAGTGGCTTAGGCGATTAGGTCAGCATTTCATTAGCCACTGAAAGCCTTTTTTTTGGTGGCTTTCCTAAGGGCCCTTAATTTCTGAAAAGGTGAAAAGAAGAAAACGATTAGGAACCTATCAAATCACGGCTCGTCAGTGCAACAGAAATCATCAAAGGGCATGATAAACCACTGAAAATATAGGAGACTTCATCAAGGTGCAAGTGAATGATTACAGAGGTCGTTGTTAAGCTAATGAGGACCAAAGTGACTGGAAACCCTACTCTTCCATCCCTCTATCCAAAGAACTACAGAAGATCTCCACTAGGTATCTAGGTTGCTTTAAACATAATTGCTGGGAAAGGGGTCTCGAAAACATCAACCAAATCCATCATCCTCTAACCTAAGCATCACTCATGCAATTGAAAACCCTCATAATCAACGCTCAATCCTTCAGTACACTCCACCTTTGATTATAGGAACTCTCACCACCAGAAACCATCTCTAAGAGTCAGCCTACTAAAAATACTCTTCCATAGAACTTGAATTTATTTTTGCAGGTACCCGAGAGTAACATTCATCAAATGAAGAAGGGAGGACCTGCTGTCAGGAAAGAGTTGGGAGATATCAGCTACCTAGAGGCACATCCATAATTCTGTCAATTTTTCAAAGATGCTAGATGCTATAAGTTTTGTGAGAAAATTCAAGGTTCACACCAGCAGGTGGATGAGGCATTTTTTCTCTCTTTCAATGAATCCAAGGCAATCATAGGAAAGGAAGAATTTTTGATAGATGAAACCCTAATTTTTGAAGTGATTGAGCTCTCTAGCACTAGGGAGAAGTGGTTTAAAACCACCATTCCAAAGGATGTAGAGTTCAGATCTTATTTGAAGCCTGAACATAGAGGGGTGGTGTGGAGAAAAGTGTCCCCTCCTCATCGCTAGAAGAGAGGTGGAAGCAATTACTGAAGGCCATTGTGGTGTAAATAACTTCTGAAGGGAGATACAATAGGGCCATGATTTACCATTTCAAATTGATGAACCACTTCATAGGAAAAATCACACTAAATTTACCTTTCTACTTACACAGGAGCTTGTCAAAAATGGCACACCAGGTAAAGGCTCAGCCAACCAAGATTGTTGGGAGATTATCTCATCATGGTCTTATCCAAATCGTGATACAAGAATTGATGAAGAGGAGAAATATAGCATGGTCATACTTCTTGTTTTGGAATGGCTTTGAAACAGCCCTACAACCAAAAGAAAAGGGGAAGTCTCATTCTAAAAAGTCTAGCACACCAAGGAGTGGGAAAATGGAGAGAAGGGTTATATCCCCAACAACAACAGAATAACCTCTTTCCTCTTCCAAAGCCAAGAAGGTCAAAAGAAACTTGGATTTTATTGAAAAGGGATAGGAAGTTACAAGACATAGTGGGAACATTTTGAACCTGCCCTATTCATATTCAGAAGAGGAAAGAGAGGAAGGTGCTGACCTAGCATTGCAAGTTGCAGTAGAGATTGAAGGACTCCCATCACCTACACCAAAAGAGCAAGACGAACTAGTAGAGAAGGCTTCCTCTAGCAAGCCCAATACACAAAGGATAAATCAGTTGCTGAGGCAAGTGTGTGAGATGGAAATTTTAGAAAAGAGATAAAGAAAAACAATGCTACATTGACCAGGAGGAACAATATACTGCACAACTCTTACCTAGAGATGAGAGAAAGGTATGTTTTTCTAAAAAGACTAAACAAAATATACCTGAAAGACAACACAAGGCTGTATAGAATGATTAGGCTTCAGAGGTTGCATATGAAGGAGGCCAAGGAAAACCCTAGCACTCACCTCACATTGGAAACCCTAGTTGAATCTATAGTAAGAATTTATCCTACAGAATCAAGCCAAGCTACAATTAACCTTCCTAACATAGAGCCCACTGAATAAGAAAGATAAGAAAACAAACCTGAAAGAACAATTTTGGAGGTTGCTTAAGAATTTTTGAAAAAACAGGGCTTTCGGTGGCTTAGGCAGATGCTGAGGCAGTTCATTAGCCACCGAAAGTAGTGCTTTCGGTAGCTAATAGTCCTGATATTTTGGCCTCTTAACCACCGAAATAAGAAAGAGGCACAGGATCGAATTTTGGCATGAAGGACAAGTTTTGGGCAAACATGAATAGCTCAAGGACGAAGTATAAAGATGAAGGGTGAAGAATGACATCAGGGGAGGTATGCTTTAGTTTAACAATGACATAAAGGAAGAAGGGGTCACCAACACTAAACTTTTTTAGTAAAACAGTGACTTATCCAGCAGAGGACCAATGGTAGTTATTTCCAGTACTCACTTTAGTTATCAGAAGGTTCAAACAATGAATGAGTTCTACAGTTAGATAGACTAGTAGTTAAATTAGGGTTTTTTAGGATCTGAATATTTTTGTAAAGGCTATAAAGAATAAGACTTATGTTATTGAAAACGTTGGAATTCGGGGTCTTGTAGACCATTACTATTGTCAAGCTTCTCATATTTCTCATGACCTAATATAATCTCTTTCGCTATCATATGTCAGCTTCCATTTCTTGTCTATTCTGTGCTTATGCTTGAATGTGTTATTCAGGTTTATTCAGGTTAATTGATGTCTGATAGCTGTCATCCTATTGGCATATTTATGATTTGAATTATAAGTACCTTTCTTGTTATGATTATACATACATACATACATACATACATACATACATACATACATACATACATACATACATACATATATATATATATATATGTGTGTGTGTGTGTGTGTGTGTGTGTGTGTGTGTGTGTGTGTGTGTTTTATGTATGAATCTGCCAGCATGATAAGTTCTCGATCTCTGCACGATATTATCAAACCTATGAACAATGGTAGTTAGAAGCCTTATTCCTGATTGAGTTTCATGCATGTCTCGAGAGTGCGAGGTCCTGTAGGTCACCTAACTTGATCCACTTAGAAAACCATAAAAAATATTTAAGTTACCAGGCATCCTTGAGATGCAACCTAGAGGAGTTTCTTGGAGTGATAACACTATGCTAGATGACCTAGGAATATTATCTTTTGAGGTAGAGCCCATTTGGAGGCTCTCCCAAAGGTATCCTATCGTAATCAACCAATTCATATGCCCCCTTTTCTAAAACACGACTGACAATATAGGGCCCATGCCACATAGACTCAAATTTACCTACCCCCAGCTTGTTGTGCTTTTGGTCGTAGGTCAAGACTAGATCTCCTTCATTGAAGGAACGAGATTGAACACTCCTATCATATTGGACTTTTATTCTTCATTTATGTGCCTCATTAGCTAAGGAAGCATCACGATAGGTTTCATCAAGTTTATTTAGGTACAAGAGTCTTTCTTCATCTATGATAGTGTTAGGTAATAGTTCCACAATCAGTTTTAAATAAGGGATTTCACATTCTATCGAGAGTGTAGCTTCTAGTCCATATACTAATTTGAAAGGCGTAAAACTGGTGGAATTTTTGACAGTAGTCCTATAGGCCCAAAGTGCAGAAAAAATGTGTAAATGCCAGTTTGACTTGGCTTGCCCTACCATCTGTTGAAGCATTGTTTTTAATAAGTTTGTTTATAGCCTCAACCTGGCCATTGTCCTGAGGATAATATGGTGTATATTTATCATGATGATACCCTAATTTTACACTAATATCTTCTATCATTTTGTTTCAAAAAAGTGACCCATGGTCGGTCACAATGGCCCCAAGAATCCCGAATCTTGCAATGATATGGTTAAATAAGAATAATGCAGCAGTTTTACCATCTTTGGCATATGTGGGAATTGCCTCAGCTCATTTTTTAAAATATTCCACAGCCACAATAATGTAGCCATGCCCCCTGGCTGAGGTAGGTCGACAATGCACAAAATCTATGCCCCATTTGGCAAAGGGGCCAACTGCTACAATGGGATGAAGCAGAGTTGGATGTGTGCATTTTTTGGAAGTAAACATTTAACATGGTGGGAATTTCTTGACAGTTTCAATACAATATTTGAAAATAGAAGGCCAGAAATACCCGACATGCAAGATTTTCTGGGTAGTAGCCAACCCAAAGAGATGACCGCCACAAGCTCCAGCATGGCAATCATTCAAGACGATCTCAGCCTCTTCATGTGTAAGGCACATTGTAAGATAGAGTCAACAATAGGATTATATAGGGTATCATTCAAAATGAGATAGCTTTTGTTCTGGTGGCGAATGCGACGAAGTTCATCTCTAGAGGTAGAAGGCTGGTATCATAAGGTTTGGAGATACAAAATGATATCTCTATACCATGGATCAGTCCTGCTAATGAGAAACAATGATTCATTAGGTAATGAGTCAAAGGGCTCTGTAGACTCAGTCATTAGATGAAATTTGAGGTCTAAAATGGGCCTCCTAAGGAAAATAATAAAATAATAGTTATTAATTTTGGAGGAAGAATGAAAAAACTACTTTTTTTGTTTGTATTTTTGACATATCTCCTTGTGTTGTTACTCAAATTCCAAGAAGGAGAGCTCGTTGGATGAAAAATTTAATTCTCCATCCAACGAGTACCAACACTGCATAATTTTGATAGACCCCGCTACCCCAAAAACAAGAAATACCTGAAAAAATGTGATGATGATGTCATCATCACCTTTTTTGAGGTATTTCTTGTTTTTGGGATAGTGGGATCTATCAATAGTATGTAGTGTGGGTACTCATTGCATGTGAAATTAAATTCTGCATCCAATGAGCTCTCCCACTTGGAATTTGAGTAAATGCACAGGGAGATATGTTGAAAATACGAACAAAAAAAAGTAGTTTTCTTTTATGACAAATATGTCAATTCAACCATTATGGTTGACTCATTTTATTGAAATTCTATTGGTTCTTGAATTCCAAATCACAAAATTTATTGTTGGCACATTTTCTTATAAGGCCCATTTTAAACCCCAAATTTCCTCTAATGAGTACGGGGAAGGTCACATATAAGCTCTGCAAAAACGAGGGACTTCTTGGAAGTACTTTTGGTGAATTCTAGCTCAAACTCTTGGAGAATTACAATCCAACATGAGTATTTTCCCCCAAACACTTGACGTGTAAGAACATAGTACATGGGGTTGGAATCTGCATAAATAGTGGTGGTGCGGAGAAAAATATAGTGACGAAACTTCTGGACGGCGATAACCATAGCCAAAGCAAGTTTCTCCACATGTGAGTATCGAGTTTCATAGTCAAGAAGACTCTTACTAGCATAATAAATCACATGTTCTTGGTTGTGTTCATCTGTTTGAACAGTGACCATGCCTATAGTAGACAAGGATGCCGCCACATACAAGGAATAATCCTTAGCATAATTTGGTGGTTGCAACATTGGTGCATGGGTAAGTGCATGTTTAAGATTATCAAATGCACATGGCATGAAATCATCCTAGACAAAAGGGGTATCTTTCTTGAGCAACCTCATGAAACCATGTGTCCTTTCTGCATAATTGTAGATGAAACGATGTAGAAATTTTTGCTTCCCTTGCAAACTTTGGAGTTCAGTAACATTGGTGGGAGCAGCTATGACCAAAATAGCTTCAATTTTCAAAGGATCGATATAGATTCCATCTTTAGAAACAATAAAACCAACAAGTCGACCAGCTTCTACAAAGAAAAACACATTTATGGGGATTTAGATGTATATTAAAATGGCAACATCGAAGAAACATAGCTCTCAGATGATCGACATGAATCTCGCGCTACTTAGAATGAGCAGGAAGGTCATCTAGATAGGGTTCCACAACATGTTTAATGTCATGAAAAGCATATGACATGGCACGTTGGAATGTCTTGCGAGCATTTTTTAAACCGAAAGGTAGTTTACGATAAGAAAAACTCCCCCAAGGGAAAATGAATGTCATCTTGTGTTGGTCTGATGGATGAATCTCAATCTGGTTATAGCCGGAAAATCCATCCATGAAGGAAAAAATAACGCTTCTGACACAGATATCAATTATTTGATTGATATAGGGAGTGGGAAAGTTTTCTTTTGGACAAGATCAGTTCAAATCCCTAAAATCAATATAAACCCTAATAGTACCCTATTTTTTGTTCATAGGGACTATGTTGGACACCCATTCAGTTAATGGTACAGAGTAAATGAAACCAGCAGGTAGTAATCCATAGGGTTGAAATCTTTGACCATCAAAAGCCTTAAGGGTGGTAGGTGAACGATTGATTTCCAGAGAACCAATGGCTCTCCAGCAAGATAACGACATAACTGATGTAGAGGCCCCCTTGTCCAAAATGGTACAATGGATAGTCTTTCCAACAATCTTGGTAGCGATCTGGAAAGATAACTAATGTGAGAGTCTTATTTTGAAATCATCTAGTTTGAAAGTGCTGATATTACTATTCTCGGGATCCATAGCTCCCAAGGCAGTAAGAAAAATTTTTCGTTGAGTTGGGCAGGTTTGAAGTACCTCTAAAGCCGGCATAGTATAGGGTGCCTGAGACAAATATTCAAAAATATTATAATATTGGGAGGCACGAGTGTTAGGGTTAATTATGGACTTACGTAGAGTACCCTTTGATGGACAGAAAATTGCTTCTGGTATAGGTTTTTCGATATGAAGACCATTATTAGGAGGAGTTGTGCAAGTTGAGGGTTTTTCAAATGGAATATCGATAATCATGTTTCTTTTCCAGAGGAGGGTCATAACTGTGTGCTCTTGTATTTAAATTAACCATTTCACTAGACATCATGCGAACTTCATCGATGGAGGAATAAGTCTTGTTTAAGGACTTATGATCAATTAATTGTTATCGGGAAGGGAAAGGGTCTTTCAAGACTACTAGGATGGGTGAAGTTTTAAAAAATTTACTAACTTCCTCCTGACAAGGACATTCTTTTGTAAAATGGTCCCCTCCACAGATTAAGCAAGGATACTTTACCTTTACCTTTCCTTTGGAATCATTATCTCGATTCTGTGTTTTATTTCCTTCCTGTTGGTTATCAGGTTTTTTAGGTTTATTTTTCCCTTTTTTATTTCTGCTTGAAGATTTAGTTGATTGGACCCATTAGAGGAAATTTAAGATCTAAAATGGGCCTCCTAAGGAAAATAATAAAATAATAGTTATTAATTTTGGAGGAAGAATGAAAAAAACTACTTTTTTGTTCGTATTTTCGACATATCTCCCTGTGTTTTTACTCAAATTTTGAGCGAGAGAGCTCATTGGATGCAGAATTTAATTCCGCATCCAATGAGTACCCATACTGCATACTTTTGATAGACCCCACTACCCCAAAAACAATAAATACTTTAAAAAAAATGTGATGATGATGTCATCATCATGTTTTTTCAGGTATTTATTGTTTTTCGGGTAGTGGGGTCTGTCAAAAGTATGTAGTGTGGGAACTCATTGGATTTGGAATTAAATTTTGCAACCAATGAGCTCTCTCTCTCATAATTTGAGTAAAAATACAGGGAGTTATGTCGAAAATACGAACAAAAAAAGTAGTTTTCTTTTATGACAAATATGTCAATTCAACCATTATGGTTGACTCATTTTATTGAAATTCTATTGGTTCTTGAATTACAAATCACAAAATTTATTGTTGGCATGTTTTCTTATAAGGCCCATTTTAGACCCCAAATTTCCTCTAATGTGTGTTTACTTCAGCGGAAGCAACATGAGAGGATGCAGTTTTGGCAGGTGGTGCTTGTTGATTGGACGTGATAGTGATTTTTTTCTTAGAATATTTAGCTGCCATTTGTGTTTGAACTGAACCAAGTATGCCATCAAGATGTGGTTCAGTTGGGGGTCTAGATGGATCTGTGGTAGGTCGAGGAGCATGTGGAATTAGGTCATACAAAGTACCTGACTGGGAGAAAACCAAGTCTAGGTATTGATCGCGGCTAATAGATTGCTCCTTAGTAACAACGCCTCCCATGACAACATCTCTAGAAATAGTTGGAAGTAAAGACTTTGTTAACCAATCAATGAGCAATTTATTAGGAATGGGGGCCTTAATTAACCTTCATCTTCGTCTCCATTCATGGATATGATCGAAAATGTGGGTGGATGTAGTTTTTCAAAACGAATTCAACAGGTCCATACCTATTTCATATCGGATTGGAAATTGAAAGTGTGTTAAAA
Source organism: Pseudotsuga menziesii (assembly GCA_001517045.1). Taxonomy (NCBI): domain Eukaryota; kingdom Viridiplantae; phylum Streptophyta; class Pinopsida; order Pinales; family Pinaceae; genus Pseudotsuga; species Pseudotsuga menziesii. The sequence goes on from LPNX010241169.1 coordinate 21,214, forward strand.
ATGCCATTGCTAAAGCATTGAAATCACAAAAAGAGTGCTGTGGTAACTCGATATACCACTTTGTGGCAATACCAGTGAGGGTTCTTTGAAAAATCCTTAGACGCATTGAGCCGTCCATCAAAGAATTGGATGAACACCATAAGTGAAATGTCATCACATAGTTTTTTTGGATATTCACCGGGTTTACCGTCGAGCTTAGGTATATTGGAAGGCAGCTTTACAGGAATGGAAGGCCAAGAGGGGTCATGATGGATTGGGTCATTTATCAATCTGGACAAGTCTGGCAAATCTAAAGTAGCCAAAAATGATAGTTGCTGATTTGGTTGCGGATACTGGTAGTACTAATAGGGCATTTTCTGACCAGTAGGACCACATGTAGATTGATAGATGGGTATGGATGATGCCCCTGAATTTTGTTGAAAAGGTTGTTGATTTCTAGAATTTTCATGGGGAGGTAGGTTGCCCAAGGGAGGGGGTCCTACGAAAGGAGGTGGTGGTGGTGGTGGTCCTCCATGGGGTGGTGGTGGTCCTCCAAATAGTTCACCAGGTCCTACAGAACCTCCAAGACCTCTAGGTCATTTGGGTCATCTAGGTCCCCGAGGTGGTCCTCCGTGGGGGGTCACCGTATCCTCCAGTAGTGTTAATAAGCGCTCCTCCATATGATGGGACATTTGAACAATTTGGCTATCCCCAAGGTACAAAAGAATTCCCAGGGTAAGGCATTCTAGGATAAATATCCACTAACGGGGGTTGTTGGTAAACTTGATTGACCGTAGCTGGCTGAGTTCCTGGATAAGTATATCCCCAAGAAGCTGGGTTATTGACAGGTTGAACCCCTAAGGGTTGGCCTGAACTGGATGGGGGCGACGAACAAAATTGGTATTAGTAGGAAGGATAACTACTACAGGTTGTTCTACAGCTGTAACTTGTCCTGAACTAGCAATAATTCCACTAACAGATGACGTAACTCATGCCCGGGGTTTCCCCCCAGCATTAGAATGTGCTGACATAACTTGATTTATGGATTCCCCCCCAACCATGACTAGTATAGAAGGCCTAGTAATGGGGCTAGGACATGAGACTATAGGATTGTTATTTGGACCTGGATTACCTTGAAATGGAACTTCTTCAATAGGACCTAAAATCTGAGCTAGTGAACGATACTCTTCAGGCCATGGGTCTGTATTATAGGGTAAACAAGCCAACATAGTTTCATAATGAGACACAGGTGTAGGAATGATCCTTTCTACTATCTCTGAAAAGTTATGAGCTCGATCGAGAGATGAATTAATTCTTCTCTATTCCTCCTCTCCCAAAGGAAGGTTCCTTGGTGAAGGTCTAATAACCCCGAATTCAGCAATAGCTTGGCCAATATAAGTCATCCAAAAAGGAGCATCTAGGACATAATCTGGTGGGGCAAGAGTATTGGCATGGCCTTCCAAAGGTGGATGTGCAGAAACATCGGCTGCATGAGGCAATTGAACCAGAGGGTTTGTGTAAATAGTGAAATCTTCTCTGGTTTCACTAGCTAAGGCAGTTCCTATAGGAACATTAGCAGAAGTTGGTTGTTCCATGGTTATTCCTTCTTGTCCTTCCATGGTAGGAGGAGAGTTAGGAGATAAACCCTACAATCTACGAGATTGACGTCTCACAAGTTTCTCAGCCATGGTGGTGGCCAAAGTTACCTAATCTAGGTCAAAAAGGGAGAAAAACACACAAGCAGAACGTACGCAGAGCTAAAGGCCACAAGAATAATCAAATGATAGGATGGGTTTAGAATAGTTGGTCTCTCACTAGGATTGTCAATTAGGTGCAACTCATGATATACCTCAGGGGTATGTGCGTAGTAATCTCCCTGAATGTTGTTTTCGGTGTACTGCTCCACACAAGATGGCTAAAGGGATTTTCTCAGATGGTCAGGGTATCCTTGTAGGGTCTCCCGATATACGCAAGGTATGTAGGAGCTCAAATCGGTAGAAGTGTTGTCTAATGCACAACCATTCACAAGGGGCATTCTGATATACAATCAAGTACGTGAAGTACCTTTCTATATACCTCAAGGGTACGTGAAAGGCCGTTTGATATATTAACGATATATGGAAGAACTGTGCGAGTCTTGGGTTGTAGTGCGGACAAATAATGACATCGCCTATGCTTAACGATGCCCCAATATGTCACTAACCTATCACTCAAATTTTTATACAATTTTTAGACGTAAAGCTACCGTTAATTTTATCTAGACGATTAGGTGAATGTTTGTGTAATTTTATCTCCAATAATGCAAATTAATCTAGATGTAGATGCACTTTTTGACTTCTATAAGAACTAACTAGGGTAAGGAAGAAACCTTTTTCTTTTCTTTTCAACAATATACCATAAGAATAATATTTATAACAACAAAACAACATCCAAAACAGAAAAGCAAAAAGAGTCTTTTCAAACACAAAAATTCTTTCAAACAAGCATTCCAAGGTTTCTGAAAAAAAAGGAAAGAAAACTAAGCCTCTAACGTGTATGTAAAACTAATTTTTGCTACAATGTCAAAAAGACTAATCCTTCTGAATCAAACATGCAAAATGAAAAACAAACAAGCATAAACAAGAGGAAGGTAAAAAGATTTTTTTTTATAAATTTTCTAGAGAATATGAGGCAGACAAAGCAATCTTTTCAAAGGAAACTAATCTTCTAGGAAGAGGTTGTAAATTCTCTTTTCAACAATAATACTTTTTCCAGATATCTTGACCAATAAACCAAAACTGAACTATGTTTCCACTTCTGTTTATAACAATGGAAAAAGAATTTTTTTGGATCTGAGCTCAAATAGAGAATTAGATTCACAAAAATCCAGTAATTCATATAGCTAGCAAGCAAGCAAGCAAAAGCACACTTTAAAAAGTTTCAGAGAAAAAGGACAATTTACAATTTTTTTAACAAAACTTCCAGACGGGCAGTTTTTGAAGACCTACCTCACCGCGCTGAAAGGAACTGCACCAGAGCATTATAGGATGCTATGGTGCTCCTAGCCTTTTGCATAAAGGCATCATTGACACTTTGTCAGTCAATAGAGAAGGTGGTGTCAGTGCTTCTACCAAAAGGAGAAAATGTGTCCTGGAATAGGCCAACGCTCTGTCGGTCAAAGAGAAAGGTGTTGTTGAACAGTGCACAGAAAAAACTAAGAGCATGTAGGAGAAACCAGAAATCTTAAGTAGACTTAAAGGAGTGTAAAAATTACTCAGAAAAGAGGCAAAATACCAAGAGCATAAAATAGATAACTTAACTTACAGCTGAAATAACTGAAAATAAGAGAGATCACCTTCATAGCTGGGATGGTTACCGTGATTTGTAGATATGACTGGATCTGCACCAGATCTGACTGGATTATGCTTTCCCCAATGGATTCTTCAGTTTTGTTATCAGTAATTCTCAACCAGTGCTGACACTGCTTGTTCCTCTGCAATGTAAAACAAAACTACAGAACAAAAAGACACAGCAGCATAACCTTTCCTTGAATAATCAAATCAATTAACATAAAACTATTATACCTCAACCTTGGATCTATTTGTCTTCTCTCCGAAATTCCCTACAATGATACAATACCTGTAAAATAGATCACAAGACGAACAAAAGAGATGAGATCATCATGATAATTGAATATCCATATTGGTGATCAAGGAGTCCAATAATATTTAATCACAAACAAAATAATCAAATATAGGAAAGGGAAATGTATTTGTATTAATATATGGATGAGAAAGAAGTACAACCAAAATCCTTGATCTTGATGGCTTCTATCTCAACAAGAATGCCTACAATCTCCTATGAAGACCTCTCCAGCTACAAGCTACCTCTACTTTGCCTCTAACTTAGACTTCAAACTAGCAGCATAAGGATGCTTTTTTTGGCCTCCTCCACTCTCCTCATGAAGGATTCATTTATAGGCCAAGAACCCATAGGATGACTTGAAAAAAGGATAGAATGAGATCCCTATATGTGAGGGAGGTGAATTCCACCTCTCCTAGGCATATAGGAACTAATTCCACAAAGGATCCCATACAGAATATTCTAGAAACATCTTTTTTTTTTCTTTTCAATTGACCATTGACGCTTTTAGCTAAACTGGATAGAGCGTCGGTCTAGGGTTTTTCCCAAAAAAGAGGGAAATCGGTGCCTTTTTCTCAACTAAGATAGGCGTCGGTGATGCTCCATGGAAAACACAAAAGAGAGCCATCTCTTCTAGGTCAAGGAAGAAAATGGTCAAGATGACCCAGATCAGGCTTTCTGGGAGGTTTGAGAGGCAACAAGAAATTATTCTGAAGGATGACTAAGCAATGTGAGATTTTCATGTGCAAGAGAGGCTAAGTGTTGGGTATGGAAGTTGGCATTGTCAGCATATCCTACATATATTGAAGACTTTGTCTCCATCTTCCACAACAAAGGAAAGTGTGTCAACAAACCGAATCTCTACAAGCGAACCAAAAGTAAAAGTATACAATTGTACACTAAGATACAAAGTATCAGCCTCAGCTAAGAATTAAGCATAATATTTTTTAAGATAGAGCGCATTTCTAGGCTCCATCAAGGTTGTCCCTTCATAATATTCCAGCTCATATGCACCCTTCTATAAGACTCCTTTAACCATGTAAGTCCCGTGCAACATGGGGTTGAACATACCCACCCCTAACGGTTCACTATCTTGGTAGTATAAAAGAACCAAGTCACCCTCTCTAAATATTCGGGGATGAAAATACTTATGATACTAAACCTTAATGCAACGCTTATTCACTTCAAGATCCACTAAGGAATTCCGATGCTTCTCATCAAGGTGTTCTAAGTGGACCAGATGTTCTTCCAAGTTAGGAGTCTCTTGTAAGATTTCTATGGCTATTTTCAATGAAGGGATCTTGCATTCAATCATAAATATTGAATCCACCCCATTGACTAACTGATATGAAGAAAAAATGGTGGCAATATTAACATCGGTTCGGTAGGCCCATAAAGAAGGGTAAAGCATAATGCGGCAATTATTTTTGCTTTGTGTAATGTTCTGTTGCATAATGGACCTAATGGATTTATTAGCATATTTGACCTTTCCATTCGCTTGAGGATAATAAGAAGAGGAGTACTCTTACTTATACCCCAATTTGGAAGATAACTCATCAATCATCCTATTTTGAAAGTGTCTTCCCTGGTCCGTGACAATCTCTCTGGGGATACGAAACTGAGTAATAATCTGGTTGAATAAAAAGTGAGTGACCGTCTGACCATCAGATTTGATAGTAGGCATAGACTCTTCCCATTTCATGAATTAATCCATGGACATTATAATTTTATGGTGCCCCCCCATAGGAAACTGGGTTACAGTCCATAAATTCAACCCCCCACTTAGTGAAGGGATTGTTGAAGGGGATGATAGGCCTTTCCTAAAGTCATCATATGTTATAATGTGTTAAATGTTATAATTAGATAACCTTAACAAATGAATGGTTGGAGAAGATGCAACTGCTCCGACCTCTCTCTCATGTATAAGAATACCATCTATTGAATGAATACAGTGGTTAAGCTCTTGACCCAATACATGCTCTTTCTCTGATGGTTAATGTGTGCATAATACTGCTTCCTTCTTGAATGCAACAATGGCGTCGTTTCCATTCTCCATTCGGTCTGGGTGACAGTAGCAACGGATGGAGACCGGTTCGAAACCTGAAAACAATCATGAGATAAAGAAAAACCTACAAATATGCAAGAAATCAAAGACTGGATAGATGCATTATTTAAAAAAAATTCTACGATTGAGATCTCATAAAGAATATATTTATCAACCTGTGGGAAAAGTGGTCATCATATTGGGCATTGATTTTGATTTCATGTTGTTGTCGACTAGTTAGAACATGCTATCAGTTTTCGAAGCTGTACTATGGTTGTATACCAGTATCATCGTAAACACTTTATTTTAAATTATATCAATTTCTGGTGTGTTCTACAATGAATGATAAATTCACATGAACACCAAGAATATAGTTATGTGATTGCTGACGTTGATTGTATCTTGAATTATGGTCAAACTGTGGAACATTATTGATGTTCTTGATATGATTTCTGATTGAATTTAAAAGTACACATGGAAACAAACATTATGGACTATATCTTTTAGCCCCATGTATTCAGCATGTAAATTTAATCTATCAATCACTAGACAACAACTCCCTCCGTGATGGCTTGGAAATGACAATTGGAGAGATGTCGATTATGCTAGTCAGCCATCAATAACAGTCTAGCGGCCACTTGACATTCACTCATAAGCCATCTAACTATGTCTAAAAATATGTCGACTAGAAACATTTTATTCACTCAACATATTAGCCGAAGATTAGTCATTAGAGGATTTCTTTGTTAATTTTACGAATTATTATACTTCCTGTTGTTGAGGTATGACAATCAAATTTTTCAAGACATTCCAACTATTCAAAACTCATTGACATGCCAGTCGGTTGGAATTTGAATACCAAATACATGTCTTCATTCATTATTGCATAGTTCACATCGAAAGGTAATGGATCACGAATGGATATTGTTGATATGAAATGGTTGTCTTGTCTAGATTGTTCACTTGAAAGTTTACTAAGCATGAAGTTGAACAGTTCAAATTCATGTTGGAGGATCAAATATTGATTGACAACCACTGTATGAAAAGTTCCAATCTCATCCAATAAGGGATGGGTTCAGTCAGCCATTGAGTAAAGGTTATGCTACCTTCCGACTATTCAGACTATGCAAGAAGATTTCAGGATATACAAAAGACTCTGGAAATGTTAAATGAATACAAATGATTGAGCAGTCGGTGTCAAGAAACTGACACATAATGGGTATATTCCTTGGCCTGATGGCCCTTTGATTGCTTCAATTTTGTCGACTCATCAACGATACAACCATTCGACCACAAGTCTGTTCACTAAAAAGACCATCAAGATTCACGACCATATATACATTGGCGTACAATCCTTTTATGCTATTTGAAATATTGGTAGGTTATTTTTCAAGTGTTGAAAATAGTATGGATGTATATTGTATGTGACTGATTGGAAGTTAGTTCACACTATTCCTTGGATAACCGGTCAACAAGAACTCATGGGATCTTCTACAAAGCTAAATCTGGTCTTTATTTGATTGGGTTTACTGACAGTGATTGGGTAGGTGACAACACAAATCGAAAGCCAACATCAGGATATGTGTTCATACTTGCAGAAGGACCAATCAACTGGTCAAGCAAGAATTAGAGTGCCATGGCACTCTTGTCTACAGAAGTAGAGTATAGAGGAGTTGTAAATGCAACAAATCAATGTTTATGGTTGCAGGGAATACTTGGTGAGTGTGGCTTCGAATCAAAATTTTCAACTATTATTTATTGTGATAATCAGAGCACCATTCGAATCTGTAATGATCAAGTTCAGAGACAGAGAACCAAACACATTGAGATCCATATGCACTACATCAGACAGCTTGTGCATGATGGCACCATTCACCTACTCTTTTGTGCATCTTCAGAACAAGTATCAGACATCTTCACCAAAGTTTTTTGTGGGAATACATTCATCAATCTCAAATCACTAGTGGGGATTGCTGATTATTCTATGAAGCATGATTGATGACAATATTTTCAAATTTTGTTTTATTGTCCATGTTTAAGGGAGGATTTTCCCATTGGGATTTTTCCTCTTTCATTGGTTAAATGAACATGCAGTATGTAAAGGGTGAGTAGGCCTTGTCACTAGGCCCTATATTTTTCTGATATTTACTCATAAATTTAGGCTTAAGGGGGGGTGTTATATTAATCAACCCATAGTTACCTACCTTAGACATTAATTAATTCATTTTTGTCTTATTTACCTAGTTTCCTATATTCCACTCTATGCAAGTTGTCTTATACATGTCATAGAAGTAAAACTTGATAAAACTGAGTCATGGAGCGCTTGGGAAACCTCCTGGAAACCATACTTAGCATGTCTACTTTATTCTAGATCGAATGGCATCCTTATGCATTCGAATATCTTATGTATTATATATTGCAAAAACCTATGAATTCACAAGGTTGGCTATTGTACACTTATTCAATACAGATTAGTGTTATGCTCCAATTTAAGTCTCCTTTGATGGTAACTTTGCATGTTTGATTAGCAATTTTGTGAGTGTAATTTTCTATCACTTGGGTTCAATTTCCACACTATGGTACTCTGCTTCTTGCTTGACCAGATGATTGGTCCTTCTACAAGCATGAACACATATCCTAATGTTGACTTTCGATCTATGTTGTCACTTTCCCAATCACTGTCAGCAAACCCAATCAATTCAAGATCATATTTTGTTTTGTAGAAAATCCCATGAGCTCTTGTTCATTGAACAAAGTTTAGGATCATTTTGGCTTCCCTCCGGTGGATCTCATGAGGCTGATCCATGTATATTGAAGCCACACTAACTGCATAAGATATATCAGGTCGAGTGTGTGTAAGATAAACCAAACACCCAATCAACTGCCTATATAGTGTATTATTTACCATAGGAGAAGAACCTGCTTCTTCAAGCTTAAGTCCTGAAAGAAAGGGAGTCTTTCTTAGCTTGCAATATTTCATGTTGAACTTGTTCAAAAAATCTAAGACATACTTGTACTGGTGTACTTTGATTCCATGTTGGGATTGAGCAATTTTGAGACCCAAAAATTGGCTCAACAATCCCAAATATGTCATAGAAAATGCATGGTTCATTGCATCCTTCAAGGAGGCAATCTCTTTCTTTGAACTTCCTATAATAAGAAGTTCATCCACATACTAGACAATAATCATCAAAGAACTATGAATCAGCTTAAAATAGACATTAGGATCAGACTTTCATCGAACAAAACTCAATGACAGCAGAAAGCCATCAATCTTGGCATACCAAGCCCTGGGGGCTTGCTTGAGCCCATACAATGATTTATTTAACCTGCACACTCAAGATGGATTAGAAAAAAAACCTTGAGGTTTCCACATGTAAATATCTTTAGTGAGATCTCCATTTAGGAAAGCACACTTTACATCCATGTGATGTACCTCCCACTGCTTCGAAGCTGCAATGGATAAAGCTAGCCTTATGGAGTCCATCTTTTCCATTGGTGTAAAGGTTTCACTGTAGTCAATACCATGTACTTGTTAGTAGCCCTTGGATACCAATATTGCCTTATATTTCAAAGGTGAACCATCAGCAGCAAACTTAGTCTTGAAAACCCACTTACATTGAACTAGCTTCCTCCCTAGGGGAATATCAACCAGTTCCCAAGTGTTGTTCTTTTGGAGCGAGCTAAATTATTATTTCATGGCTGTTTTCCATCTTATATCATGTGTTGAATTTTCATATGTCTATGGATATGATTCAACCATCAGATAGCACTTCTCAGCAAATAAAGGATCTTTCATACAAAGGGCACTCTCAAAATAAGATCTAGTCCTTCTAGTGTCACTAGGATTTCCAGCTAGTTCCCCAGCTGCATAAATGGTCTTTGCTGCAAATTATGGTCTTGTAGGACTATCAGGATCTGCAATCAAATCATCATTATCAGACATATCAGAATCAGCAAACCCATTAGTCTCTCCACATACAATCAAAGGATTTGGTGGTGAATAAGACTCTCCAACTTCAACTGCTACTAAAGGATCTTCTTGGAACTGAACACTTACTTCAATGAAATATTTTTTAGTGATCAAGTTTATCAGATTGTACCCTTTTGAATCTTTAGAATACCCAACAAATAGGCACTCTTGGCCTTGGGGCTGCAAAGCCTTTCTCTTTTCAGTTGGAATTCTAGCCCAAGCCTTTGAGCCAAAAATCATGAAATGGGTCACATCTGGCTTATGCCCACTCCAAGCTTCGAAAGGAGTCATACCATCAAGCTACTTATAAGGAACCCTATTCTATATGTAGGATGCAAAGTTTATAGCCTTGGCCCAAAATTTTGCTGGCAAAGTCTTAGCCTCCATCATGCAGGTTGCCATCTCCTTTAGTGACATGTTCTTTCTCTCAGGAACACCATTTTGTTGTGGTGTGTAAGGGATCAAATGATGCATATGAATACCTACATATTTACAATATTGAATGAACTCAGACTAGACATACTCACCACCATTGTCATATTTGAGGATCTTGAGTTTCTTCCCATACTGGTTTTCAACCTGTTGCAGATGCAACTTTTTTCCCCAAAATTTTCAATTTTAGGACCCCCCTTTTATTTGTTTTTTATTAAATCTTGCCTAGGAGTATTTATTTTTCACCTAAGCTACCTTGAGTTCAATTTTTTCCTTAAAAAACTTGGTCTATTTCTTTTTTCTGTATCGGAAGACTAGTCGACTATCCTTCCGATATCGGAAGCATAGTGGGCTATCTTTCCGACATTGCGGAAGCCAAACCATCAAACCTACCAAAGAGCTTTTGGACTCCCTTGCCGATACATCAGAGCTCATTTTCTCTTCTCCTCGGGTTTAATGTTTCGAGCTTAGCAGTTAGTGGTTTTGATATCCAATCATGTTTATTTTGTTGTCGGGATGTTTGACCAGAGTAAGCCGGAGTCCTAGTGTTTATCATTGTCGACGTTGTGGGAGACTAATTCCGAGGCTTTCTGAAAGTAGCCTGTTCTTTCACTGACTCATTAGAGCTTAGGTTTTATGATTTTTGACACCCGTTCCAATAGTAAATATATGATGGTATAACTATGCATTTCCGACATTGTGGAGGAGGATCAGTTTTGATGTTTCAAACTTAGAAATTAGTGGTTCCGATGTCTGATGGACTTAATGTATCCCAGGTTCGTAGTTTTGTTTGTGCTCATCATTGCAGCAGTCCTCTAGTTTATCCTTCCAACTAATTTTATTTTTGTCCACCGATAGGTTTTTCTGCTGATAAGTTTCCCACCGATTGTTATATATATATAGGACATGTATTATATTGTTTTATTTGTATTGTGACTTGTCGTTTGCATTGGGTTGTGTCGTTTGCACCATTCGTGCACGCATAGCTGTCAAAACCTAGTTTTTTTGCTCTACTCCCATGGAAGTTTGTTTCATCCAATCGATTACATCGCTACTGCCAGGTAGGTAAACCGTGGTTTTGTTATTTTTGGATTTTATTGGTCGATTTTTTGAGCCATTAGGTTTTCCATTGGTTAGGTTTTTCACATAAAAGGAATTCTTTCCTCCTTACGGTTTCATGTATGTTTTATGTTGAGGGGGAGGAGGTTTAGCTATTTGAGGTTTCATTAGTGTGAGAGTCTGAGTCTGTATGCCATTGAACTGTTATGGACACGTTTGCACCAGCACGAGTTGTTAGGGCACAGTGCAGACAAGCGTTTCACTTTCTGCACCACCCTTTTCTTGGTATTTGCATGATTGGTCAGGGGTTAGTAGGTTGTTTTTATTATAGTTTCCATATCTCATGGGAATCAAGAGGGTTTTTTATTTTCGGTCAATTAGGGTTTTTTCTCGAGGACGATTGTTGCATAAGGTTTAGTATTTTTTGATATTAGTGTTGAGAACCAGCATTAGAATCAGTCTGATAAGTCCCTATATGAGACGGATGTTGTTCGATAAATTAAGGTTTGAGACAGTGGAACTTAGGCTATTTTAAGAAGCAGCTTGCAGGAATTTTTTTTCCTTGTTATATCTTTCATTTGTAAAATACTGTGTTTAACTTATTTTTACAGCATGCATGTCGAGGATGTAAATAAATTGATATATTTTATTATATATTTCTTAAACACTTGATAAGAGCTCAGTTAGTTTAAAAACATGCTTTTAATGTTACAGGTTGATTGCTATAACAACAACATGTCAAAGAGACAGAAGAAGAAATCTCCTATGGTTGAAGGAGAGCCTAAAGTAGAAATAATCACCAAAGTAGAGTTCATCTATGAAGATACCAAAGCCACTACTGGAGTTGAACCAGACTACAAGTGGGGAGAAATCTATAGAATGATTGCAAACCAGAATGTACTTGATGCCCATTTTGAGGAACTGACGATCTATTACAACATTGAGAAGTCAGCCCTAATGAAAGTAGCTATGAGGCTCAATTTATTTCCCTGCTCAGAAGTAATAGGCTGGATTCTGCCCAGGGTAGATGTGACGACAATGATTCTAGAGAACACTGCTAAGCAAGGCTATGCTGCATATAGCCCTGCATATGTATCTATGGCTTATCATCTACCCTCACCTTAGGTTTATTTGATAGAAAGTTGGTTGAAGGAGATAGCAATGGACCTGATGGAGACTGTAAAGAGAATGATGATACCAGGAAAGAATTTTCGAAATATACCTTCTGGAGAATATGACACCTCTACTCTCCGTGCTCCCTACAGGTTTATGGCACTGAGGCTCAATATGGTTTTTGGCAGAGCACATGGGAAGAGCTTCAAGATAGGTTGGATACCAGTTATTTTCTTTGTGGCTACCCAAGGAACCATCTTTAACTGGGAAAATATAGTGTGAAACAACCTCTCTGCATGTATATCAACAACCTTAGGAGGGGTATCTCAAAAGAAATCAGAATTTTATATGAGCTCTATCCTGATTGATTGCATATTGTGCACTTGGTATTTTTCTACTTTGACATGTAACTAGGAGAAGGACAGAACCCCAGTGTACACAGCCTATAAATTGTTGTGGGGACATAAGTACCATAGTTATTATAGGAAAATTTGCAAGCATTTCATTATGCCCTTATATACCCTCATTTTCTTGACTAAAAGTAAATGCATGTCTGAAGAGGCATTTAAAGTCATACAGGAGTTTGGAGATTATTATTTGATGGGGGATGGGTTATATGTAAGGATGTATGGTGGATTTAGAGCTCCTTCCCTACTCCTGAAATATGCCACATATTATGTACTCCACAAGGAGGCAGTCAGACAACTGTATATTGATGGTGTAGGCAATTTTCTATTTGAACATAAGAAGGAAACGTACCCTGTAGTACCTTTCTTACTTGGAAGCTATAAGTTTTCAAGGGTAAAGCAGGCAACATAATTTGTTAAGGAGCTAGAATATTTTCAGTTTGGAAAAATGAATTTTCATATAAATGACTCCCATAACAAAGTAGCTGACTACTGCAAAGAAGCAGGAATTCATTTTGAATATATTAATTTTTGGAACAAATATGAGGAGACATTCCGAAATGCAAAGAACATAACCACCCTCAAGAAGAGATTCAAGCAAAAAATAACTACTATGGGAGGAAAAGGAAAAACTTTAGAAAAGGATAAGAAGTTAGAAGATGAAGAGGCAAAGACGAGAGAAGAAGATGCTAGAATATTAGCACAAGAAGTAGAAAATTGGTTAAGAATTGAAGAGGAAGAAAAGAAGTGAGATGCTGAGGAAGCAACTAGGAAGGAAGAAGAAGAAAGAAAAAGAAAAGAAGAAGATGAAATCAAGAAGAAACAAGAAGAAAGTGAGGGTTTGAGACTAACAGGATCCCAAAAGGATCAGTAGACTATAGAAAAGTTGATACACAAGGAGTATAAGACCAAATAGATCAAGAGCAAGGACAATCTGATCCTGATCCCTTGGAACCTACTGTATCTTTTGGAAGCATATTGGGAAAAGATTCAATTTCTGAAATAAATTTGATCCCTTCCATGCCTATCGAAGGGGAGGAGGTTCCTGATTTTAATACCATTTTTTATGACAAATAAAAGAAAAGAATTGTTAAAAGAACTGAGAAGAAGGTAGATACTATGGGACAACCAGGAAAAATGGTGACAGATAAAACAATGGTACATGGTATGCATAAAGATCCATGGTTGATAGCAAGAGCTTGGGTAGCTTTAACCTTAGCGACTAAATACAATGTGGATGGGCTCATGACTGATCTAGAGTAGTCATGAAAGAATGTAGCCCAATTGAAAGAAACCTTAAAGAAGGAAAGAGATGAGAGTCAAAAGCTAAAGAGAAAATATGAAGATATGATGGGTGAAGTCAAGACTTCAAGAATGGAATTCCAAACTCTGCAAGCGGATAAGAATTCTCTAGAAATATCTACAGAGAACACAGAGAAGAGTGCTCAAGTTACCTTAGCTGAATTACAAAAGCTACAACTAGAGAATAAGATGTTAAAGACTGAAAAGGATGATCTTAAGTTATCATATGGGAATTTAAGTGCAGATAATAACAAGTTGGAGAGCAAGGTTACTTGGTTAGAAATGGAGAAGGATACTACATAGGAAAAGGAGAAGCAGTATTAGATACAGGTGGAAGCCTTAGAAGAGTAGAAAATTTCATTGACCACATCGCTTAAGGATGCTATGGAGTAGAAAACCGACATCCAACCTTTGAAAGAGCATGTTCTGATTCAAAGAAAAAGGATCCATCAAATACAGATATGAATAGAAGATGAAAGGTGCAAAATTTTGCAGATAGACACCAGGCTAGAAGAAATTATAGACACAACTTCATACTTCTTGGATAGATCTCAAGATATATTGGAGATTATAAAAGGAAGAATGGTCTGGGTAGAAACAAATAAGGAATATCCCGCGGAGTTAGCAGTAAAATATCAGAAAACTTTAAAGAAGGATTATGAATTACTGGAATTTGCGATTAATGTAGCAGAGGAATTCAAGAAAACAGTGAAAAAGACAAAGGAAACATGTGCTGAATTTTGTAGGAGAGTGCTCTCCACAAACAATCAATGTCAGAATTCTACAGAAAAGGGATTGGATGTGCTACCAGAGCATGAATTATTTGTAAAACATCTACATGATAGGTATCAAGAAGATGAACAAGAAATCCAATAGTTCAAGGACCTAGATGAATGGATATTGAAAAATGTGGTAGCACATGTAGTCATGAGCATACATCTATAAGAAGACCAGCTGCACCTAAGTCTTGCTAGGATAGAGGGGGTAAAGACCCAAGCTGCTAAATACAAAATTAACATTTGATTTCTTGAGCCTTTCGGGTTTGAAGGCATAGAAATAGATGCTCATGCATGGAAGAAGTTCATCAATGAGCAAGCTGGCCCTTCCTCATAAAGTGTTTTGGAAATATTGATTTAAAATGTAATATATTGTATTAATTATGTGCACAAGCTATAGGAAAGAATTTTGGAAAATGAAAGGTTGGGGAAGCTCAAGAGACAATCAGGGGCATCGCAAGAGTTTTGTTTTTTGTATAAATATAGGAGAGTTTTAGATAGAAAGGGAGCTTTTTTCCAGACTATCTTGAGAAAGTATTGTAAGAAGAAATATTTCATTTTAAAATAAAGACTCATATGTTGTCTGCTGGGGGAAGTTCTACGGATTTTTTCAAATGTTTTCTATGGGTCAGTTGGATATGAACAATTTCTTTTCAGCTTGTTTTCATAAACTATGAGATCATTCTAACTTTTTGAATTTTTTCATGTTATGAATGTGTTCTGGTTTATTTTTGCGAAAATTTCCACATTGAGTAATGAATGTTTTAATTAAAAATAAGTGATCTTGTTGTTCATATTTATATTGATGTTCATGTGTTCAAAAATGTTAACAGCTATCTGTGATTTCTCTTTATGCATGCACTACAGTACATTACTCACCATTAATGATAGTTTTGCTCCCTAGGGATAGCTTAGTAAGTCTTAGTTAGTTTCTTGTTGTTTGTGATTTAGAATCAAGATAGGTAAGAACAAAGGTAAGAACCTGCGCATCACATTGTGATCCTCCTCATTATCTCTATCATCTGCATTTTAGTTAGACAGTTGTACATCATACCTTAAACATCAATAAACTAAAAAATATACACGGTGGACCGGGCTGTAACTGGTAAAACAATTTAATTGTTACTTGACCTACGGTATCCGGACCGTAAACAGGATGAATTCCCCATTCCAAACAATAATGAGCTAATTGGGAACGTTTATTGGGGAGAACACCTACTGTTGTTACCTGCGATTTTCCAGGCCTCAACACAACCAAGGCTTTAAAGACTTTGAAGAGGTCAAAAACTTCAAACTTATGCTTTAGGAAGTAAACCCAACAATACCTGGAAAAGTCATCTATGAAGTTCAGTGCATATTTGGCTTGACTCATGGACATATGAGGAAATGGAACAGCAATGTCAATGTGGATCAACTCAAGAGGTGCAGAGGTTCTCTCATGACTAGCTCTCTCAAATTTGTGCTCTGGGTGTTTTCCTAGGATACAACCTTGACAGACTCCTTTGGAAAACTTGATCTTTGGTAACCCTATGACCATATATTTTTCACTCAAATTAGAAAGATACTTGTAGTCAAGATGGCCAAATATTTCATTCCAAATATTGCTTTCCTTATTAGCATGATTCAGAAGAGCAGAGGGGTTTGAGTAGGGTAGAAAATGGGAAAACATGTATACCTTCAAAGTGTGATCAACAACACCTTTTGCTATGAATTTACCAATCGAAATCTCAGTGATTTCAACATCATCATGGGAGAATATGACCTTCTTTGGAGACCCAGTGTGAGTCATCTGATACACTAATAAGAGATTAGAGGTAAGACCTGAAACATACAACACATTATGGAACTGACCATGGTCAAGATTAATCCTTCCTTTCCCCAAACTTTTAGTGAGAGAGTCATCTCCCAAAACTATTGGTGGACCTTTCGACATGTCAAGAGAGGAGAATTCCTCTTTTGTCGAAACCATATTTCTAGAAGCTGCAGAGTCTATGATGAAGCTAGGTGAGCTTGATGTGCCAGCAACCAAGGCATGTATTCTCTCTCTGTCCTCTAAATTTGATCATCCTTCCCTCTTATTATTCTCTAGGATTTGGGTCAACATGTCAATTTGCTTCTTCATACAAGAGCTCTCAGGATGATATCCCTTACTACAGTATGCGTACTTGCTCATTTCTCCTTTGTTCTTCTTCTTCTAGATGTTCTTCTTGGAACCTTAGGGCTCCTCTTGAGACTTGTTCTTGTCTCTCTTTTGCTCAGGTTTCTTTTTATCTTTTTTCTTGCTTTTTGAATCCATCCTTGAATCTCCAGCAACCAAATCTTGGTCTTTGGAAGGTTTCATGGTTCCCATCATCACCAACTTATCTTGTTCCTGTGTGAGGGATTCCATGAAATCTGCAAGCTTAGGCAACTTACAGGATTGAGATGTCAACTTGGTGGCATGGAAGGTTGAAAAAAACACTGAATAGTTAGGACCAAGCTTTGATAGTATGGCCAAAACTAGTTTCTCTTCCTTCTTTTCAATCCCACACTGTTTTAGCTGCAAAACAAGGGCTTTAAACTTGGAAAAATAGAGTTGCAAGAATTCGAAGCTACTACGACTCAAGGAGATTAGCTCAGTCTCAATTTGATGTCCTCCCATCTCATATGTATTACCAAAAATCCCTAAAATATTCTCCCACACTTCATTCGGTGATTTCAATCCATCAAGATGGAAGAGGAGCTCTCTTGAAATGCCTAGACACAAAATACCATAGGCCTCATCCCTTATGTTGTGCCATTTTATTTTATCTATAGTTGCATTGGGCTCTGCCTCAGTTTCCATAGTAACCCAATAGACACCTCTCGTTCTCAACAATATGTCCATCTCAACTTTCCACTCAAACAATTTGAATGGAGTCAAGATGATCTTCTGAGATTGGTCCATAGCTCAGAAACTGTGCCCTTCAGTCAGTAGAATATGCTCCTAGTCAAGATGTCAAAACTGAAATAGTAATATGGAAGGAGATAAATCAATATACAAAGGCTCTGATACCATGTGGAAATTGAACCCAAGATATAGAACAATTACACTCACAAAATTGCTAATCAAACATGCGAACTTAACATCAAAGGAGACTGGAATTGGAGCATAACACTAATATGTATTCAATAAGTGTACAATATCCAAACTTGTGAAGTAATAGGCTGCTGAAACATATAATTACATGAGAGATTCAAATGCATAAGTATTCCATTCAAAAAGGTCTAAAAGTAGGCTTACTAAATCTAGTCAAATCCCCCATAGGTGTATAAAGCAGTTTCCAAATCCACCAAGATGCTCACGATTTGTATAAGTCAAGTAGGCAAGCTAACAAGGGATGGAAAGACAACTCATACATGATTTTATTAGTATAAAAGGAGGGAGGATGATGTGGGAAAAAAACAAGTCAACTACACCTAGTCTATCTTTTCCTTTTTCCTAAATTTTCAATAAAACAGGCATCTTTTCAGAAAAAGCAAATATGCACTTTGGAGTATTTAGAATAAAGCATACATGCTTAATATGGTCTCTAGGAGGTTTTCCAAATGCTCCATGACTCATTTTTAGCCAGTGTTGACTTCTAAGACATGTAGAAGGAAACTAGCATAGAGTGGAATCTAGGAGACTAGGTAATAAGACAAAAAAGATTTAATTAATGTCTAAGGTAGGTAACTATGGGTTGATTATTCTAACAATAGCAGCTAGCTAGCTCCTTACCTCTAGCTCTTAAAAAAACTTCAAAACTTCATGAAATATATTACTAAATATTGCAAAAATACATGAAGTTGTTATAATAATCAACCAATAGTTACCTACCTTAGACATTAATTTAATTATTTTTGTCTTATTACCTAGTTTCCTAGATTCCATTATATGCTAGTTGCCTTCTACAAGTCCTAGAAGTCAACACATGCTAAAAATGAGTCATGGAGTGCTTGGGAAACATCTTGGAAACCCAATTTAACATGTTTTCTTTATTCCATATCCTCCAAAGCACATATCTGCTTTTTCTGAAAAGCTACCTTGTTTTATTATGATTTAAGGGAAAAGGGAAAGCTAGACTAGGTGTAGTTGACTTGTTTTTGGCCACATCATCCTCCCTCCTTTTCTCCAAATAAAATCATATATGAGTTTTCTTTCCATCCCTCTTTATCTTTCCCACTTGACTTAGCAAATTCGTGAGCATCTTCATAGATTTGGAAACTGCTTTATGCACCTATGGGGGATTTGACTAGATTTAGTAAGCCTACTTTTTGACTATTTCGAATGGCATATTTATGCAATCAATTCTGTCATGTAATGATATATTTCAGAAACCTATTACATCACAAGGTTGGCTATTATACACTTATTGAATACAAATTAGTGTTTTGCTCCAATTTCAGTCTCCTTTAGTGTGAATTTTGCATGTTTGATTATAAATTTTCTCAGTGTAATTGTTCTATCTCTTGGGTTCAATTTCCACATGGTATTAAAGCCTTTGTATATCAATTTCTCTCCTTACTTATTGCTATTGTAGGTTCGACATCTTGACTAGGCATGCATTCTACTGACTGGAGGGCACTGTTTCTGAGCTGTGGACCAATCTCAGAAGATCATCTTGACTCCATTCAATTTATTTGAATGGAAAGCTGAGATGTAGATATTGTTGAGAGTGAAAGGTCTCTACAAGGTGACTATGGAAACTTATGCAAAGCCCAATGTAGCTGCAGAGAAAATTAAATGGCACAACAGGAGGGATGAGGCCTATGGCCTTTTGTGTCTAAGCATTTCAAGAGACCTCCTTTTCCATATTGATGGATTGACATCACCTAATGAAGTGTGGGAGAAGCTATAAGATATTTTTGGAAATACAAATGAGATGAGAGAACATCAAATCGAGAATGAGCTGATCTTCTTGAGTCCTAGTAGCTTTGAATCATTGCAAATCTACTTTTCCAAGTTTCAGGCCCTCATTTTGCAGTTGAAATAGTGTCGAATTGAAAAGAAGGAAGAGTAACTAGTTTTGGCCATACTCTCTAAGCTTGGTCCTGACTATTCAGTGTTTGTTTCGACATTCCATGCCACCAAGTTGACAGCTCCATCCTAGAAAATTTCTAAGCTTGCAGAGTTCATGGAATCCCTCACACAGGAGCAAGATAAGTTGGTGATGATGGGAACCATCAAAACTTCCAAAAACCAAGATCTGGTTGCTGGAGATTCAAGGGAAGATTCAAAAATCAAGAAAAAATATAAAAATCCACCTGAGCAAAAGAGAGACAAGAATAAGTCTCAAGAGGATCCCCAAGGTTCCAAGAAGAACTCCCAGAAGAAGAAGAATAAAGGAGAAATGAGCAAGTGCGCATACTATAGTAAGGGCTATCATCCTGAGATCTCTTGTATGAAGAATCAAATTGACATGTTGACCCAAATCCTAGAGAAGAATAACATCTCCCTTCATGATTGCTCAAAGAAGAGGGAAGGAGGATCAAATTCAGAGGACAGAGAGAGATTACATGCCTTCGTTGTTGGCACATCAAGCTCACCTAGCTTCATCATAGACTTTGGAACTTCTAGACATATGGTTTCGACAAAAGAGAAATTATCCTCTCTTGACATGTCGAAAGTTCCACCAATAGTTTTGGGAGATGACTCTCTCACTGACAGTTTGGGGAAGGGAAGGATTGATATTGACCATGGTAAGTTCAATAATGTGTTGTATGTTCCAGGTCTTGCCTCTAATCTCTTGTCAGTGTATCAAATGACTCATACTAGGTATCCAAATAAGTTCATATCCTCCCCTGATGAAGTTGAAATCACTGAGATTTTGAATGGTAAATTCATAGCAAAAGGTGTTGTAGATCACACTTCGAAGGTATACAAGTTTTCCCATTTTCTACCCTATTCAAACCCCTCTCCTCTTCTGATTCATGCTAATGAAGCAAGCAAGATTTGGCATGAAATTTTTGGCTATCTTAACTACAAGTGTATTTTTGATTTGAGTGAAAAAGATATGGTCATAGGGTTAACAAAGATCAAGTTTTCTAAGGGAGTCTAACAAGGTTGTATTCTAGGAAAACACCCAGAGCACAAGTATGAGAAAGCTAGTCTTGAGAGAACCTATGCACCTCTTGAGCTGATCCATAGTGACATTACTGGTCCATTCCCTCATATGTCCATGAGACAAGAAAAATATGTACTAACCTTCATAGATGAATTTTCTAGGTATTGTTGGGTTCACTTCCTAAAGCATAAGTCTTATTTTTTTCACCTCTTCAAAGTCTTTAGAGCCTTGGTTGAAAACCAGTCTGGGAGAAAAATCAAGATCCTCAAATCTGACAATGGTGGTGAGTATGTCAATTCTAAGTTCATTCAGTATTGTAAATATGTAGGTTTTCAGATGCAACATTCAATCCCTTACACACCACAACAAAATGGTGTTGCTGAGAGAAAGAACAGAACACTGAAGGAGATGGAAACCTACATGATGGAGGCTAAGAATTTGCCACAAAATTTTTGGACCGAGGATATAAAATGTGAATCCTACATCCATAATAGTTTTCCTCATAAGTAGCTTGATGGTATGACTCTTTTCGAACCTTGGAGTGGGCACAAGCCAGATGTGACCCATTTCAGGATTTTTGGCTCAAAGGCTTGGGATAGAATTCCAACTGAAAAGAGGACGGATTTGCAGCACCAAAGCCAAGAGTTCCTATTTGTTGGGTATTCTGAAGATTCAGAAGGGTACAAACTGATCAACTTGAGCACTCACAAAACTTTCATTGAAAGAAGTGTTCAATTCCAAGAAGAGGATTTAGTAGCAGTTGAAGTTGGAGAGTCTTCTTCACCTCCAGATCCATTGATTGTAAGTGAAGAGACTAATGGGTTTGTTGATTCTGATAATTCTGATAATGATGATTTGATTGCATATCCTAACAGTCCTACAATACCAAAATTGGCATCAAAGACCATTCATGCAGCTTGGGAACTAGCCGGAAACCCTAGTGACACTAGGAAGACTAGATCTCAATTTGAGAGTGCCCTTCGTGTGAAAGATACTCTATTTAATGAGAAGTGATATATGATGGTTGAATAATATCCATATACATATGAATATGCAGCACATTATCCAAGATGGAAAACATCCATGAAAGAATAATTCATCTCGCTCCAGAAGAACAACACTTAAGAACTGGTTGATCTTCCCCCAAGGAGGAATATAGTTCAATGTAAGTGGGTTTTCAAGACTAAGTTTGTTGTTGATGGTTCACCTTTTAAATATAAGGAAATATTTGTAGCCAAGGGATACTCACAATTACATGTTATTTACTACAATGAAACCTTTGCACTAGTGGCAAAGATGGACTCCATAAAGCTAGCTCTAGCCATTGCATCTTCGAAGCAGTGGGGGGTACATCACATGGATGTGAAGTGTGATTTCCTAAATGGATATATCTCTGAATATATTTAAATGCAGCAATATAAAGGGTTTTTTTCTAATCCATCTTTAGTGTGCAGGTTAAAAAAATCATTGTATGGGCTCAAGCAAGCCCCGAGGGCTTGGTATGCCAAGATTGACGGATTTTTTCTATCACTGAGCTTTGTTCAATGAAATTCTAATCCTAATGTATATTTGGATATGATTCATGGTTATTTGATGATTATTTTCTTTTATGTGGAAGACCTTCTGATTACAGGAAGTTCAAAGAAAGAGATTGCCTCCTTGAAGGATGCAATGAACCATGCATTTTCTATGACAGATTTGGGATTGTTGAGCCAATTCTTGGGTCTCGAAATTGCTCAATACCAACATGAAATCAAAGTACATCAGTCCAAGTATTCTTTGGATTTGCTGAAAAATTTCAACATGAAATATTGCAAGCCAAGCAAGACTCCTTTCCTTTAAGGAGTTAAGCTTGAAGAAGTGGGTTCTTCTCCTATGGTAAATAATACACTGTATAGGCGGTTGATTGGGTGTTTTATTTATCTTACACACACTCGACCTGATCTATCTTATGTAGTTAGTGTGGCTTCAAGATACATGGATCAGCCTCATGAGATCCACTGAAGAGCAGCCAAAATGATCCTTAACTTTGTTCAAGTAAAACTCATGGGATCTTCTACAAAGAAAAATATGATCTTGATTTGATTGGGTTTACTGACAATGATTGGGTAGGTTTCAACGCATATCTAAAGTCTAAATCAGGATATGTGTTCATGCTTGCAGAAGGACCAATCATCTAGTCAAGCAAGAAGCAAAGTTCCATAGCACTCTCATCTACAGAAGTAGAGTATAGAGGAGTTGTAAATGTAGCAACTCAATG
Organism: Pseudotsuga menziesii; assembly: GCA_001517045.1. Taxonomy (NCBI): domain Eukaryota; kingdom Viridiplantae; phylum Streptophyta; class Pinopsida; order Pinales; family Pinaceae; genus Pseudotsuga; species Pseudotsuga menziesii. The sequence goes on from LPNX010241169.1 coordinate 44,245, forward strand.
TTTGTGGTTGCAGGGGATACTTGGAGAATGTTGTTTCGAATCAGAGATTCAACCTATTATCTACTGTGATAATTAGAGCACCATTAAAATATGCAATGATCTAGTTCAGAGATAGTGAATGAAGCACATTGAGATTCATATGCACTACATCAAACAGCTTGTGCATGATGGCACCATTGATCTACTCTTCTGTGCATCTTCAGAACAAGTAGCATACATCTCCACCAAATTTTTTTGTGAGAATACCTTTAGCAATATCAAATGACTATTAAGTATTACTGATCATGCTATGAAGCATGATTGATGACAAGATTTCCAAAATTTTGTTTTTTCCTGTCCATGTTTAAGGGAGGATTTTCCCATTGGTTTTTTTCCTGTTTCCTTGGTTGTATGGACAAGGAGTATGTAAAGGATGACTAAGTATTGTTTCTAGGCCCTATAGTTTTTTACATTTACTCATTAAATAAGGCTTAAGGGGGGGTGTTAGAATAATCAACCCATAGTTACCAACCTTAGACATTAATTTAATTATTTTTGTCGTATTACCTAGTTTCCTAGATTCCATTCTATGCTAGTTTCCTTCTACAAGGCCTATAAGTCAAAACATGCTAAAAATGAGTCATGGAGCACTTTGGAAACATCCTGGAAACCCAATTTAGCATGTATGTTGTATTCCAGATCCTCCAAAGCGCATATCTAATTTTTTTGAAAAGCTGCCTTGTTTTATTCTGATTTAAGGCAAAAGGAAAAGCTAGACTAGGTGTCACTGACTTGTTTTTTCCCACATCATCCTCCCTCCTTTTCTCCAAATAAAAGAATGTATGAGTTGTATTTCCATCCCTCTTTATATTTTCCACTTGACTTAGCAATTTTGTGAGCATGTTCATAGATTTAGAAACTGCTTTATGCACCTACAAGGGATTTGACTAGATTTAGTAAGCCTACTTTTTTACTATTTCGAATGGCATCTTTATGCATTCGATTCTCTCATGTAATGATGTATTGCAGCATCCTATTACTTCACAAGGTTGTCTATTTTACACTTATTGAATATAGATTAGTGTTATGCTCCAATTTCAGTCTCCTTTGGTGTGAATTTTTCATGTTTGATTAGCAATTTTGTGAGTGTAATTGTTCTATCTCTTGGGTTCAATTTCCACAGAAACAAACATGGATTGAAACACAATATTTAGAGAAAATTGGAATTGCATCATATTAATCTAAGAGGAAAGTGATTACAACCCTATAATGTGTGAATCCCTTTCTCCCTTTCTCTAAACTACCTCTCTCCATCAATGCCAATGATCAACGAAACTATGATGTGCAAGAAAGGTTCTATCTATGTTATTATTCCTCCTACATGCCTTTTCTCTCTAAGTTTTCCTCCTTAATTCACCTCACATGCCTTCTACTTATAGGATTGGGCTTTGAGCATCCCGTATTTGTTAATGAATGTGGGATTAGGATTTTTGCACATTCTCCTTATTTCCTTCAAAAAACTCACTTTCCTTAGTTTTTAGGAATTTCAACTTGACTTTCAATATTTCTAGGACAATTAATGCCCATGTTAGGAATTTTCCACTGTGTGAGTTATAGGAACTAGGATTTGGCCCTTAACTGGTCACGGACTTGGCCTATTTAGATCCACCTTGTCTTCAAACATTTCTTCACTTGTCGAAGTAGTGGTCAATTTGTTAAAAAAATTGATCTTCATGTTTCAGGCTAAGTAAAATATTTGTTTTAGACCAACACACTCAAAGGTGTTAATTTTATTGTTAACAAAGTGGGGGTGAGGGAGAGGGGGGTTAGTGTTTTGGGGGAGAACTTAGGTTTATTAGAGAGAAAGGGTGTATACGTGTACAGTGTGGGTGTTTGGGTTAGAGAGAGAGAGGGAGAGGTAAGGGAAGATATGGGTGAGAGATAGAGAGAGGAAGAGGGTGGGGTTATAGGTATAGAGAGTAGTAGAGTGAGAGAGTGAGAGAGAAAGACAGAGATAAAGAGAGTCAGGGATTGTTGGGGATTAGGGGGATTTGGTAGGGTTAGATGTGGAGTAGAAGGTGTTATTAAGGGAAGAATGAGTAGGGGGTGTTAGGGGGTTTTGGGGGTGTTAGGGGTTGGCGGGGTGTTATATTAATGTGGGTGTCTGCGGTTGTTGTAGAGGGGGTGTATTATATGTTTTCAGGGATTAGGAACATCGGTAATCATACCGTGTTTGCAATTTTTTTCACTAAAATGTGTACACCATATGTAACCAAATATATTGTTGGGTTTGGTGATGATAACATTGAAAGGTTGCGGTGGGTGCTAAGGGATTAGGGAAAGAATCAGAGGGGGGGTTAAAGGGATATAGAGAAATATGGGGGTATTAGGACATTGGTGGTAAGTGGAGTAGGGTATAAAGAGAGTTATATATGGGGTTATTTAGGGATAGCGAGAGGAGGGGAGAGGGAGAGGGAGAGGGGGTGTCATTCTTAGGTGTAGGTGGATGAGTGTGGGAGGGAGAGAGAGTGATAGAGGAGGATAATAAGAGATAAGGGGAAGAAGAGGGGAGGGAGAGAGATAATGATAGAGAGAGAGAGAGAGAGAGAGAGAGAGAGAGAGAGAGAGATCAATTGGGGGATGGTAAAGGGTTAGAAGTAGACATGGAGAGGGAGTCTTAAGGGGTTATATGTAGAGACAAAGGGGTTGTAAGGAGATTAGGGGTAGGTGGAAAAACAAGGAAAGAGTGTGAGAGAAAGGATAATTAAGGGTTAGGGAGAATCAGTAGCACCGAGCAAGAGGGGGGCATTAGGTTAGGTGTATGTGTAGGAGTAGGGGATTGAGAGAGACTGATAGAGGGAGCTAGTATGAGTTGGGAGAGAGAGAGAGAGAGAAGTGAAGTGGTGTGTTAGGGGGTGTGGTAAGAGATAGAGCGTAAGGTTTAGGTGTAGGAAGATGAGCCGGGGAGTGAGAGAGGGGGTTAGTAAGATTTAGGGGGAAGAGAGAGGGAGAGATAGGTATTAGGGTATGGTAAGTGGTTAGATGTATATATAGAGGGGGAGTGCTAAGTGTTAGAGTTAGGGAAAGAGGGTGGTGTTAAGAGATTGGGGTTAAGAAGATCAAGGTATAAATAGAGTGTTGGTCATAGCGATGTGTGTAAAGTATGGTCCACAAGTTTTGAGAAATCAGGTTGCATAGTGAAAAAGGTTGCGACGGATCGAAGAAATAATTAGTCAAATCTGAAATTTTGGCCAATTTTGGGGGAAACATTAAACATAAGGGGTGATTTAGTTAGAAACGATGTCCACTTATGGGAAGTGGAAACAGGATGTAAACCCAGCCATTAGAGCCTATAAAAATGTAAATTAGATTATTGAGTAGGCTAGTTGTGAGTTGTTTTAGTTCTTCATATTTTGGGTAAGAGTTGGTTAGAGTAAGTTTTGAGAGAATCTATAACTTTGTATGTTATAGTGCAAATGAAGAATAAGATTCATGAAGGGTATGTAATGATGATCGACAAGTTGTGTGCATGGACCTAATGTAAAGGTGACTTGGAGTGATGTTTACAATTTATGTGCATAAACTAAAGCGTTAAAATATGAATTATTGCAAATGAAAAGTGCTTTTGTGGTTTTTTTCCGTATTGGTTTCCAAGTTAAAACATTTGTCTCAATGGTGTATATTTATTTTATGTTTGAATCTTGTTGATTTTGTTGTGGCTGATAATTCTTAAGATGAAATGGAATAATAGTACTGAGAATGTGGTATATGTGATATATATATATATATATGTGTGTGTGTGTGTGTGTGTGTGTGTGTTTTATATAATCATGTTATATTTTGATGATTGTTCACCTATCTACATGGTTGGGTATTCTATTGAGTTTTTCCATGGAAAAATTCCCTTATGCCTCTATGGAAGCATGTTTCCTGTAGTCCATATAGGTATTTCAAGTGAGACTTCACTTGCATCATAAGTGTTTCCAATGGGGTTATGCTCTGTCAATCCAATGACTTGGGTTTTGTTTCTTGAGGTGGAAGGTTGAACCTAGGCTATTCAAAGTGATCCAAAAAATGGTTCCATTGCAGGAATCGAGATCATTACAAAGGGGAAATGTTTTGGCACCCGATGGTTGTTCACCTATCTGCATCATTGGGTAGTATGTCGAGTTCTGTCATGAAAAAATCCCTTTATTTCATTATGTAAGCATGGTTCCTATAGTCCATATAGGTATATCCAATGAGACTTCACTTGCATCGAAGGTGTTTCCAGCGCGTTTATGCTCGATTGAGCCAGTGATTTGGGTTTTGTTGCTCAGGATGGAAGGTTGAATCTAGGTTAGTAAAATTTGTTATAGATGATTTTACCACACTTGGTAGATCACACTTTTACAGCCTTATACGTCCCTCAGCAGAATCTTTGGAACACCTTTGCTTGAAATATACTTTGATTATCCAATAAATCCGTTAAAAACACACTTGTTTATTTCCATACGTGGGTTTTATCTTAAAATTTGTGTGTACATGCATCTTACTCTAGTATAGCCTGTGTACATTAGGAAATGTGCATAAAAAATAAAATATTTGGAGTTTTCCTCAATGAGTCCCGAATAACTTGACTCTTGGCCTTTCATATTCCTGGAAACGCTTTGACTCAACCCTTCATTTCCTATTGAAAGGATAAATATTGAACCTCTTGGATGCATTAGAGGAGAATAACATTTGAGAGCAAGGAAACTATAGTTCATTGTTTCCTCATCAATATATGCTTGAGTCTGCATCCCTTTTTCCTTTTGAGCACACATTGTCGCTATTCCCAAGCTTTCCATTGTCTTGTGATATTTCCATTGAGATGGAGGATTGAAGTGGTGGAGGACTTGGTTTTTCCATTTCGAGAAGGTGCCAACAGAGTTTGTCACTATTATCTATGTTCATTTTTAAAAGAAATATCCATTTCTTGTCTAGTACATGTGTATGACTATGAATATTTTTATCCATGGATTTATTTGTATTTGATTATACATGTTGGATTTATATATGCTAGAGTACGCATAACACTTAACATATATCATGCTTTCTTTTTCCATTGTTATTGAGGATGAATTGTAGGTAAAATATTTCCTGAAAAGCTCAACATGGATCTACTACAACCATCTGGAATAAGGTATGTTCAGTATACCTTAGTGTTAGTGGCATTTATCTCTCTTTCATATTGAAATGGAATGATTTATGGTGTCATTCAGTCTATTATGTTCTACCCTAATCCATAGGAAGTTTCTCTCTGTAACAGAAATGGCGACTCCACTGGGGATTTATTTTTGGTGAGGTTTGGGTGCATCATTTTATTGACTTGCTCTATGTTTCTTCTTGTTTTTGTGTCGCATTTTGTAGTGTGTTAATCCATTGATAGTCCCCTAGAGTGGTTTGACACATGGATTTCTTTTTACTACCTTCTTCTCTGTATATGCGGGTCAGACACTATATAGTCACATATATACATGGGCAGTACACTTCCTAGTCACATACATACTCTATTGTTCTTTGAACAGTCATGTACATCCTTCCTTTTGGTTGATTTATTGATGTGGGAAGTTGTTGGGTGGGTTGTGAGTGTGTCTAAGTCTTCTTGGGTTCCTATATTGTCTGTTGACTGCTCCTTTTGCGACCAGAAGCCCCCTTTTTTGTTAATTTTCTTTCTTTGAAAATTTTCCTAGTTGGTTTATCTCCTTTTTGTTTTTCCATTAGTGCATTATTCTTTTGGTCTCATTTTCTTGCTTGGATTGTTTTTTCTACTTGTTGCAGATGCTGAGAAATTTAGTTACTTTTATCTCATTTTCATTCTTTTATATTGAAAATACAAAATAGTTACATAGTTACATTCTTACTTGCATCTCACATATGGATTTAAGGAGGTACTTGCATTGGATTTATTGGATGATAGTTGTTTTTAGGGTTTCATATAGGAAGGATTGCATTTGTATTTGGAAAGGAATGGTTTATTGTGCATTTCATGCAGTGGCATACCCCTTTCTTCATATTTAAATACAAATTGCACTTAGCATTGTTTGTTAGGTGTGCATATTTATTTCATTTCTAAGTCATAGCATCACTATTTTCGCGCTCATTACCCTTGAGTAAACACAGAACTTGAAATCAATACTTTAACTTAAAATTGATTACACATTTTTATTTGATAGAGGTGAACCAACAAGCTTAGGTTGTAGAGTCTTGGAATAGGGTTCTGTGAGTAAATGTTTCCAAGACTACAAAACAAAACATTTAGGTGTTTGTCCAGGTGAGAAGAGAAATACTTGATATAATTAGTGTTCTTAGGAGGATCCTCTTACATAGGATTTAAGCACGAGACAACGTACACATTTGTGGTAGGGATAGCCCCTTGCCACTCTCTATGCAGCGCTGAATATATTTCTAGGATCTTATTTGTATCTGGGGGATTTTGAGGTACCTTTGGTGCTGTCGAGCTTCAGGATTTGTTACCCTTCCCATACGGTAGATCCCACCTGTGATTGTCTGCCTGAGAATTGGTTATATTGGGGTGACCTTTTTTTCCTTACCTAGGTATCACATAGGGTACTTACGGAGGTTATTCTGTGAGTGTCCTGGTAAGGTAGGGGTCAGGAAGCATAGTCGCTTTATGCATTGAAGATGAGGGCCATAATAATTCGTTGCACACCTCCTCTTGTAGTGTATGGGAGTATCGAGAATCTACTGGGTGAGACATACCTTCTACATTCGAGAGCTCATTTATCCTCTCTCTTAGCTTGTTTGCATCTGAATTAGATTTTCTTAGGGGTGTGCTCTTTGTGTGCTAGATGGATTTAGGGATCGCGGTTACTTGAGTATATTTATGTTCTCTTGAGTTTTCCCTTTTATGTTCGACATTCCTGATATCACTACTAGTATCATGTCACATGCTCTAGGTCCTAGTGCGGACCCTGGTCTTGGAATGGGGGGAACCACAACCCCTTACCTTACTCATAGATTTTGGAGTGGTCATATTCCACCCTCTACTCCATTTGTGGGAGGATTTTCACTTCCTTCACCCAATATTAGCACTAGTGTTCATTCTCACAGGGGTGGTAGTGGATACATGAACATTGGGTCTACACCTTACATTCCTTCTTATGTACCATCATCCACCACATTGTTTTATTTGAATGAATTTTTCATGAAAAATCCTCCCTATATCCTATAGTTTTGAATATTTACTAACTGTTTCCAGTAGCTTTGGAATAATATTATTGTCATGTAAGTTCCATTTTTTGTACACTCTCTCTGAGGTCTTCACCCATTCGTTCCTATTACAGGTATATTTTCGAACTTGCATATAGGATAGGATCACATTTTTGCTTGCATTATGCATTTCCTTATGACCATGTTGCTTTAAATATAGGTACAAACCTACTTCATAATTTTATATAACCATCACATTGCTACTAGAAGTGGAATTATGTATGTTGTAGAGCCTTCCTATTCATGGGTGCCCTAGTTAGATCCCACTTTTTCATTTGGTGCCAATGTTGTTAGCTTTTCATCATATAAGCTAGCATTATGATCTTAGGATATTTTTACTGAGAGAATAACAAGCACAACAATAAAACATAATCACATCACAAGAGACAAGAGACAAGAGACACAAATAGTTTTCCTCGAGGAAACCATAAAGGAGAAAACCCCGCAACTTCCTCAGAGATAGAATCAACACCAAAATAGTAAAATCCCCAAAACAATAAGATGCACTCCCGACAGCAGTAGTATTCTTCTTATCTATTCCCAGTGTATTTCCTTCCTCACTAATGCACCACACTCGAGTGAGAGAGTGATGTGTTGCAAGTGTTATAAATAGAGAGGATCACTCTCTATTTATATTCTTTCATTCACTTGAAGTGCACTCCAACATGTCGGCCTCACTTAACAATTACTTACTAGAGCTGACATCTCTAGGAGTGTCTAATAACCCTAGTGCCCCACCACTTGTGGGGACTTTGCCTCCTCCAACCAATATGAGGGTAAAAAAATGGTGGGGACTATTTCCCCGACTTACAATGACTCACCTAGGGTCGACTTCACTAGGATAGTCTAATAACCCAAGGGCCCCACAGCTGTGGGGACTTTAACCGTTAACCAATAGGAGGGTTACCCATAATGACTTGACATGACTTTCTCATTATAGAAACATCCTAGAATAAACATCGGGGTATGAAATGGCTCAAATACATTACAATACATCCCAGAATGAACATCGGGTTACAATAGATAAGAAATACAAGTGAATACATTCCGAAGTTACAATTACATCAACACTCCCTTTTAACTAGGAAGGTATTCGCTCGACATAATTTATCAGCACAAGTCTTCTTCTCTGTATCATTTTGGTCATCGTCAGGTCTTCTTCATCTTCAAGTCATATTCATTTGTAATCATCTTCATTTGGATTTGGATCATCACTTGATCTGGATCATCATCACTGAATCTGGATCATCACTCGATTTGGATCATCATGGAACATCACCACTGGATCTGGATCATCTCTCAATCTGGATCAACATCACTGGACTGGATCTGGATCATCACTGCTAGAACATCATCACTGGATCTCGATCATCACTCGATCTATATTATCGCTGGCTATCATCACTGGATCTCAATCATCACTCAATCTGGATCATCCCTATTGCTATCTCATGATTCTTCTCGTCACAGGAATTTCTATAGAGCCAGTCCTTTTTCATACTGAATGTATCATCTCAGAGCTGGTCCTTTTTCATACCAGATGAGGCAGCTACTCAGAGCTAGTCCTTTTTTATACTAGATGAGTCTTCCTAGAGCTAGTCCTTTTTCAAACTAGATGAGGCATCACAGAGCTGGTCCTTTTTCATACCAGATGTGGCATATACACAGAGCTAGTCCTTTTTCAAACTAGATGAGTCTTCCTAGATCTAGTCCTTTTTCAAACTAGATGAGGCATCACAGAGCTGGTCCTTTTTCATACCAGATGTGGCATCTACACAGAGCTAGTCCTTTTTCAAACTAGACGAATCTTCCCAGAGCTAGTCCTTTTTCAAACTAGATGAGGCATCACAAAGCTAGTCCTTTTTCATACCAAATGTGGCATCCTAACAATGGAAGTAACCAATCCTCTCACCATGTTGGAATGGCACAACACTTATATCTGACCTGCTCGTCGGAATGGCCAACACTCACATCTGACATGGAAGGAAATTAATCTTTTAGCCATGACAGAATGGTTCATCCCTTACATATGATCAAGTGGGAACACATCCCTCTGTCACATCAAAATGGCTACTCAATCCTACATTGAGTGATCCTGGTAACTAAGCAGGTGCTTCCATTCCTAGAATGGAAATTGCCCTTACATCTGTCCTACTCGACAGAATGGCCAGCACTCATATCTGTCATGGAAGGGAGCAACCCTATCACCATGATAGAATGGCTCAGCCCTTATATCTAACCTACTCGTCAGAATGGCTATGGATCTCAGCACTCATATCTAACATGGAAGGAACCAATCCTCTCACCATGACAGAATGGCTCAGCCCTTACATCTGACCATGGAAGGAACCAATCCTCTCACCATGTCAGAATGGCTATGGGTCTTATCACTTTCTCTTGGAGGAAACCTCAATCTAGAGAACACCAAGTCTCTCCCTAAAGTACTCAAAATTCAGCCTAGCCAATGGCTTCATCAATACATCAGCTATCTGTTCCTCTGTCGCAACATACTGGAGCTTCACTGCTCCTCTCTACACCATATCCCTGATATAGTGATACTTGATCTCAATATGCTTCGACTTGTCATGGAACACTATATTCTCTGACAACTTCACGCAACTCTGGTTGTCACAATGTATACAAGTAGCATCCAACTGGAGATCAAAAATATCAGACAGTAGCTTCCGCAGCCATACTACCTCACAACTACCTGAACAAGCTGTGACATACTCTACTTCAGCTGTACTCAATGCCACATAGGATTGCTTCCTGCTAAACCAAGAGATCACACTTGATCCCATACTGAAGCAACACCCTGAAGTACTCTTCCTGTCGATGGCACTTCCTGCCCAATCTGAATCAACATAACCCTCCAGGTTAATCTTCTGATTCACATCATACTTGAGTCCATAATCAACTGTACCCCTACATGCTTTGCAACCATCAGGTGAACCTGTCTCAATGTGTTCATAGCAAAACAAATATCTGGTCTCAGGTACATCAAGGACCCAATCATCTGACGACACATCGTAGAATCAACTGACTCTAATGAAGCATCACTCAATAGCTTCAGGTTCGATGCCATAGGTGTGGCCATAGCCTTACAGTCCATCATCCCAAACCTCTTTAGGATCTCTATTGCATACTTCCCTTGTCCAAGGAAGATTCCATCTATACTCTGCCACACGTCCATGCCTAGAAAATAGTGCATTAACACATAACATGAGCATTACTAGTCTTCCACCATCAACCTTGAAGCAAAGGTTGGAATTCACTTTACTCTCAATAAAGCCTAGAGTCATCAGTAATATGCCCATCCTGTCGTACCATGTCGAACCTCAAGATATTCTATAGTCACACCCTCTGAAGCAAAGCATCATACTCCCTCTGTCTTCTGTGCTCTATGCACTAAAAACATTTTGTACCGGAGTGACAAGTAGTTTCCTATGCTACTAATATTCTATGTGACCATCTAGTGTATAGACTTGCATCTTCAACCTTGTAGCAAAGTTTAAGATCTTTATCAATCTCATCATGTATGTGTTTCAACTCTTACTGGCTGCAAATGTCTCTTCGTAGTCTAGGCCTTCCTTTCGTGAGAAGCCTCGTGCTATGAATCTTGCTTTGTATCCCACGATGTTTCCATCTATTGCATGATGGAATTATGAACTTCTCTTCAGGTCTCGATACTGCGCCCTGACATCATTCTTCTTGAACTGGTCTTCCCTTTATTCTTGGTGGCTGGAAGGTTCTGCATCAATGATGTCACTACACTCATCATATTATTCTTTGTCTTTGAACTGTTGTCACTTGTTCTTCGAAACAAGTCTTCATTCTTCTTTGCTTGTAGGTGATTATGTATGCGGTCTTTCCTACAAGTCAAATGCATTTGTATGGTTAGAACATTTCATAAGGGGTATTCATACTAGAAAATACTTATGCATAAATATATGATCATGCAACTACTTTAGCCAATACAACATTCATCCATATCTCACTGAAACTTTCTAGATACCTTCCATCTCTACTAGGACAACATTGAGATTTTGCACTAATCCAATATGTCAACAAAGAGGTTTCATTCTAGATAAGTAGCAATGGAGAATTTGTATAGCACCATGAGCTACTTACTCATCACATACATATTAGTAGTATACTATCATTAATGCAAACATTCTATCATGCATAATACATTAACTGAATATAAACAAATGCATAACAAAACAATATCATGAAATGAAAATTGAATACTTATCTTTATTTGTTTCATGGGTAGACTCATTCTTGAGCCTTCAGCTTCATCATCTTCTTCATTCATGATAGCATCATTTCTTATCCAAATGCTAGGATGGATAAGAAGTTCTTCAATTGTTGAGTTCTTCATATTCCTCATCGCTTGAGGGATCTTCTTTGGATGGTGAGAGCTTGATCTTCAATTGCTCCCATCTTCTCTTCTCTTCTTATGAGTCAATATTCTTCTTCTTCTCGAAGTCTTCTGAAAGTAATCACTTCCTTCTGGCACTCATTCCTTGCATGAATGAATCACATGATCCTGGGAGTCCATTCAAGGTGGCTATAACCACTTCTTCATTCTTCACTTCTTCTTTTACTACTTCAAGTTGTTCTTTGATTTGAGAGACTCTTATGACTGCATGGTCTTTGCATTCTGGATCTTCACTTCCTTCAACTGGTTTCTTAAGGTCATATTCTGATCTATGTTCTTTCCTTCAAATAGCTTGGTCAAGGAATCAAACATCATCGGTGTCTTTATGGAAGACACTTGTAGTACAAGTTGATTCATGACTGAATCGGCAATGATCTTCTTGGCCTTGACCAAGTTCTTCTTGTGTAAGGCTTCTAGCCTCACCTCCCTCTAAAACTAGAACCTATATACCCATGTAGGTGTCCAATCCATTTTCTTCACTGAGATCATATACTTCTAGGCTTGGAAGTTGTCAACGTCACCAAGCTTATCATCAAGCTGATGTGATAGATCACTTTGAAATGAGAACCTCAAATGAAAATAGCAAAGAGTTAGATCTTACCAATTTGAGGTGTCCGTCCTGGTTCCGGAGCTGGTTGAACTAGGGTTTGTCACAGAAACCCTAATTTTCAAAACTTGGAATATTTTAGATATTATTGGATATACATATAGATCTCTTCAAATGGAGCTGTCCAATGTACTCCTTTTCTGAAAATAGTGGAGGGAAGCTCTCGGAACAGGAAGCCCTAGATTTCCAATTTCTTCTACAGAAATGCCTGTTACTGTTTCTATGATATCTCTAAAATTACGAATCCTCTATGTCTGAAATTTCACATTGAGGTAACCGCGCCTGTCCTTGATCTAACAACATAGGTTTTATCAGAATTGGTTTCACCATTTTGGATTTATGATCCTTTTCCCAAGGTTACCTATTACAGGACTGTTCAGAACAGAGAAGTTGTACGACATGCCACGTGTCCCTGGTTGATATTCTGAGTCTGATATTTGGACCACCAAAATAATAGTCTATTCTATTTCTGGAACATCTTCAGGGATTCCATATGGACCTTTGCATCCCAAGATATTGCAATTCTCCCCAGGTTTCCTATTTAGGGATGAATTCTGAAAGAGGCTGGAACCCTAACTTGGAGGGATCATATCTCCCAGAATATAGCGAATCTGAGGCTGATTTATGGACACAGTGTTCACCATGATTTTATCTTTGGCCTCTGCAATTTTCAGTATCTGTGACTACGCCAACCTCGGAATATAGCGACTGTAAAAAAACTTATCAGTTTTAGTATTTAGGGTTTTTCCTAGCTCGGGGTCAAACTAGGGTTTGACTTTCCTGGAGTTGTACCCAACCAAATTTATTGATCCAGGTCTCTAAACTTTGGCTTTGATGAGGATAAAAATCCTATGCTAGTCTCACTCAAAAATTCTTCTTCTATATAAAGCCCTAATTTCTACATCGAAAACTGAAAATGCTCAGAATCAAATTCCACTTCGACAGAAAGATGCACCCTTCAATGGAGAGTCAACCTAGCATACTTTTGCTGATGGATTGTGGAGAGAGAACCAAAAAGTAATAATACCTAGCTTCTGTAGCTGCACAATGTATTCTTCTCAGGTTATCTCTGATACCATGTTAGTTTTTCATCATATAAGCTAGCATTATGATCTTAGGATCTTTTTACTGAGAGAATGACAAGCACAGCAATAAAATATAAGCACATCACAAGAGACAAGAGACAAGAGACACAAAGAGTTTTCCTCGGGGAAACCATAAATGAGAAAACCCTGCAACTTCCTCAGAGATAGAATCAGCACCAAAATAGTAAAATCCCCAAAACAGTAAGATGCATTCTCGACAGCAGTAGTCTTCTTCTTGTCTAGTCCCAGTGTATTTCCTTCCTCACTAATGCGCCACACTTGAGTGAGAGAGTGATGTGTTGAAAGTGTTATAAATAGAGAGGCTCACTCTCTATTTATATTCTTTCGTTCACTTGAAGTGCACTCCAACATGTCGTCCTCACTTAACAATTACTTACTAGAGCCGACATCTCTAGGAGTGTCTAATAACCCTAGTGCCCCACCACTTGTGGGGACTTTTCCTCCTCCAACCAATAGGAGGGTAACACAATGGTGGGGACTATTGCCCTGACTTACAATGACTCACCTAGGGTTGACTTCACTAGGATAGTCTAATAACCCAAGGGCCCCACAACTGTGGGGACTTTAACCCTTGACCAATAGGAGGGTTACCCATAATGACTTGAGATGACTTTCTCATTATAGAAACTTCCCGGAATAAACATCGAGGTATGACATGACTCAAATACATTACAATACATCCCGGAATTAACATCGGGTTACAATAGATAAGAAATACAAGTGAATACATTCTGAAGTTACAATTACATCAACACAATATTATTCCTTTAGGTATAGGAGTCCCTTACAATCATGACATGTCTTTGAGCAAGAGCCTCGTATTCTCACTTAAAATATATGTTGTCCCTCTCCCACATGGACTCCCATTTATATCAAGTAGTAATTTCATTTCATGCATTTTCTTTCCGTATTGCGCTTTATCTCAGATCCCTACTTCAAAGTTATAATCCATATACCCTGATCTTGTCTCAATCCTATCCAAGAAGATCCCTTTTATATATATTTTGCAGCTTGATCATCCCTTACCGAGAGAAGACATCCTCCTAGGTGTCCTTATCCTGCACATGCTTCCTTGCATTGAGAATAGGTATGTTCCACTACTTGAAACTATTTTTCTTTCCCACGACACTCGTCTCCTCGTAATTACGTACTATAACTACATTTATTATTTTTCAAGATTTCTAATTTGAAAAATTACAAAAAGAATTTTAAAAATATAAAAAGTCGAACGGGAAATGATATTACTTTTGGAATATGTTGAGTCATGTCTCCTTCAAACATAGCACTGTACACTCCATCTAATGGTTTGGTTATTAGTATGACTTTAGGAGATATACTCGTTATTATGAGTTTTCTCCACCAAATGGTTATGATTCCAGTACCTATGGAGCCTCGGTCGATACCTCCTGTGTCGCAGATATGTCCCAGTTTCCATGTTTATCCTATGCTTCCTATCAGACACCTATTCCTTATGCTCTTATTTGAAGAAAGTTTTATCTTGAGTCGGTCGTTCCCCAGTTATCTTGTCTTTGCTTGTTGGTCATTTTTGATACAACTACTAGTTCATGCACATCTTGTTCATCTAATTTCTTCCAAATAGCCATCATTCCTAAGTACCTCTTATTGGTTAATGGGGGATGCCTTAATTCCCTCCTTCTAGCAGATTCCATTCCATCAAATTTAGATCATTTGTTTGGGAATAGGAGTATATATTCCATTGAGTTCCTTGAGACTTGCAGTCATCTACGGAAAGTCCTCTCTCCATCGACAGTTTTGGGAATACATCAATGTCCCTTGATCAATGGATTATTTCAAGTTTTCGACTTCATCACATCTATTCACACTTGTTTGATTGCACTATGTACCTTGATTCCCATTCTCATTATCGGTTGGATATCTTGCATCTGTTAATAGTATAGATCAATTATCATTAATTAGATGATGGACCATCATGTTTGACCTTGACACATTTATTTGTGTGATGGGACATGTACCAGTAGCATTTTGCGGAGAATACCTCTGAGCTTGGTGGCATCCCACATATGATACCTCCTTGATCATGCAAGTATTCATGAGATTTCATCTCTCATGCCCAGATTACAGTGTATTATCAGATATCTTCATCCATTATGGAGATCTTGTTCACTATATATTGTACATGGAGATGACCACATGTGACATGTGTCTATTATGGCTATTCACGGCCATTGTACTCTTATGTATTTGGGACTTCTACACTGTATATTTTCAGTCACATGCTGAGATTTATCATTGTATTGTACTTATGAGTGGTTGGTTCTTCCACCTCAGTCTTCATTACTCCACTTCTGGGATGGATATAATGTATTTCAGCCATCATGTTACCCCTCTCACCTCACACGTTAGGGGACATCTGTTATAGCTGATTTTACCAAACTTGGTAGATCACACTTTTATGGCCTTACATGTCCCTCTATATATTATTTGGACCCCCTTTTCTTGAAATATACTTTGATGATCCAATAAATCCCTTTAAAAATACATGTTTATTTCCATACGCAGGTTTTAGCTTAAAATCCATGTGTACATGAGCTTTCTCCACTGTGTCCCGCGTACATTAGGAAATGTGCAAAAAAAATAAAATATTTGAATTTTTCCTCAATGGGTCCCAAATAAATTAACTCTTGGCCTTCCATATGCCCAGAAATGCTCCGAATCGACCCTCCATTACCTATTGAAGGGCTATATATTGAGCCACTTGGATGCATTAGAGGAGGAGAACATTTGAGAGAAAGGAAACTATAGTTCATTGTTGCATCATTCATATATGCTTGAGTCTCCATCCCTTTGTCCTTTTGAGCACACATTGATTCTCTTCCCAAGCTTGTCATTGTCTTTTGAGCTTTCCATTGAGGTGGAGAATTGAAGTGGTGGAGGCCCAGGTGGAGGACTCGGTTTCTCCATTTCAACGAGGTGATGATAGTGTTTATCACTATTATCTATGTTCATTATTAATAGAAATATCCATTTCATGTGTATGACTATGAATATTTTTATCCATGGATTTAGTTGTATTTTATTATACATGTTGTATTTATATATGCTAGAGTAGGCCTAACACTCGACATATATCATGCTTTCTTTGTTCGTTGTTGTTGAGGATAAATTGTAGGTACAAGAATGGTTGAAAATATCAACGGGAATCTACTACAGTCATCTAGAATAAGGTCTGTTCAGTATCCCTTAGTGTTAGTCAAATTTATCTCTCTTGCATATTAAAGTGGATTGATTTCTAGTGTCATTCAGTATATTGTGGTCTACCCCAAGCCATAGGAAGTTTTTGTCCATAACAAAAGTGAGCCAAAAAATGGTTATGTTGCAGGGACTGGGATCATTACAAATGGGACATTTTTTGGCACCTGACGAATCTAGAGATCTAAAATTGGGTAGGATGCAAATCTAGAATATTTTCACAAGAAGAAAGTAAGAGGTCGTGGTTGATTCCAACAGAATGGCTAGAAAGTTGTGTTTACTCAGGTATTCACAAAATATTCTTTATTGAATTTCATATTGCATTGTATGAATATTTGGTGAGGTTAGAAACTCTGAGAACAAATTTTCAAGGCAGAGAGCCCAAAGAATTGACTCCTCAGCTAATCTGATGGATGGAGAGTGTTAGTAATCCTATCTCTAGGTTTGTTGACTTTTGGGTCAATAAAATTTTGGAAGGATATATTACTAATGTTATTGTTGACACTATAAAATCATATAGTGAATCGGAGAGAGATTTCTTCCAAGGACCTCGAGTCTAATATCTGAAATCCCTAAAGTTGTGGATCAAAATGTTAGTATGGAAAAAAGGAATCCTAAGGATGGATTATGATGATTAAATCATTGTGCGTGGAGGACATGGGCTGTGATGGAAGGAAGGCCTGAACCATATGGACATATTAAGTTGATATGCTTCCAATCGATATTGAGACTATTGAAGAGGGTGGTTTCCTAAGGAGTGGAAGAATATTTTGGTCAAGAAAAAGGAGAAGAAATGTAAGAGGGAGAGAGTTGTAGTGCGACTGAAAGATAATAATATGAGTTGGTCCCATAGTTCAATGAAGAATCTTGTGATGAAGAGGAGGAATATCGACTTATTTTTGAAGAGGAATAAGAGGTGTAAGATCCATACCAAGTCCAATCCTATGGATACCCACAACTCCACATACATATTCAACATCAGAGGTAAGACCCAAAAGTATTTCAAAGTGTATTGTTTTGTCAAATCAAAGTAATAGTAATATCCAATATAGTGGTGATGGATTTCCTACTTGTGGAACATTTAATTCAAGTTTATGAGTACCGCAAGTACACAGGATGTCTAGGGGAGACATAAAATTATTTATATTCTATAGGAATGGGTTTGAATACCCTGAGAAACATTGGTACCTATGTCAATCCATTTGGACTATACAATAGGTCCAAGATGAGGCCATAAAAAAGGACCCAGATGATCTAAACCTCTAGGGGTTGTCCAATCGTTTGGTACATGAATTTTTATGTGCTTCCAATGAAAACCCCTCAGAAATCACATTAGAGGAATTTTGAGGTCTAAAATGGGCCTCCTAAGGAAAAAAATAAAATAATAGTTAAAATAATAAAATAATATTTATTAATTTTGGAGGAAAAAAGAAAAAAACTACTTTTTGTGTTCGCATTTTCGACATATCTCCCTATTTTTTAACTCAAATTTCGATCAAGAGAGGTCATTGGATGCAAAATTTGATTCCGCATCCAACGAGTACCCACAGTGCATACTTTGGATAGACCTCGCTACCCCAAAAACAAAAAATACCTGAAAAAATGTGATGATGATTTCATCATCACATTTTTTCAGGTATTTCTTGTTTTTGGGGTAGCAAGGTCTATCCAAAGTATGCAGTGTGGGTACGCATTGGATGCGGAATCAAATTATGCATCCAATGAACTCTCTTGATCAAAATTTGAGTAAAAACACAGGGAGATATGTCGAAAATACGAACAAAAAAAGTTGTTTTTTCTTTATGACAAATATGTCAATTCAACCATTATGGTTGACTCATTTTATTGGAATTCTATTGGTTCTTGAATTCCAACTCACAAGAACTTATCGTTGGTGCATTTTCTTATAAGGCCCATTTTAGACCCAAAATTTCCTCTAATGTTAGATCAGATCCAGTTTAGGCTAGTAGATGAATTCAAGAATCCCAAGTCTGAGTCACAATGCATCATAGAGTTAAATAATATCAAGAAAATGTCAACTCATTCTATCTAGTATTTCAATCAGATGTTGAATACCCTTATGGCCAAGGTCAGTTTCAAAATGTGTGACGTCCAACACAAATAATGGTTCATTTCTTCAATGTTACCACATATTTGTGTTCCCCCGATGCAACAAAATATCATAACGTAGATTGAAACTCTTGATATTTCTATGAATTTGGAAGCATCACCAATTGGAGAAGCGTATGTGGAAATGATGCAAACTCAGTCACAACTAGCTACTCTAAAATTTAAAATACAAGATATCAAGTAAGGAAAATAAATCCATGAGGAATTCTGGTGTACAAGATGCAAACATTAAGGGCATCATAAGGATTCATGTCCATCCTTCCTGTATTATATTGCATCAAGAGAACTGAATCCATTAATTTCACAAGGGATTCTAGCGTTTCGAGTTTGATAAACAAGAGGCCATCGTTCAAAAGAATGTCATTATCTGCAGAAGATAGTAAGTAGACCTACTAGCTTATGTTGTAAATTATGTCGATTTGTAGGACATAGCGAAAAAGAATACAGATCATACTAGTTGCTGCAGGAGAATATAGTAGACACATATTTAATGAAAATTTTCTAGTAGATGCAAGCTGAACTAGCTCATGCACAATTCCCTTAGCTAAGGAGTGTGGTAATTTTAGAGGTCGAGGGCAAGGAGGAGGATTTGGTTGAGGGAGAGGATAATTTTTTTTCTTTTATTACGAAAATATAAGAAATTATGCTTGAGACTTCACTAATCCTACATCGACATTCTCATATTGTAAAGTGTTGGATCATATTATTGAAGAGTGCATGAATCTTATTGCTAAGTGGTAGGCCAGAATTACGGGGAAACAGAACCCACCTCCAAATGCAAATCATAATGTTCAGAATATTTCTATCGAGCCCTGCGAACCTACTACTGTTTTTTTAACAAGGGGTGGTGCTACAACTAGAGAAGACCGAGAAGAACCATGGGAAAATCCAAGAGTTTGACCTACAACACAAAATAAAGTGTCATGTGACATCCAAAAGGAAAGCAATGTCTTCTTTGTTGCATGAAATGAGTTCATGGACAAAAATTGTGCTTCAACATCTACTAATTTTCTTGTATTTGATGATGGACCAATGCTTGATATGCCACCAATTTTATAATAGTCACTCCAAAGGAAGTCAATGGAAAAGGTAAGCAATTTGAAAATTTTATTAAAGAGTTGTTTATAACTTGTGGACAAAATAGATCCTCTAGCAGAGCTATCGGATGTAATAGAAGAACCTCATCTAAGTTTGCGACCAGATAAAAGTGTTAATCATATTAATAAAGGATTGAAGACTCATCAGATTTATGTATGAATTCTCGGATAGGTGACTATGATATGGATTTTATCATTCTAGATTTGGGGTCAGATGTTAACATCCTAACAAAGAAAACATGGGAAAGCATAGGAAATCCTAACTTTGTACGGTCTAATGTTCAATTGTGGTTAGCTAATCAGCTAAAGGTTTTTCCTATTGGTTGACCACCCCAAGTTATTCTAGAGGTGGGAGGACTCCATACCTATGCAGATTTTGAGGTAATATAGATTGTCAATGATATAAATTTGTACAAGAACTTATGGGGATCGACTGGGCTATAAAAAATTAGACAATCATAAATTTTAATATGAGAATAATATCTTTTGAAGATTAAAAAATGCAGGTAGTCACTCCAATTGGTTCTTTGGAAGGCTAGTGATATGTCGAGCCAGTGAAGAGTTAAGGTAATCAAGGGAACCTGGATAACATTTACAGTATCACATTTGAAATGGATGACTACATCAACCCAAAAATTGATGGTAAATTAAGTTGGAAAAGTATTAGTTCATGTTCATCATACTTAGTAGAATATTTGGAGGGTTGGAAGAACCGGTTGCATGAAGTATCCATGCGGAAATGTGCAAGGATCATGAAATATGTGAGATGGGTAGGTATTGAGGTATGTGATATATTTACTTACAAAGGATTACCTAATTTATATACATAAATCACACAGAATTTGAAGAAAAAATACTGGACCCGAAGCCCTTGCTATCTCTGGACATTTCATTGAAAGGTACACCAACCAAGTGGTGGGTTGTTCACAAACAATATATTTCAGAATTGTCCTAGTGTTGACGGTTGTTAGAAATTATATTTGTAAAAAATAAATTTTATATTGGCTAGAAATATATAGGATTAACGAATCATGTTGACCAAATTGAATATTGTCGCACTACATGGAGGATGTCACCCCAATAAGAACAGATTCATCTATTCATACATACTCTAGACATGATACCAAGAAATCGATATACATCGGTCAAGATGCGATGAGGAACTATATAATGGGATGAGTTACCTACTAGCTTCACACATGCTTATAGATTTTTTTTTGATGACTATCTAACGCTTGATGTTGCTCTGCAAGTTATCAAACACAAGAATTTTGAGGACATCCCTATTATGATGTCATTTTTTCCTCAAATAAGTGTGACATTTCAAAGTTGGATGGAGTGTGATAACATAACTGGTGAACTTGAAGATTATGATCCATGTGCTATACATATCCCTGAATCTAAGGGTAATTGAGAAGTGGACATACCGGGCCTCTCAAATGACATATATTTGAAGCCCCTTAAAATCAAGAAGGTGAACATTGGTTCTTTTGAGAACCCAAAATTTTCCAATATTGTGGATTACTGGGATAATGAGACAGTAGGGAAAATTACATGTCTCTTGCACGAATTCCATTATTTATTCACAAAAAAATTCTCTGAAATGAAGGGGGTCGTTGGAAATATAGGAGAAATGAATACCCCCCTAAAACAAGATGCAAGGTATGTCAAGTAGCAACCATACCAACTAAATCCTAGATATAAGGAGAAGGGCAGGACAGAGTTAGATTGCATGTTAGATGCAAGAATTATTGGACTTGTTGAAGAGTAAGAATGGATTATCCCAATGCTTGTTCAAGACAAGAAAACTATTGAAGTATGTATCTATGTCAACATATGGAAATTGGATGATGATTTCCTGCATGATGCGTTTCCTACACCTTTCATAGATGAAAAATTGGAGAGCGTAGGGGGAAATAGGTGTACTCTTTCACTCATGGATTCTTTAGGTACCATCAATTAAGGATTGTGAAACAATATCATCACAATACCACCATTGCGACATAATGGGGCTGCTTCCAATACACGGTAATGCCATGCGAACTTAAGAATGTCCATGTTATTTTCTCTAGAATAATAGTAGTTTCTTTTAAAGACTTTATCCATAAATGTATTGAAGTATATTTTGATGATTGGATGGTCTATGGGCTAGTTAAAGGTTATATTTAGAGTCTTTGAATGATGTTGGAACAGTGTATATAGTTTAATATTTCTTTAAATATGAAGAAATGTAATTTATGTGCTCGTTTCGGTATTTCGTTGGGTCATGTTGTCTATCGAGACAGAATATTGATGGACCTTGGAAAGATTTAAATTATTGTTGAGCTATCCCCACCCACGTTGGTTAAATGGTTATGGAATACAGTGGGACATACTCGTTATGATGGAAAATTTATCCAGGGATATGTCGAGGTCACTACTCCAATGGAAAAGTTACTAAAAAGAGATATTAAATGCCAATGGGATGAGTAGTGTCAAAATATCTTGGATATCCTTTAAGAAAAAATTGTCTCATCTCCTATATTTGCATTCCCTAATTGGAAAAAATAATTTCATGTACAAGTTGATGCATCATCTATCATGCTCGGGGTGGTGCTTGCACAACTAGGTGAGTGATATGTTGATCACCCCAATGCAATTTCTAGTAGGAAGTTGTCAACTATAGAAAGGAATTATACCAGTACCGAATGAGAAGGACTTTCTATGGTATATGAACTCCATAAATTTTGACACTATTTGTTGGGTTGGCACTTCAAGATGTTTACATTCCATTCTTTGTTAAATTACTTGGTTAATAAGCTAGTGTTGGGGGGGAACATTTGTCAATGGATTCTTCTCTTCCAAAAATTTGATTTCAAAATTATTCTAAATACAGGACGACTGAATGCAATCCTTGACCATATTTCAAGGTTAGAGAATGGAGAAGAGCCAATTAGTCTAGATGATAATCTCCCTAATGAGCAGTTATTTCCAATTAAAATGATTGCTGACCATTAAAAGTACATTGCGCATTTCTTGACTATGGGATATGAACCAAAAGGATTAAACACATCACACAATAAACAAATGGTTGTGAAAGTTGCATACATCCATCTAATAGCTAGACAGTTATATGCCATGAGCCACAGAAGGAATGGCTTGACCACCACATAAAGTTTACGTAATTTCATCCAAGGGATTTTGTTCTTCTCTATGATAGTAAGTTTTTGAAACATCCTGACAATCTCCAAACACACTAGTTGGGACCATATATTTCCATTCGTATATGATTAATGGTGGTTTTTTTCAATTACAAAAGTGACATGGTACACCCTTCAATGAGATGGTAAATGGGAGTCAGACGAAACCTTATTGGGATAGTTGTACTTTGCTCGACTGAAAAGGTACTGACTGTATATAATAAAAAAATTGAATTCTTGTATATAATCTTGAAATTTTGTCCCGAGTTAAATGTTTGTCGTAGAATAAACGTTTTTCACAAGCTTTAGTTGGGTTGGAGTTAAATTTGGGTAGTGGGATATTTTGGCAGCATGCTTTCTATGAAATCTGTAATTAATGTATAATAATTACCTACTTTTATGGTGAATGAAGCGATGTGCTGAATGGTTATTTGTCATAATGATAAAAAATATCTCCTCATGTGAAAGGATTAGCCACCACCTTTTTCAATTTATTTTAGACCCACGTGATTGGATGAATTAGTACATGCGTAAACCTATTTCAACCTTAGTATAAACATGTTTCCTCGTTGTATCAAGGTGTGAAGTTTCTATTAATTCTTGCACATGATCTAGGAACTAGGAATCAAAATCATCAAAGAATAATTAACAAATACTCATGAATTGGAAAATAACTGGAATACCAAATAGGTTTCCTCTCTGTATATTATATAAACAATAAAGGATTACAATTTCCATGCATAGCAATAGCTTAACTCCATGAAGAATTCAAATACCTAAGGGACAATTTGAATTCAGTGAGTGAGTCTAGCTTAACTGACTCTTTGCCATGTAATCTCACTCAGTTAACCACTTGACCAAGACCCTAATTGACTCACCAAAGCCTAACTGAAGTTGGAGTGCAATAAATGACTGAATCTCAACTGAAGGAGATCAAACACATGTCATAGCAATCCAATCATCAAGTGCTAGTACTGCATGACTCCAATAAACCTTGATGAGTTTAACTGAAGCTGAACTGACCATCAGAAGTTGGTGAAGGAGCCTTGTTAACTCCAATTCATTAAATAATAATAAAATAATCATTAAATAATATATTTAATGAATGGAGGTGCCTTAACTGACTGTAACTAATTGGTTTAACTGATTGTAACCACAAGTTAATAGTTAGGTGCATTAATGTCACACAGATCACCCCTGGAGTGCTCCAGTTAGCATCCTTGACTGTAGGAGAAGGCTAAGTTATCCTCCTTAACTATAGGTAGGTGTGGGAGTGACTGGGATGATGGTAATTAATGCTCCTTGATGTCAATTAAACTTAGGATAGTGGTTTAACTAGGCCA
The DNA here is from genome assembly GCA_001517045.1 of Pseudotsuga menziesii. Classification (NCBI taxonomy): domain Eukaryota; kingdom Viridiplantae; phylum Streptophyta; class Pinopsida; order Pinales; family Pinaceae; genus Pseudotsuga; species Pseudotsuga menziesii. Next base: position 68,615 of record LPNX010241169.1, read on the forward strand.
ATTTGACTGAAAGAGTGAGTATGATGGTAAATGTATCCAACACCCCCCCTTAAGCTATACTCAGGAAGAGTTAGAAAACATAGATGCATAAAATGCTAGGGCCCTGGAAAATAAGGCCATAGGTCACCTTGTACAATAAATCAACTGAAACAATGCTCAAAACAAACTAAGTGAGGAAAAGAGGGAAAACCCAGTGGGAAAAAAACCCCCCTCAAGTTGAACACTGAAAGTAGTCTGGATCACCCTGATGAACTCACCCCCAACAGTGAACGGAGGTAAGTGAACTTCTTTTCTAAAAATATCTTGGTGAAGATGTCTATAGGAATCTTCCACTTTGGAAGAAAAACAATGCACTCAACTGAATCAGAAACATAAACAGTTGCACGGTGAAAACTGGACCCATGTAGAGCAACTGAAATCATCTGAAGAGAGAGCAAAGGTTCTTGAGGATTCAAACCATGTGTGGAACACTCAAGAAACTGATATGTTGCAGCCTTGAAAATCAAACCATGAGTTTTAAAATCAGCCCCAAATCTTAGGAGCAAGTGTCCATGCGGATGCAAAATGTCTTCCTCTTTACTAGTTCTGTGAGGAGATGAGCTTGTGACCAAAGGTAGAGAATCCCTAGGACTCTGGAGAGCGAATGCTTGAGCTCCATAATATGATATAGATTCTGAAATAGATAATTAATCACACAATAAAATATCAGCAACCTCACAGGAGGAAACTAACAGCAAATCCCCATCAGCAAAATTGAAGAAGAACTGTGATACTTGATTTTTCACACCAGAATTGGTGAGAGCAGCTACAAGCATGGCTGAAAGCTCTTGGATTTTAAAATATGAACAAAATAATATCATATCGGAATGTAAATAAGATATAAATAAGTTCACAACAGATCCAAAACTATGAAATGAAATCAAATCCCCAGCAGCAGTTTTGTAGGAGACTTCCGGTACTTGTTTCTTCACACCGTTGATGAGAACAGCTACAAGCAGTACTGAAGGTTTATGAACCTGAAATTTTGAACCAGTAAATATCATATAAGATCCAAATAAGATCATATCAGATCCAATAAGGTTCATATCAGATCCAAAATTATGGTCAACCGAGACGGTGGATGCACAGTTTTCTTCTTCTTCAAAATTCTGAATTTTGGTGAATGCAATCCTGCAAGAATTTGCTGGAAGATCTAGATCATGGGGAGTGAATGGATCACTCTGGTAATCTGATATTTCTTCCAAAATATCCAAGGTATCACATATTTGCACACCAGAAGCAACATTAGAGGAATAAAATTCAAATTTCTCCTCACTTTCAGAAGCAATTACTGGTAAATTTTGCATAGAATTCAAAGGAAAATCACCGGTGAATGTTTGCATGGAAGTGTAGCAGCATTTTTATTCAATATCAGAGATTCGAATGTCTTCTTCTGTTTCAGAAATATGAGAAGATGAGATATCATAGATCTCATGAGCTTTTGGAGCATCAGGAGAAGGAGTCACTTCATGGAGACTTTATTCAATTCGAATTGAATGTGTAGAAGATTCTGCTTCATCTTCATCTTGAACAACTTCATCAGAGAGAGTAGAGGCTGAGAGTTTTGAGTGAAGAAATCTTGTGGTTCTGGCTATAATTTCCAAAGTACTATTATGATCCTCATTGTGCTTACCAAAGGTTCTGTCCAATATTGGCCAGAAATTCTTTGGGTATTCAGCATAATTAGGAATAAGGTAGTACAAGCTATCATCAAGGGCCAAACACATTGATCCAAAAGCTCTGTCGCTGTCATTTAGCCAGTCATTCTCATTCTCATAAGACTCTCTTCCAAGTCCAATAGACACCTCATAGAGACCTCGTCTCTTCAGAGAGGCAATCATCTTCAACTTCCATTCCGAATAGCTTGTGAATGGGGTGAGAAGAGGGATTGATGAGTCCATTCGAAGTTGTACCTGTTAAGACCTGTAAATCAAAACAAAAGGGGCACCGTAAGGTCGGACAGAATGCACATTCTAGGCTTTCATCACACCCATCATAGTCAATCAAGCAAGCTTGATCAACAAGTTCTTTACTTGGGATATTGAGTGGTAAGCCTTGGCTTCTGGTGCAGTGCTGGATTCTTGAGCTATTGCTCAAATTTCATGGAGAAATCTGTCAAAAAGCTTGTTCTTGAGAGATTGATCTTCGTCCCGCCGCATGCTCTGATACCATATTAATTCTTGCACATGATCTAGGAACTAGGAATCAAAATCATCAAAGAATAATTAACAAATACTCATGAATTGGAAAATAACTGGAATACCAAATAGGTTTCCTCTCTGTATATTATATAAACAATAAAGGATTACAATTTCCATGCATAGAAATAGCTTAACTCCATGAATAATTCGAATACCTAAGGGACAATTCGAATTCAGTGAGTGAGTCTAGCTTAACTGACTCTTTGCCATGTAATCTCACTCAGTTAACCACTTAACCAAGACCCTAATTGACTCACCAAAGCCTAACTGAAGTTGGAGTGCAATAAATGACTGAATCTCAACTGAAGGAGATCAAACACATGTCATAGAAATCCAATCATCAAGTGCTAGTACTGCATGACTCCAATCAACCTTGATGAGGTTAACTGAAGCTGAACTGACCATCAGAAGTTGGTGAAGGCGCATTGTTAACTCCAGTTCATTAAATAATAATAAAATAATCTTTAAATAATATATTTAATGAATGGAGGCGCCTTAACTGACTGTAACTGATTGGTTTAACTGATTGTAACCACTAGTTAACAGTTAGGTGCATTAATGTCACACAGATCACCCCTGGAGTGCTCCAGTTAGCCTCCTTGACTATAGGAGAAGGCTAAGTTAGCCTCCTTGACTGTAGGTAGGCGTGGGAGTGACTGGGATGATGGTAATTCATGCTCCTTGATTTCAATTAAACTTAGGATAGTGGTTTAACTAGGCCAATTTGACTGAAAGAGTGAGTATGATGGTAAATGTCTCCAACAGTTTCTTGGAGCAAAATAATTGTCTACAACTATTTGAAATTGAAAGATGGCTATAATGGAGATTATTGTGTCAATTTTAAGCACTATTCAAGGTTTAGGTATGGAAACCCCCTACCATACACATTGTAGAAGAGGAACTGGAGGTAGTTTCGTAACCTATCCCTATCAATACACCAAGGAGGAAACATACGATTGGTTTGCATATTTTTTCTAAGAAAATATTCAAATCCACACATGGAACTAAAGCTTCAGGGTATGGTTCAACAACAATATTTCTTGGGTATATTCCACTGTAAAAGGATGATGCTCCCAATGTGGTCATTTGTAAGAATGCCAAGTATCTTCTGGTTAAGTCATCCATTTTGAAAGGTGTGCATATTATGGTGTATATTCTACCAAACTTGAGGAAACACACATTTGTAGACCATTATTTACGAAAATTCCCTGAACTCCAAATATAACGATATATGACCTTCGTACAACTAGTTGAAGGAGAGCCTATTTGTTTGGTCCCTATGGAGTGGCCTCATGGGTTGGAGAAGTCAGGAATTATGTATTTGATGAATATGCCCCATTTTGGTCACATTATTGAGGTGAACACATGCATGAAGAAGTTGTTGGTATGTTTCCATGGGGGATTCTTATGGTTGGATAACCAAATTTCCATAGATCGGGCCTGATTTTTGGGTTGCATAAAGAAGGATTCAAACTAGAACCATATATTTCTAATAAGGAGAAAGACTAAATCTTAGTCAATCATATGAAGGAAAAGTATAGTCTCACACAGGATAAAAGGGGGGTTTCCATCGCCCATATCACTGATCAAGGTGTTCGATTCGCAACAAAATTACTATCCAGTAAGTTATTAAGAAATATGGGACTAAACAAGTGCATTGTTGGTACCATCATTGTAGCAGAGTATTTCATTGCTAGAGTTCATATAAATTGGTCCACATACTTATTGAATGAAATATTGGAAGATGTCATCAACGCCTAATAAAAAGGTATTCCTTTCAGTTATTCTTGGTTGTTAATTTTGATCTCTTTTGTCGCATGGGACGAGCCACCCAATTATCAAGGGATGGAAGTGTATGTCCCATGTCATGGGGAATGTTACCAGAACTTGTGGTATAAGGAGAAGAACAGACAGCTACAAATGTAAAATACCATTGAATTCAACCTACATGTTGATGCACTGAGGCATCATATTGGTTATTAGTCAAGGATTTCTACAAAAACTATCCAACTATATAGGAACGTGATAAAATTTAGTAGAGGATATCACTATCTATATCTACAACCATGGTGAGACTCCAAACATTAATGGTTAACATTTGATTTTTAGTTAAATCGGTAGTAACTTGATATGATCATTCGAGATTGGTCTGAGGAACAGAAGAAACCTCTCGCATATGACTTATTATCCTCCAACACTAACATGTGATAGGAGGGAACATAGGGAACCCAAGCAGGGGACCCCCAGAATAAAGAAAACCTACCCATTTCCCCTCATGATAGCAATGAAGAATCAATTGAAAAACTAATGGATCTAGAATTGGAGGAAAAGAGGAAAGTTGTTTAAGAAAGCAAGAAGAGTTGAAAAAAGAAAAAGGCTATTAGAGACCGCTTTGATGGCCTTACTGATGATGACTATAATTTACCAACTGATATAATGATAGAGGTTGCTGATGAAACTCATCATAGAATTGATGCTCGACATATAGACTTGGTTGGGTTAATTGTTGACTTACTTTCAAACTCTCTACATCATGATAAAGGAAGGATAACGGTCATTTGGGATCCATTTCAATCACAGTCACAAGAAGGTTGTCCTTTTGAGGATCATCCAACTAAAGTACCACTAAATTGCTAGCATCAAAATGTTCAAGTGTCACCTAAACAACTTGAATTGGGAACACATGAATACAATAGCATGATTCAGGACATTAGTTATGTTAGATTCAACCTCTGTGTGTTTCCCATGTTTCTAATACATAACATTCAATAGGGTCTAATCGACGAGATTAAGGAAAGGGAACAGATGGTGTATGAACAATTGAATCACTCAAATACCATATTATATTCTCTCTAGATTAAATTGGAGGACACAAAGGAGTAGACACAATGGTGGTAGCATGATAGGAAGAGACTCGAATAAGAGGTTGTACTCAACTGCCATTAAATTCCAGATGTAAGAGTTACACGTGACCTGCTCACATAATCTCTGGTCATCAGGTTAGGGGAGGTGGCTACCAACTTCCACTAGAAAATTGCAGAACAAGAAACTAAGATACTTCCTAGTGCACCCCATGAAGTACTAGAAGAGAGACTAAAGGTAGTGGGTTAAAATGTGCAATAAATTCAGGAGGTTGAGGCACTTTGTGCTAAGGAATATGCGTAGGTTTCCCATGCCTGGGAATCCTTGATGGATTATGATGAGATACAGAACATAATGGAAAAACTTCATACATCCAAATCCAATATAGTTAGGTTAAGTAATTCATCGAAAACATAGCCTTTGTTCGAGAAGATGAGTAAGTCTATTGAGTTCAAAGTCTTATAGCAACAAGTCTCCAAGATCCAGACCCGGAAACAATAACAAATTGATTGTGTCACTGATATTTAGGTTGAAGAAGAGCAGTTCATAAGGACCATTCATATGGTACATGTGTAGGTTTGACAAGATCTGGAGGCAACAAAATTTGAAACTTAGTTATGAACTTCTGGAGAAAATTTTCATGGTAAGGGAAGATGTTCACCGACAGGTAGAGGATGTAATTAAAATGTTACAATTTTTTCAAAATAAGTTGAACATGACAGAGGTATCTGGATGAAGTGGCTCGGGATGAGCCACAAGTGAGTCTTGCAGTCATGTTGGACCTAGGGAAGTGTGTAAAGTATGGTCTGAAATATTTTAGGTATTCATTCGTAGTGTGAACCAGGTTGCGATAGAGCGAAGAAAGAATCGGTCAAATTTGGAATTTTGGCCAGATTTTGGAGAAAAAATCAACATAAAGGGTGAGTTAGTTATAAAATATGTGCTCTTATGGGTAGTGGTAACATGATGTTAACCCGACCATTAGATCCTATAAAAATTTAAATGGGATTCTTGAGTAGAGTAGTCATGAATTAGTTTAGTTGTCTAGACTTTGGGTAAGAGTTGGTCGAGAGTAATTTTTGATAGCATCTTTAATTTTCTATGTTGTAGTGCAAATGAAGAATAAGAGTTGTGAATGGTATGTAATGTCTATCCACAAGTTTTGTGCATGGAACTAATGTAAAGGTGACTTAGAAATATGTATGCAGGTTGTGTGTGCAGACCAAATCATTCAAACATGACTTATGCCAGATGAAGAGATATTTTGTGGTTTTTTCGAGTATGGTTTTCCACGTTAAAATTTTTGTGTCAATGGTGTATCTTTATTTTATGTCTGAAGCTTTGTTACTTTGTTGTGACTGCTAATGCTTTTGATGAAATGGAATAATAGCACTGAGAATATGGTATATGTTATTTAGATATGTACATGTGTTATATACTCTTGTTACCTTTTGATGATTGTTCACCTATCTGCATCTGTTGAATTTAGACATGGAGAAATCCTCTTCTGATATTGTGGAATTTCATTCCCTGCAATCTCTATAGGTATCTCGAGTGAGACTTTAGTTGTGTCACAGGTGTTACCAATAGGGTTATTCTCTATTGGGTTGACTCCTTGGTTTTTGTTGCTTGGGATGGAAGGTTGAACCTGGGTTAGTCAAATTGATCCAACATAGAGTGGAAAAATGGGTCAGTAATGGTTAGGCATAGGATGGGAGAGAGAGAGATGGGGTCCGCTATGGTTAGGTGTAGGTAGAGGAGTAGGGGAGTGAGAGATAGTGAATATCCATTGTAGTAGGAGAAATGAATTCTCATGTGTCAAAGCATGGTAAATAACATGAAGATAAGTGTTCAGAGGAAATAGCTTCAAAATATCTACCACATCAATTTGTCTTCAAAGAAATGAAACCAAATCATTAAATAAATACATCAAACCTCATGCACATGGTTGTCATGTGAGGTAATATTAGAAATAGGTTAAAAATATCATAGTAGTACATGGATTCCTTTCCATTACCTTGGCCTATTTACTCATGGAAAAAGGAAGGAGAAACTTTAAAGATCCTCATTCCCTGTTGATATTCCCACCTTCAACTATCAGGGGAATATTCTCGCAAACATTGGTAAGTTGTCTGGTCCAGATGTAATTACATGTACATGAATAGTGAAAAAAATGTACAATTGTGATAACAAGCTTACTATCTATTGAGTCTAATACTACATGCAAGATCCACTCAACAATCTCTAAAATAGAAAGTTCTATGATATTAGGATGTTGATTAAACCTTCTCGAGGATCTAAATTTATAATTTCCTTCATAGTAGATTTAGGAATGAAATAATATTTGGTGGCACTTCTAATCTCCCCGAATAATTTGGTTATCCATTATATGTTCGACTTCTTTGATGAAAGATAAATTATTATATACAAGGAAACATTTAATACACTTCCAAAATATATATTGTTGTAAGAAATTAAATACTTCAACAAAGGAGTGTTTTTCAAGAGACATGAAAGTCCCTTCCAATTTTCAGCAATAAAATATAAAATTTCAACGTACATATTTTTAGGTAGGCCTTTCAACCAACCAGATGACTGAATAAAAGGAGAATACCAATTGTCAAACACATGAACCATGACCAAAATATTCAAGTTTTGTAAAACTCTTGTTTATCAAGGTAACGTTGGATTATATGTACATTACAAGAAAAATGATGATTGGTGTTGCTTTGCTAACCTTGTCCTCTTGCTTTCTCTAGAATATGTTTAAAATCCAGGAGTATTAACTCAAATTCTATTGGTTTACAAAAATGCTTATCCCCAAATATAACGTGACATAAAAGAACTTTCTCAGTTTTCAATTGAGTTTGAATGGAATATCTAAGTTGTGTTAGCTATGGATAATGAGGAGTGTCAAAGTGAAGGAATCTAAAGACCCAAGTTTTCAATGATAGAGGTGCATTACCATTATCATGTTTCATTGATTTGTGTCAATAATACTATTTGGAGGGATTCATCCCTCCATTTTGGATATAAAATATACAACCATGTTTGTTGAATTGTGTGCATCAAATTAGAAAATTTAACACGTTTATTTCCTGATGGTTATCCCCTTAAATCCCCAAATTAACGATATTTGAAGCCCTTAGATGGCCATGTTTGGAATTTTAGGAGTCCCTATACGCTACTGGTGAATACGTATTTAGGGGAGTGATAGAAACTCTCAAATACAACCCTATGTATGTATATCACTCCCAATCCCCATGCCCCTAACCCCCTAACACCCCCATCAATCTCTACATATAATCCCTCTTATCTATGTATATCCTACCCCCTCTCTCACACACACACTCTCTATCTCTCTCTATCATTTCTACTTGTACCTAACCCCCACCCATCTCTCACTCAACCAACCTCCTAAAACCCCCCTCTGTCTCTACCTGTAATCGATTAAAACCCTTGTATCTATCTACCTCTAACCCATTACAACCCCACAATGTCTCTCCCTTTACCTCTCTTACTCTCTTTATATCTACCTATATCCCCTTAACACCACCCCCCCTCTCTATATCTCCTTCTAACCCCTAACCACCCCCTAATCTATCTACCTCTAACCCCTTACCAACCTCTCTCTCTCTCTCTCTCTCTCTCTCTCTCTC